>WEKY01063536.1:0-107201 GCA_013390045.1 Picathartes gymnocephalus
CTGCTCTCCTGGAGATGGGTGAATACCTGTTTACCTATGGGAAGCAGTGCATTAATTCTTTGTTTTGCTTTGTTTAGTTTGTGTGCATGGCTTCTGCTTTCCCTATCAAACTGTCTTTACTCCAATCCATGTGTTTTCTGACTTTCACCCTTCTGATTCTCCCCCCAATCCTACTGGTGGAGTGGCTGAATGAATGAGTGAATGGCTGCATGGGGCTTTGTTGCCAGCTGGGATTAAACCACAACTACTTGATAGAATTTACCCCTCAACTTTCTCAGTGGAAGAATATCAATAACAGTATTAGTTGGGCTGTTGCTTCTCATCAATCCTTCTTCTTGCAGCCACAAAACAATTCCTACCAGTAATAAAACAACTTCTCCAGCTTATTCTACGTATACCTTAGTACAAAAATAATTGTCATTTCTTCTGAAACTTAATTGAAAAATAACTATTGGCTAGATTTACCAAAGCTGTAAATACCTGTACATTCACATGCTGCACAAATCCCTGAAAAATGGTAATATCTCTATAAAAGAAGTAATTAAAATATTATCACACAAAATCACAAGACATCCCTGAGAAGAGTACAGTTTTGCATCCACTGAGAGAAGACAGTATGTTTAGAGCAAAGGGGCTTTCCTCATATTTTCACGTCCTAAAATAAGTAAAAGAAAATTCTGAAAAAAAACCCAACATATTTTTCCTTTCATTAATTTTCACACACACACATATACATACGCAGAAAGGTACACAAGGGAGGAAAAAATTGAGTGGGAATCAAAATATGAAGGTAAGAAATAAAAAAACCTATGCCATGTCCAAACTTTAGCAAATAAAAAATGAAAATAGCTTTTTAAAGGGCAGCTGAATGGTCTGATGAGACACAAGCAATCTAGCACAGCCCTAGATGAGGTAAAAAGGGCTACATCTGCATACATCTTCCAGTTTTCTATCCATCTGAATAGCTAGAACACAAGTCCTTTTAACAGAGCTAAATAAAATCCAGCTGGGTTTACAGATCTTGTTTTGCTTATAATTAATTCACAAGTTTATTTTTTGCAAATTTTACTGACTTTTGTCTCTAGGACTGCTACAGACTGACAAACACAATGTCAAACTCTGGGAAAGTTTAGACTCTTCCAAGAATATGATAGATCTTGAAGGGCCAGGAGGCATGTGGGACTTCAGGAAAGTTGAAAAAAATTATGGATAGTGATGACTGTGCTATCAGGGCTTATAAGATTCACAAAGTCCAGTGTCTCGCTAAGCCCTAGGCTGAACTGTTTGCCTGCATGGGGTTAAAGAAAGCTTCCTTCAGAGGTTTTAAATACTATTTGGGTTCCTGCAGTTACTATAAACACAGAAAATGCTCCTGTTGTGAGCTACGTACTTTAAAAGTGTTACTCATGTAAAGAGATCTGAACTCCAGCACAGTACACATCAAAATGGCACACAGAAAACTCTAAAAACATGTTTAAAACCATGGAAATTTTAAGCAGTTATGCTTCTCTATGATTCTATTTGCTGAAGTCGAAGTAATAAATAAGTCTTTAATCACTCAGAGCTCAGTAGAAAAAAAAATATAAACACCAAATACTTGGAAAATTGAAACTGCAGTTAAATGTAACAACAGAAACAGAAATTTTTTTAAAAAAATCAAGACATCCAAGGTATTAGAAGTGCCTAAGCATAATCATCCATGCTCCTTACATTGTCTAAAATGTTAGTCAAAGCACATGGGTCTGCAAAACCACCAAATGAATTATCCAGTGAAGCAAAGCCGTTGTTCAGTTCTGTTCCAGTGTGAATTCAGTTTTGCCTGAGGCTGCTCGAGTTCAGGCTGACAGCTACTAATCCTTTTTTTGGTAATCCAAAACCACACTGGCTGGGCTCCTCATCTCCATTGGAACAGAATTCCTCCATCCTGTTCTACCACCCAGCCTTGGCCACCTCCTCTCCTCTCTATGTATCCCCACAGTTTCCTCCTGCCTCCCTAAGGCCACGACAGCAGAGCAGATATTGTAGGGCAGAGCTATAAGGTAAAGTGCACGAGCAGAGTTCACCCTCAGCATGTAGAAAAAAGCCTTGGTCACAGCTGCAGAGCCACTCAAACAAGCCCTGCATCACTGGAGGGAAGCAAGCGCTTCCAACAGCACCTCTGATGTGAAAATTGTGGTTCCAGCAAACTGTAGTTCTGAATCAGTAACCTGTCTGGTTCCATTCTCATTGAAGTTCCAACGTGATGGTCAGTTCTGCTTCAAGGCAGGAAAAAACTTGCAGTTTGGGTTTCTACTGGCTCCTGAATGGCACAAAAACTCTTCACCAGAGCAATGTAGGAACAGATGCTTCTCACCTCCTGTACTTAATTCCATGCAACAGAACACCATCACATCCTTCCATGTCACTTACTACTGTCACTCTCAGTTACTTTATCACTCCTGTGCTTTTAACATCTAAATATGTATCACCATAAACATAGACACAGAGGAGAGGTGTGGATGCTCTGACTACAGAAAGTTTGGCTGTTCATGCCCTCAAACACATGCTGTGCTGCAAACTGGGAAGAAAAAAGCCTAACTGAGCAGCTGAAATACATGAATAAATGCATCATTCTTGACTGATAAGCCAAAGCTTATGGGATTTCAGATACCAATTAGCTGAAAATCTGTGATGTCCTATTAAAAGACACGGTTCTCCCATTAGACAGGGCAAAAGTTCATCTGAATTGCAAGGATAAATCTGTGCTTTTTGAAAAGACTTCAGCATTCAATTCTATAATTCTGTATTATAATTCTGTATTTCACTCTCATCCTTGGCTAACTCTGATGAGGCTGCCACATAATAGGTTTTTAAACTCAATCAGTGCCGATGTCAGGGAGGTTTATACCTTCACAGAGAATCGAATAGAATTGTTCGGCTGGAAGGGACCTACAACAACCATATAGTCCAAACGCCTAAAACAAATATAAAGCCAGCTGGAAATCTTAAGAAGCTTTTCACCAACAAGTGGAGAATTGTGTAAAGTTTCATGTTTTTACAGCCAGATTTGTGTTAAGGAGAATATATAGAAAACCAACCTGAAATTCTAAAAACTCCTGTGAATGAACGTCTCACTGAAATTCTGAGCTCTACTCAGTACATATGGCAGAGGTGCTATTTCTAGGTACGGAAGACTGTAATGTCACCTCTGTTTCCTTTCATGTTGTTTCCCTCTGTTTCCATTTCTCCTCATGGATCTGGTTGGTGCTGGTATGACACAGCTGGGAGAAGCCGCAGCACGGAGGTACACCAGCTTGAGGAGAGCCCTCAGCAGCAGCACACCTGAGGGATGTAGAGCGCTTCAGTGACACCCTGCCATGTGTCTGGAAGCTGCAATCCTTTAAGCACTGCCCAGGCCCAGAGAGGTCCTGACACTGCATTTGCTTAACTGTAAAGGTTCTACACCTTGACTTGCACATCCAGCACAAAAAGGCAGGAATCTGACATTCCCCAGGCACAGGCCCTCCATAACCTAGTGGTGCTGAATGGGTCACAATCTGAAACAAAGGCTCTGCATGTTCCTCCTGCAACACCTAGCGCACCAGTGTGATCTGTCACCACTCTTACAAGGGAACTGTTCTCCCAAGCACTCAGAGCACATCTGTCAGCTACAACTCACCTCTCACCAAACACTGCAGTTCACCCCTTTTCCAAGCTGGCCTGCTCTCCTACCTGCCACCAGGTTTCATCTTTGTGCATGCTGTTCACAAGTCACATCAAAGCCCTGGGTTTGTTACATGCCAGCAGAGGAGAGAAGCAGAGGAGCAATTATAATGGAATAGGAGGAAGAGGAATTGTAAGAGGAAGGACTGATGCTGAGAGGCAGGAAAAGACTGTAAGCCTGATCCAATTAATTAACATAATTAATGTCATTATTTTCCTCCTCTGATTTAAGGATTCAATACAGGAATCATGCTTACTGGTAAGAGTCTCAGATAAAAGTTTCCAGATACAGAAGGCAAGATGTTGCATGTCTGTAACTGTATTCCCATAGACATCCATCAATTTATGTTAACTATGAACCCTGTGGGTTCCTTCCTCTCCATTTATTTCTGGAAGGAGCTCACCTGCCTCTCCTCTCAGCAGCTGCTTTGTGCTTCTGCTCTTACTAAAGGTTTGCAAAAAGTTATTTTTGTCTCTTTTATTTCTGAGGAATATGATCCAATATCAGGCTACAAACAGTACCAGTCACTATCTGCATGTAGAGTAATGAGCATCAGCCTAAGGACAACCACCTGCATGCACAAATCTAAGTATAAATTGGAATGTGGTATTATAAAATAACAGGGCAGTTCTAATACAGGATTTTCCAAGTTATTGGCAAGAATTAAGACATTTTTAAAAACCAACCAAACAAAAAACCTGTCACAGGTCAACCTAAAAACTTCTGGATCAAAAGTTTTATAAAACTGTAGAGATCAACACATTTCAAGGAGTGCTGCACTAGAACAGTTCATGTCAAAACAAAACATTGACATTAAATAATATTTTATGCTTTTTAAATAAATATTTCAGATTTTTGAATGCAAGGCTTTTCTGAGCAAAATTTTGAAATAAAAAAAAATTATAATATGTAGATTTATTTGAATGTCTCACCATGAACTAACTTTGCGCACATGAAATGAATGACCAAACATAACAGCTCAAAGCCTAGACCACTTTATGAAACATTTTAGTGTCACACATCAGCAGTTTCCGCTGAAATTAATTCAAGATGAAAATCTCCTTCCACTCTTGTCACAGACATCACAGATGCACTTCTACACAGCAGCACATTGAGCATGCACTCCTTCACATTTACAAGCAGGCTAAAGATAGGGACCCTCCTGTGTATCTGTTTGGGACTCCAGGGAGTAAGAGAGGAAAGCTTTTGAAACATCACGGGAGTGAGGCATCCTTTTCTCCAACTGTGATCTTGTGGACCGATTAGAAACTGTGCAGCTGTGTAACATGGACAGAAAGACGGATCTCTTCTATGGCTGCTCATAAGACAGTGACTTCAGCTCTAAAGTAACAGTACACGTGGCTCACTACCTGATTTCTATCTCCTCCAACTTAGTCCTCCCTCCTGATGCAGTTTAGAAATCCCAGGTGTTTGTTTGCATATGTGCTCCCTTACTGTGGGATTCCCATGGATTCATCATATCCTTTTCCACAGTATTTCAAAGATTTCTCGACTTTGTAATGTCTAAAAAGAACTGTCTTGTTTACATTTCAAGGCATCCACCCAGTATCTGAATTTCAATGACAGCCATAGTGCCTTGAATTGGATATTCAGACTAGGCACAGTATATGGAGACATGCTGTCATTTGCACACTAAAGGACTATGGATACAGCTCCTAAGACAAATTTCGAGGATAATTCAATGCTGTTCTGGTTGGAACCATTTAGGTGAGACCACTACTGTACTTGTGTGCTACTTTAACTGAGCAGAGATAGGCACAAGAAGAAGAAAATAAGCGAGAAGTTCTTCAACGAAGAGACAAAAGAGAGCACAGGGTCCCATCCCTACCCTACTTGACATGCTGTCCTCCAACAAAGGGATAGACCAACCTTTAGTGCTTTGTGTAAGTGAAACAGTTGCACTAGTTTATTTTAAGTTGGCTTACAACAAAATAAGGTACTCCTGTATCTTCCTGCACATGTGGACTGACTAAACATAAGCCAGTTTATACTTCCCCAGAACAGGCCAGCTCAGTTCTGAGAAGCAGATCGGCCCAGGAAGAGAAAAAAAAATGTTTGGGGCTTCTGAAAACTGTTTGTCAGATGAATACAAGCATCCAGGAATGGGGTGTTCATCATTGCCATGCTGATATACCATTCCAAAAACAATCAAAAAGCTGGCTGTCTTACTCCCAAACTGCCATCAACCTTCGTATGCTTTTCTGCCTTAGAAAGGGTTCAACAAAACCCAAAACCATAACTATTCACTAGGCTGAAATTAAACATAAGTTACCCTATTCTGTGACAGTTGCACTACAAGTGTTGGAAGGGACTGTAAAGAAATCCTGACAAAATGTCTCTACTAATATTATCTCACAGACTGTGGTTACACGCAATAGCTAAACTCTGAGCAATGACATAAACATGACCACACATTTGGAAAGGTGTTTGAGGTTTGCTCAGGATGTATGCTGTGCTGTAATTTTGCAGTTAGTTGGCTCTCCACACTCAAAGGCAAGAGTATGACATCTGGCCAAGCACAACCTGGTTTCTGACAGGAGAGAAAAGGACTGACCTACCCACCCCTTAACCAAGCTCAAGTAATCAAAAGAAAATAATCCAATATGAATGCTCAAAGTAATACTGGTGCTTAAAATAAAAGGAAAATTCATCTAGTGGCTTTTTTCATCTTCTTCCTAACCACCTCCTGAGACCACAGGCTAGTGTGCAACCTCAGCCTACAAAAGACTGTGAAGTTGCTTTGACACAGAACAATGCATACCTGTGCACTGAGTCCTTTCCTGGTTTTGTTACCTTTGGCTTGGCAGTTCTTTTTCTGAGGGTTTTTTCTGCGGTTGTTCAACTTTTTGAATTTTCCTATAGTGTCTTAATTTTTGCACCAAGAGGAGTGGTAACATCCTCCAGTGTTTTGATGTGCCAAAATTGTCAATGGATGGGAACTCTGAAATCATCCTTTTTTGATAGACTTCATTATAAATGCATATGCCATCCAGGAAAACAAAGGAGAAGAAAGAGGACCTGCAAATTCTCTCATCACTTAGACCTTGGATTTTCCAAATAAAGAAGGAAATGTAAAGCCACTCCAAAAATATGCTCCAGTAAAAATTCTGCAGTGGAAATAGAAGTAGTTTTTAAACTAATTGACTACAGAGCCTGAGAGCTGACCACAATAGTCCCCATAGCGAGACAAGCAACCCCCATACGAAAATTGTAACAGCAGCTACATAGTTAAATGCTCATGCATTGAAGTCTCCCCAGAGTGACTGAGATTATTTTTGGCTGAAGCTTGGACAGAGATTGTAAAATGCACGTTTATTTTCATTTAGCTCTTTACTTACTCACTGTGTAGCACACCCTATTTTTTATCTCTTTCTTAATACAGACATGCTTCGTATCACAGACTTAGACATACAGAAATATAATTACTATTCTTTACATTAACCTTACTTGCATGTTAAAAACCACTCCACCAAAAACACTGGAAAGATACTTAGCAATTCTTGATGAGACCACATGCCATGAAAGCTGAGGCTTTAGGGACATACAGCTCTGCTTGCATGATGTACACTTGTCCTGGGACCCTTCAACAGTAAAACCACCTCCTTCCTCCCAATAGAAATAAAAGGCCAGAAAAAACCTGAAATCAAAAACACTGTGCTATGCCTTGGCATACAATTGTAAATAGAACTAAATTATAAAGCCTGCTTAGAAACTGATGTCCCAGTGTGTCTTCATACAGAAGTAAATACATACAAGTACATCGTTCAGCCAGAGAGCAGTGCACTGCGCTAGCCAGAGCTAGCTGTAGCGCCCAACAACCTGTTTGCCTTTCCTCCTGTCCTGCCTGGAAGTTACATGATCTGCTACACTGAGAAATACAAAGTGTCTCCTGATCCTTGTCTACGGGTCACTCTGGAGTCACTGTATCTACACCGGGGGTGCTGTTGTAACTGCAGCTCTGAGAAGTTCAGCATGTCCTGATAGAGGCTTTTCTTTCCTAGTATTCATAACAAATTTGCTTGCCTCTGTGCACATATAGTAAGTGTGTCCCACTCCTCCCTTCTTCTCCCATCATTGGTTGCATGCATGCTGCCACCTCCCAATTTCTCTCCTACTCCTGCAGCTTCCCTCCTAACATCTCCTCTTCTCTCCTGCAGCCGCGTCTTCTCTTTTGCTTCAGAACCAAAGCTGACAGTGACGAACAGAGCAGCACAAAGATTCCTTTCAAAACTTAGCCTGAGAACCACTTTCTAGGTGGGAGCTCATGAGTCCCTTTCATAGTCCCAATACTTTCTCCTCTGTTTATCTGTCTCCCTCATCTCTCTGCTTAGACAAAGCATCCTCTCCAAACTACGCCTTTTCCTGTAAGCAACCTTCACTGCTCCTGGAGCATTACTCTTACTCCCCTATCCAAAACAGCCCCAAAGAAAACAATACATTTAAAAAAAAAATTGTCCTAGGGCATAGCTGTTTGTTCCGTGCCAAACCCTTGTACAACAGCTGCCTGCATCCAGCCTCAGAGCCTCGACAGCAGCGGATTTTCTAAAACTACAGATCGCCTATTCATTTCAGTGAATAAGATTTACTTACAATCAATAACCATCAAGATTTATTTTCCCGCATGTCGTTCACTTTACATATGTTTCATGCCAGTACTTTCAATCCCCATCCCCCCCCTTTTTCCCCTACTCTTCTGAAAATAATGCTTTTCTGGTTTTGAAGGTAAAAGGGAAGGGGCAATGAAATAAGTCTAAGTCTCTGGGTAGGAGAGGGACTTTGCAAAATAAGAAGATGAAGGGGAAGAAAAATAAGTTCCTTACCCACAGTGGTGATCCACAGCATCAGCTGTGGTAGCCGGTTCATGGCTCTGCGGGGTGCGGGCTGCTCGGCTATGGAGGGGACGTGCCAGGCTCTTCCCGCGGGCTCCGCTGGAGCTCTGAGACCCGGCTCGGACTCCTGCTGCCTTGGAGGAAAATTCCCACCTCCTGCTCCGGAAGGCTCGTATGGGTCCTAGAGCCACCCTCCCTTCCTTGCCTCCTCCTCCCGCGTTTTGCATACCGCTCCTGCACGATCAGCAAATACACAAGGCAGTTGCTTCAGACGTGAACACATCCATCTGTAAATTTTCAGGCATTCGTATTCACTAGGACAAGATGAATTCCTAATCTTACCGGGTTGTTCCCCTCCCTCAGTCTTCCCTCGCAGCTGGCTCAGTGACACACACGAGACCCATGCACCTCCTGGATCAAACTCAGCTCGTATTTAAGATGATAGAGAGGGTCCCCACGGCCTGGAAGTGTGTTCACTGACTGCCCTTATAGAAAAATTGGACCTGTTTACACAACCTAGACTCCCACCTTTCTTCCCTTAGCCTCACTTATAACCACTTAACTCCTGAGCAAGACAGCCTCTGTTGGAGACAAGCAGTGAGGACCTGCAGCACAGCGAAGCGTAGGTACTCCACCTGGGAGCTTGAGCATTGGCTCTTTAAACACTTTACTTCAAACTCCGTTTTGTTCTGGACCATCAGTATTTCAATTACACTAGTTCACTCCGCCTTCAATTTCTTTGCAGCCATGTCTTTCCTTCATGGGGAGTTTCTTCCAAAATTTATATTCTTTTTGTAATCAGAATGCATTCTTAGTGACTAATTCTCCATGTGGATACTCTTACTCTGGATTAGGGGTGCTTTAGTTCAATTAGCACAATTTCTTGTGGCTGCTGAGAATTTAACAGGTAGTACCTGAGTCGTGAGTACAATACCATTCAAAACACAGGAACTGAACATGAATGCAGGAGCTGACATGAATTAAAGCCCTTATAGGTCTGGTGAGTCTGACACTTTCAAGGCAGAAGCAATTGTGGTTGATAGAATAGACTAAAAATGTAATTAATTTACTTAACCTTCTCTGAGTCTTCCACTGATATCTATGCAGCGCTCAAGGGTAGATTTTATAGTTGTATCTTAATCATGTATTTGGATCTACAAAATTGCTTTTTTTTGAGCAACACATTGCTACTTTCAGCGGATTTACAGAGGCATATTTTTTAACACAACCTGGATGACTTGGAAGTAAACATCATTCTGAGGCTTTCCTCTATGGCCACATCAATTACAAAACTATGGTAGCAAGAAAGACAGACATCATTTGTTGCTTACTAGTTAACGTTATATAAACTGTCTCCCAAGCAAAGTAATAGACCAAGACAAGAAATAAAAAAAATTTAAAAAAAAACAAGGAAAAAAAAAAAGAAAAAAGAAAAAAAGGTGCCAACTTTCCATCTCTTCATAAATAAATATTTTGGCTGAGGCTCTGGGCTTGCAAAGCAGGTAATATTTTTACTCACAATTGGTAAAAAGTAGAGGCACCTCAGTAAATTTCCATACTTATCTAAATCCTCCCATTAATAGAAATGTAAACAATCTGTGTCTTCAAGGAACTGGTAGCAGCAGCAGACACTGTCTCTGTTAATACTCAATTTTAAGGAAATTTTTATTTTCCATGGTTATGGAACTGGTTTCCATTTAGTTTGGCAAAGATAGATGAATTCTGAGGCTCATTACAGAAATGTGAGGTATTCTATAAAAAAGAGATAGATGCACATGATGCTTTTAAGCAGAGGGTAAAAGCAGAAAATAAGGTGACTTATCTCTGACCAACTGCCTCATTAGACACTTTTGAGAGGTTGAGTCCTGGCTAAGCAAAGTAGACCTTGGTCTCCTGGAAGGTCCATAATTAATCCTCAACAAGATAATCCACATCTGTCAAGAAAAGAATTCACCCAGACCAGAAAAAACTGTTATTTTAGGGAATCAAATATTTTAAAGATAAAGGACAGGACACGGAAAAACAACTGTTTCACAATGAAAAACGCAAAAAATATACAAGCCATGAAAACAATAGCAGTCAGAACAATACCCAGCATTTTGGAAGGGGGACAGGAATTACAAGGAAGTGCACTCACCAACAGTGTGCAAGTGATACAAGAGCATGCAGAGAAACAGAAAAAGCCCAACAACAACAAGAGAATGGCAGCAACACCACTAATGCAGAGGAAACCTCTGTCGAAGTAATTAGGAGCAATGGACAATGCTGCATCATCAGAGAGCTGAATGCCAGTCTGGAAGCAACTGGGACAACTACAAGCTTTTAAATTGGGCACTTATGCACTAGAACACTGCCAGAATCTGGACACTAGCAACTGAAAAAACCCACTGATGTTAAATAATGATACCATCTTTGCCTCAGCAGCACAGGAACAACCTACTGGAGCGCAGGAGAGGGAAGCAGAGGTGCTTATGCTATTCTGACATTCGTCTGAGGGCTGCCATTATTGCAAACACAATGCAAAAATCTAACCGCTCTCAAAAACATTTGGAATGAGGTTGCAAGACAAGTTCCCACCATGCTACCAAGAAAATGCCTCAGAACTGAAGGGAGATGAGGCACTTATCTGCTAACCAAGCAGAGCTTCAGCAATTAAGGTGTAGTCAGTGCCAGAAAAAAAAAAAAAAAAAAGGAGTTTTCACTTACACGTACACTTAGGGGACAAAAATTATAAACAGTGGGAAATATTTCCCACATAAAAGAGGAAAGCATTGAAGTGGTGATTGATCCAAAATGCATTTCTACATGGGACACAAAGCAAGGCAAATGTTCACGTAGCTCAACACCACCTTTGAGAGATACTGTTCCCTCTTGGGCTGCACGGCACATAGAATTATACAGGATATTTTTGATAGCATATCCTACACAAAAGTCTGTATCATGACATTTTGATCTAAGAAAAATATGAGAAAAATGCAGTCAGAGATTTCATAAACCTTGCATGGGAAACAAGCTGTAGGGCAAAAGCTAAAAAATATTCCTTATGATGAAAATAATAGCCAGCAGAGCAAGGTGAATGGGGTGAGAGGGCACAGACTGGGCACACTAATGTGAAAGAGTACAAACTTGTTTGAAACAAACACAAAGTATGTAAGGAACTTTGTCAGCCTATCTTAGCATCCTGAACACTGGTCTACAAAACTCTTTAACAGACATAGGATTTGACTACTGCAAAAACATCTGGAAACCTGTAGACATTAACCAAAGATGTGTTAGTGACAGAGATTGTATCTCAGCACAAAACTAACTTGTCCTTGGATTCTTCTACTGAGAATATTGATAATTTTTTTAAAGTTGTGTAGTCAGACTTTGAGACCAGTCACTTAGCCATAAAACAAACTGAGTGTTAGAGTACATAAATAAAGAAAGAAGATTTGACTTTACTCCATAGCCGCTAAAGTTTCATGTCTTCATGCATGGAAGAGCTATGTGAGCTAAAACGGATCATAAAAATCTTTACAGCCTAAGGGACCTGGAAATTCTCAGCCTAACCTTTCCCACAAGCAAAAAAGCTACAAAAGTGTTTTGGTTTCAAATATATGATTTCAATGTTCCATAAAAACTAAGCAAGATCTGATGATGGTTAGACACATGATCTCTGGGGTACTTTATAAAGGAACTATGAAGAACATATATCCAGAACCAGATTTTATATCTGTTGCACACGCAAGATCTTTAAGAAAATGTATCTATCTGATGTCAGCCAAAATGTGAATTTTGATTGCTACAGATATTGCTGAGGGCACAGCCCTACAAAAAGTGATTGGGGCCAGTGCCACAAATAACACCAGTTGCTCCAGGTGGTGCATAATAGCTAAAAGTGAGGCTTTACCCTTTAAAATTATAGTAGGTTAAAAAGGGTTAAATTCAATTAAGTGTGGCTTTGTTTCAATGCAAATGAAATTCTCAGACATCAGACAAAAAAAGTGTTAAAAAGGACATGCACAGAATCATTTACAGATTTAAAACCTAAAAACAGGACCAACGCTATTTTACACCAGCCTCAGATAAACAGCAAGTTTGAGGAAATTGTTGTTGTGCAGGGCAGGAGGAGAGGTAAAGATGTAGGTGGTGGAAGGAGGGGAAAAGAATCCTAGTGCCCTAGAGCAAAGGCATCATAGATTTTTCACTGCTACAAGGAGAAAAGCTTATTTGTGTCCTAGACTATCAAATTCATTCCTATATAGAAGAAAATCTAAGAAGTCATTTGCCCATGACAGTACTATCCTTGCTGCATTTTAGAGTACCTGCGCTAGTAATGCCTGACAACAAGACACCTTTAATGAACATGAGATTTAGCAATTTGCAGCAAAGTCCATACGAGGCATTTCACTGTAAGTCACTGTTATTTCTAATACAACAGGTCATTAGGAAGCAGTGTCAAAGTAATAAATCACCTACTGATGAGAAAGGATAGAGGCCATATTCAGCCCTGTTAAATCAGAACATGGCACCAGCAAAGCATGGCTTGTCATTTGCTTTGACATGCCATTCGATGGAAAATTGAAAACAAGAGTGCCTGTGCTACTAGGAACGGATGTCAAGAGCTCTTGGGGACTTTTAGCTGTCTAAGGAGACAGATGAGGAAAAACAGCAACCAAAAAATGACCTAGAGTACCTGGAGCCCATGTCATTTGCCCAAGACAGAAAACTCATACCTGTGAAAGCAAAACAGGCAAAACAATAGAATGGATGCCAAGACAGTTCAAAAGTCACAGGAGTGTGTCACACAAGGAAGGCCATGTCATGAGCCAGTTGCTGTGTGACATTCCCAGGAAATTGTGTTTTCTGAGGAGCCTGCTACATACACTTAGAATTACTGACACCATCTGGCAACATGGATGACCAGGACTTCCTAAGAGCCTATGGATGCAAAAGCATTCTTCTTTCAATAGCACCTTAAGCTCATAGGCACCTAAATGACTCACAATTTCTTACTGAGATCCTGAGTTTAAATCACAAGTCATCCCCCACAGCGATGGCTGCACCATCTGCTCTTGCAGCAACACCACCAGAAGGCACTTAGTGTTTCCTGTAAGGGCCTGATATTATCTAGTGCAGAAACCAGGTACGAGGGATAGCTGGACCTCAGTAAAGTACCACAGCCCAACCACAGAGCAACTCTTCATTGACCTGTAAGGGGATTCAAAGGGTGGCATGGGAATCAACATGCAACCTTTTCTTAAACCAGGAGACCACTTCACCTGGTGTTTTCACCACCTGCCTTGTTTTTTTTAAAGGAACTGTTAAGATGTGCTGTAAAAATATTTCAATAAAAAGATAGTGACTATGCAGTGACTATAAACAACACTGGCATTCTAATAGCAACATTAGCTGAGTGGTCTTGTTGATTGATGGTGTGGATGAGGCAGGTTAAATGAGTTCAAAGAGAATGTGTGTTGCATTTATATTTTCTATAATATAGCCACAAAATTTTAAATTCAGAGTCAGTCATTTCTATAACCAGCTATATTACTGTTCAAGTAATATATTTTTGACAGTTTCAAATGATGTGGTGCCATCACCCTCCTAAGTTAATAATTTATTAGTGTTTCATGCATATTTCCAACATTCCACCATGCTTATCTATTGTTCCAGCTTTGAATACTTTTGAATTGACTCCATATGTTATTACTTATACAGGTAAGTGAACCATAGAATACCAGCTGGCAACGACCTCATGGATCACCTGGTCCAAACTTTATTGGCAAATGCACTATGCAGATGAGATGACCCAACACCCTGTCCAGACAAATGTAAGAAGTGTCCAATATTGGGGAATACACCACTTTCCTGGAAAGATTATTTCAGTGGCTCATTGTTTTTGTGAAAAATTTTTCTCTGGCGTCTAAGACGGCTCTCCCCTGGAGTAACTTGTACCAATAACCCCTCATTTTCTCCATGTGATGCCTTTTAAAAAGAGAGTCTCTCTTGAAAAAAAGAGAGTCTTCTTTCTGCCACTCTTTAAATACTGGAACATGGTGATATGGTCTCCCCTAAACCTTCTTTTTTCAAGGCTGAACAAACCCATCTTTCTTAGCCTTTCCTCACAAAGCAGGCTTCTCAGTCCTTTGATAATCTTTCTGGACCTTCTCTGGACCCTCTCCACCATCTCTACATGTTTTTTGCATGGCAGGAACCAAAATTGAGCACAGTATTCCATGTGTGGCCTTTCAGGTCCCTTTAATGTCTTATTAAAGCCCATGGTTTTAATCTCAATATATTCCTTTAGGTCTAACAACACATTCAGCTTCTTACTGAAAAGCTCACAAAAATCTGCATTACAAATGGATAGCACTGAAGAAATTCAAGTAGTTTATCAAACCAAACTTCATCATTTCAGACTTTTTCAGTGAGAATATAAATAACAAAGTATCAGAAGTAATGCAGACATGCAGTAGCTGTGCCTGAATTCAGAATGCCATGGAAGACTGAGATGTACAAGTTCAACTTGGAGGCAGAAAACAAAGTCTTTGCTCTCTCCCCCTTTCAATTATGAATTCACCTCTCTGTCTGCCTCTCCTGGTTGAAAAATTAGAGTGTGACTGACATTTATACATTGGAGTTAAAGGAAAAGCTCCTCTCCCTTGCATCTGATGACTGGGGACCAAAAGACAGAAAAGGACTTCTAAAAGACAGTAGGAAAAAGGGCAGGAAGAGAGAAAAGATTTTATAAACTTGCTGTTCTGAACTGATCATGTGGCTAAGTGGTGTGTAATTGTGCACTGTTCTAAGGAATCAAGATCAAAGTTTTCTTGGAGAATCACTATTAAATTCTGCCATGTCTGAATTCCTCCAGGAATTATTCTGGTATTTAATTTCTGGGCTATGAGGAGGCAAGTAGCTTCTTCACTCTTAGGTGTGTGGCTCAGTACTTGTTGTTGAGTCATTAGCACTCAATCTGCTGCATCGTCACCATCATGTGCACAGTTGTGCCAGGAGACAGATGTGGCAGATGATCAGTGTTCACAGTTTGCTTTGCTGAGGATCAACAAAAAGCCCAGCAGAAAGCAGTGAGGGCAAGGATTAGTTATGCCCTTGCCTGCTCCTTGTCACTCCTACCTCTTGAGCTAGAGCAACGTGTCTAACAGTGGTGCCTGCCTGTTACTACTGAGCTTTTCCTGGCTGTCTTTCAGGTGGCTCCTGGAGATCTCTAGAACACCCTGCCTCAAAAAAGTTCCTTCAGCAGCTTTGGTACACACAAATATCTCAGCCCTTGCAAGCTTTTTCCTCTAGAGGCTGTTAATGCATCTATTATTATATTAAGCTTTCATCATAACAACAGTTTCTACTCAGAATGCTCATTAGTCACCTCTTAATGATATCATAAACCTACTCTCTGCATAGGCAGAGATTTACTATCTCTGCAGATTCCTTCAAAATCTTTTCTTTTCTCCTTTGTTCCTTTTTCTCCTCATTCCACCAATGAGAAGAAATATTCATGGTCCTCCAGAACTTTGGTATATATATGTGTATTCTTACAAGATATAGAAACTTGAAGCACGAAGATACAAACAAGCAAGTCTTAAAGGCATTTAGATACCTAGGCAGACAGATATACAACCGGTCCCATTAATATCAACAGGATTTAGGCCTTAGAAAAGGCCTAAAGCAATGAAAATAGTCCCTTCAGATGTTGCTGTTGTCAGCTAATGGAAGGACTGCTAGATTTCTTCCAACTTCTGACAGACCTTGAACTGAAGGGTGTTGGATTGAGAATCTGAGAGAGAGTAGCTCTGGAAGTCCTGAAAAAGGATTTACCGTCCTAGATATACTCAAACAACACTAGCATCTTACATCTTTTGTGACATTTGTGGCAAAAAAAAGCACAACTGTTAAGAGCGACCAGCAGCCTCTAGGTCCATCCAACCACTGGACTCTCTTTCTGCCTACTCCATAAATCTGTTGTCTTTAGTATCATATTGAGTTGTTACTGTGGTTTTTAATCAGTCAGAGATATGTTTTATACTTTCCATCCTAAATGTAAGGCAGAGCTCTGCAACCTGAAATTAAATACAGGGAAATATGCACGTTTAAGGGTGAGGAATAAACTCCTACCCAGCCGTGCCATTACGTGACATGTCCAGTTCTTCTCCTGGCTCAGGGTAAAGGATAGAAAAATGTGAACCTATTTGCACTGAGCAGGTATCAGATGTCAATAGATTTCAGTCAGTCCTTGAGTCAGTTCAAAGCCATCTTCTGTACTAATCCTTTAAGTTGTTTGTGTTACCTCTGAGGGATGTAGAACTACAGAGGATACACCTCATCTCTTACAGAATTTCCTCAAGTAGTATTCTAGACACAGGGCTATTTTTGCAGCCTGTGAGTGCATCTTTACACTTGATTCCAGCAAGGTCACCTGTAAAACAACAGATTTTTAGTGTACACTCCCACTTGCCTCTGTAGCACTGCGTCACTTTTTGGTTCCTAAAGCATCTGCTTTAACTACAGCAATCACACGGGGGCTTAGAAGGGCTGCAGAAATTCCTAGTGAACTTCATAGCTCAGTATGGTCAGGAAAATGCTCTCATCTACACTGAGAATTATTCTCTTGCAGAAATAGTCTTGGATCTTGCTGCCTGTGGTCTTGGCTTCACAGGATCCCCTTGGGCCCAGCTAAGTATGTAGGCTATGTGAGTAGGTAAACAACAATGAATAAAATGCATTTGCAGTCCTCAAAGGCTGGTTTCTATTTTAGCATTTCTGATAGAAACGTTAGCTCTCAAAATATCACTACGCAAGATTAATCCAAATACCATGAACACAACTACCATGATCATCATGAATGCAATCATAATGACTTACACAGAGCCTTTGATGATCCCATCCCAATACAGTGGCAATCCCAATACCTGCAACACTCAATAGGCTTCAAAAAGCACACTATACAGAATATTCTTGGTTAAAGTGTAAAGCCTTTTAAGAACTGCAGAGAGAAACATGACACAGAGACAAGCCCCTGTTTTGAATGCTGTGCTACACCATCATAAAAGTGCACACAGAGAAACAGATTAAAGAAACTTGCCACAGAATAAAATGATATAGGGCAGCATGATCAATTCAAGCTACGGAAAGAACCCAAAAGCAATACAGCTGCTGTCATTCCATCTGTCCATGTTCTGTGCAGCACACAGGTTGGCTGAAACACTTTGGTTTATAGAGATGCAAGTGGCAAAGCCATCACCAAGCAATGCTGTGATAAATCAGAATGGTGGAGGGGGAGGGGAGAAAGGGACAAAGAAATGTAGGCTACATAAACGAAGGCCTGAAGGTTACACCACAGCTTGTCATTTATGCCTCCACAACATGAAGCTGCACCAGGTTTCTACTGGCTGGTTGTTACAGAGCTGTCAGTGTTTCGTTAACCTTACACTGAACCATGCAGAAATTCAGTCTGAGGTACAATAGATGCATTCATGGCTACTGAGGACACTGTTTTTCGCTTTGATGAGAAGCAACTTTATAGCAGTACTCCCTATATACCTAGCTAGTAAACTATAGGGTGCATCACATGACTCTATGCTAAATATGCTGTCAACAACAAGCAGGATACTCTATATCAACACTGAAGTTCTGCATCTTTTCTCAGTTGATCCAGTATTGTCAAAGCTCTTCCAAAGCTTCATGCTGTGTTAGAGATCTCCTCAAGGCCCTGTTATTCTAATGGGAAGAAATGACTCTATGTGAGCATACATTCCCTGTGGATTCCAGTTCCTGAGTTCAAGTGTGCAAAGCACAATACAAACATTCTTGAAAACAAAAACTGATACTGAAATGCACTATAAATGACTGACAGTTGATGCATCTATCACTATTTATACACACAAATCATACACTGGTAAGTTTCAGGGACCTACTTTCTTCTCCATGATTACTCTGTTCTGCAGCAACTTCCCAATTTGTCAAGAGCTAATTACCAACATCCTTTAAGTGGGCTGCAAACACTGACTCTGTTGTCCTCCATTGTAGGCCTCCAATTTTCAGAGGCAATGACATTGTCTGTATATCTCTCCTAAACCAGAGGAGAAACCAGGAAATGCATAGAAAATCAGCTATTAGTGTAGATTATTGTAACATATTCTTAAGGTAAGTCATTACAGCAACCTGTCATCTCTCCTGAATTACAAGAGACACCAGTAATTACTCTTAGATTTCAAAAGTTTGGTGAACATAATGGCATACATTTGTACTTTACATGCTTATTTTACCAAAATGAGATTCTCAAGCTCATTAAATAAATTCCAGAATTTTCTATCGTACCAGGAAAAGACTTAAGTGTCAAAAAGAAAATGTAGCTGGCCATAAGGCCAGCTTCTGTTATAACGTCTGTTTTTTCATGATTTTCTATTCAACTTCATTTTCAGATATATTGTAGAAAATGAGTGCTAAGGCTGGTTTGTACTTTGCACAGAATAATCAGCCAGAGTCTCTCCGAAAAGCTGTGAATATAAAGCAAGAAATCATTTGGCCAAGCATCAAATACTCAACAGGTCTTTTTCCTCAAAGAGCAAGATGCCTTGCATAAGAAATGCTTTGGCACAGATTCTGGCTATAGCAAAAAAAATTAGTTTTCAAATTTGCATAACCCTGATTTTATAATAGGGTTACTGTGTGTTCTCTTTTGAGGACCATACACCACCACTCCACTGCGTCCTTGGAATACTCTCACAAAGCAGAGTCTGCTCCAACCCCAACTTTTAAAAAGCAAGTTTCTGCATACTCAGTCATTACAGGGGTCTGTACTGCAAGCGTGGTTACACTAGATTTAGGTGTGCACTAATAATAGTTGCTAAAGTTGACCATCTGATTAGCAGAAAGCAACAAACCATCATTCATGCAGAGGAACCACAAAAAATAGCTTTACCCCAGAAAACTCACCTGGTAGCCAGGTGAGGAAGCATGTGCATTAATAAGCAAGTACAGTACTGTCTTCCACATCCTCAATTGCCAGGAAAGGCAACTGTGGTTGCAAAATGTTTTCACAAACTCTATTTATCCACTTAAATGACATTTGTACTGAGTGCTATAATACCCTGGGTTAAGTGCTTCCTCACACACTTTTGATGGTATCTTCTTCACCATTTCAATCCAAGAGGCCATGCATTCCAACCACTTAAGTTCTTGATTACCCTGTCATGTGCAGATGGCAGTGGTTTGGATACCATGTAGGTACCAAAGTCAGAAGATACTAGAGGGCACCATATTACAGGCCATTTAAGAAAATAATTCAACCCCATTTAAGCACTGTTACAAAGGCCAAACCCTCCTAAGCTTTACTTTGTCCCGAAGACACTGCTCCACAGTGAAAGCAGCAGACAAGGAAGACAGACAGCAATGGAAAAGTGCTTTGTACAGAAAAGAGATCTGTGGCCACGGCACCTGAATATGTAGCAAATCCACACCTCTCAAGCAATGTCAAATGGTCTCTTGTATGCCCAGATCCCAGTAATATTTACAGAACTACAAAAGTTAGTTACCTGATTCTTCATGCAAAAACCAAGTTTCCTTGTTGTTGCAGACAAACAGTTCATTTTAGGAAGGTGTTTAAACGCATGGTTAGGATGGATTGCATCTCAGTTTTTATGGACTACTCTTACTGTATGCAATTATTCATATCAAAGACCTCTATTCTGAAACTGAATTTGGTGCAAGGCTTCTGTCCCCATAAACCTAATTACTGCATGGTCCTAAAAAATTTACTTCAACAGCTGCCCATGTTTTCAACCCAACTCCTGCAGTTTCTACATCTGTAAGCTTTTCTTTTCTTACATCTTTGGCAACAGCTCTTTCTGTTACACATTCAAATCTGGCTTACCACTTAGACTGAAGCCCCAGAACTCTGAAATCCTGATACCTGCAATAGTCTCAGGCAGATGGTAAATTTTGCTCGTGTGTGCATCTGCAAGTAAATATATAAAAGAAGGCCAAAAAAGGTTATACCACAAGTTTATACAAACTCACATCATAGCTTTTACTCACCATGCCCCTGAGTTTCCTATGGCCAAACTTCTTTCTGATGCAATTTCTCTACAACTGACAAAAATATCCCACCAGAGTTGTATCAGAGCTGCCTTCTTTTCCCTCTTGCAAGTGGGCTTTGTGGCAAGTAAAGGAAAGCAACTGGGAGTTGTTGTCTTTCACATAGGAGAGGCAGAAGGGAAAAAACTTTCTTGCAGGAGTACAGCAAACGACTTGTGCAACTGCAATGTACAGAAATTATTAAACTTCAGATTTCATGGAAGATTTGCACTATCAGAAAAATTAGGCAGGTACATAGCCTTAATACATTTATAGAGACAGGAACAAACCCACACAGACCTTAAGAAACTTTTCCCAGCTTAAATAACAGGTAACAAAAGGACAGTGAAGAGAACAAGAAATAGAGGCTTCCTAACTCTATCTCTAATTTGGTTTAGGCATGGGGCTCCAGCCCATTTTTACTGACGTGGATCCCATACAAAAGCAGTGATAACAGGGAAGATGGGAAAGCTCCTGTCATATTTTCAGTCTGTCATAATTTTCTACTAGGGAGTAAAACTTATGCTTAAGAAAATATTTTGGGGCTTGAGATTTATACTAGGAGTGCAAAGTTTATAAGCATTTTTTTGAGGTGAGAAAGGTGATTTGGTCATTTATTTCTTGGTCCTTTTCCACCTAATACTCAAAATTGTAACCACATATTCTGAACGTTTAGCATTTGACAGAAGCTTCTACTTCAGCTGGACCCAACTAAGCATTATCCAAACTAAGAAAAAAAATACTGCAGGGGTTTTTTACTTCTCCATTATCTCCAGCTTTCTCTTAATTTCTCATTGTTGAACAAGAGCAATACAATAACTTCCCCATATCGTTAAACTCACTGTTTAAGGAATGCTTAGCAGTAGAAGGAACTTAGGCTGTTTATTCACTCAAATCCTAAATAAACCATTCCTAGCAGTGCTGATGACTTCCATTAATCTCTGCAAATAAGCTAATTTTATTTCAACGTACTTTTCCATTAAGAAGAAAAAAATGTCAAAAATTCTGTCCGAAATGTTGTATTTGTGATTTTTCCTGCACCAAGAGGTAGTGGCTATCTCCCTGGAAAACTTGGTCTTATAATCAGGTCAGTTGACTTTACATCAAAGATATTCACCTGTGACAGATTTCATTCCAAAACCACTGGGTACTAACAGGCCAGCAGCAGAGAGACAACTTTCTCAGCAAATATTATTTCTTTTGCAACTGGATTGTCAGGTGTAACAAATCCACAACTGCACCCTTCTAGCATACCAGGGTTCTTTTCATTGCTACAGCATTCAAATGCAGCTATCTACATTTTCCCAGACTGCAGAAATATCTGGGTTTGTTGCCTAGGGCTAGTCATCCAGAGGGAAGGACTGCAGCTCTGAGGTTCCAGTCTAGTGCCAAGCTTCTCCAGACATCACTGAGGGACAAAGCAGGGTACCAACATAGTCCCAGAAGTTAGTGGGGTGCAATAGTATGGAAATACACAGGATGGTGTTTCTAAGGGTGAGCCACAGCGAATAACCTTTGTTTGAAAGAATATCCCTCCACTTCTCACCATCAAAGACAACATCAGTGCTGGAGAGCAGTGAACTTAAGCACGTTTGTTTTATGAAGAAAAAAACATTTTGTACAACTAGCTCCAAAAGCATTTTGCTCTGATTTTAGCCTTCTCTTAACTCTGCGTGTACTTTGTGTTATCATCCGTAATAGCCACAGAACCTCTGAGGAGGGAACAGCGTCTGTCGTCCTACTAGCAGTATCAGAGAAACAAAGAGAGAAACAAAGCCAAATATTATGTAGTCTGGTTGTCACAACAACCCTGTGGGAAACAGTCATACTTTCAAAGGCAAATAGAGGATTTGAACTTTGGTCTCCAATGTCTCAAATGGCAATGGGAGAGGCAATACTACCGCCTCCAGCACCTGTTTCTTCCCCCAGACTACCTGACTTAATTTTTTATTTTTATGACTGGTCCAACCTTTGTTTTTAAACTCTCTTTATAGACTAAAGATAATTAGGGAGCTAAGATACTGTTTGTGGAAACCTAAGACATATTCCCTGATGAATAAAATACTTGCTAAAAATAAAATTACTCTAGCTAATTAAAAGAGAGGAAATTAACCATAGCCAATTAAAAAAGAATGGGAGAGTGGGAAACAGGCCTGAGAAGGAATATGGAAAGCTTTCATCATTCAATATGTTATTAATCAACGTAATTAAAAAATAGTTGACGTTCTAGTGCCCAGTATTGTATGGTTCTGTTACTCCACAGAGAAAGTAAAACATGATAGTGGGCAGACACTCAAAAAAATTAAAATAAAAAAAAGCTTTTAAATTCTTCACATCAGGCATACAATGTTCTTCTCAAGGAGAGTAAAGACATTCTGAAAGGGTTGGTGTTAGAGCCAATCAATACAACTGGGAAGGGTCCCTTGACAACATTTCCCTTCTCCCTTCCAGATTCCCCCTCTGGAAAATTCAAGGCACAGAGAAGTGTGCTTGTGCCTCAGTTTCACAGAAAACTTTTATCACTTTTAATCCCATTCAAAATAGGCATCAAAAAATACAGTAGTATAATGGAAAGGACTGGGAAAATCTCTCTAGAGAGCCTTTGTAGACACACCTGTTTGCAAAGAGAGCTACGCTGACACTTTTAACTCCATGACACACAGGCACTGGAGCCTGAAGCCTTTCCTGACACCCACAGTGCAATCCCTAGAACACAGAATCAAGTTAGGACTATTTCTTTAATGAAGTTCTGCAGCAAACACAGGGTGAGCTGCTAGAAAAATCTAACGCTACCCTGAAACTATTTATAATAACAATCTCAAAGACAAACCTGAAAAAGGGAACTGTGGTTAGTACAGATGATGAAGGATTTAACAGATCACTCCAGCATCAATAGGCACTGAAAAATATACTAGAAACACAAAACAGTTTTCCATCTCTATGGACTTAAAATGCCTCATTTCGTAAATGTGAAAATCATTACCAACCGTACAGCTACTTTCCTAACTTCTTTTTTAATTTCAAATCACATTTGAAGTCAAGACCTCAGTTATGGCCCTGAGACTTGAAGTTGGAGCAGAATCCCCAAAAACTTTGAGTTTGGGCTCACATAAGCATGTCCAAAAAGGAGGATCCTGTATCCATGGGAAGGGGCACAGAAACCAACAGCATGCAAATATGCATTGGTCACATGCACTGGATGGTGTAGAGTTTCCCAAGTCAGGCCTTGTTGATTTGCCTGAGAAATTAAGAAAGAAGAAATGGAGCTGTGGCTGCTGAAAGCCCAGGCTCCCTAGCAGCCTGTCATGAAACCCATCAGGCCAGTGCAGGCTCCACACAAACTCTGCTGGAATGAGCCACCCAAGGAAGGAGGTTGTGGTGGTAGCAGCGCTGCGTTCACCACCCGAGAGATGAAAATCGCAGCCATGGGCGCTGTGTGTGCTGCTGGCAGGCCGACAAACGCTGCTGCAGCAGCCCTGAGTGCCAGAGTTCTAGGGACGGCTGGAGGGAAGACTGCTGGGGTCAAGGGGTTGTAAGACTGTGCTATGGACTGCGTAAGCCTCTGTGAACAGGTGGAGTTGCCAGGCACCTCATTCACCTCTGGGCAGCCCTCCCTCTGCCAAGTGCACACGTAGAGCCAGTGCCAGCCTTGGGGAAAAAGTAATAAGATAAAATGGCACCATTCTGAGACAATAGCCACCAGAGCCCCCACAGACTGCAAAATCCATTTTAAGGCCACGTATACAAGAGAACTATAAAGCTTAGGCACCTGAATCAACCTTTGTGATACAGGTTTGAAGATTTGACTTTACTGTTCCTGCAACTTTAGGTATCTCTCCTTTAAATGTGCTTTACAGAGGTGAGGACACCTGCAGGTGAAAAGCATAGGATAAGCATTATCATTCACAATAAGCAGGAGCTAAGCAGAAAATTTAACCGATCATTCTAAATAATCCTCCAACCTTTTCCATTTAATGCCTACCTTTTCCAGTGACTTCTGCTGTAGGATAGTATTTGCATGTGAAGTGTGCAGTTATGGGCTCAGAAGAGATAAATGAAATCACCTACCTACCTTTGTGACAATTACATAAAAATATAGCTCTCAAAAATACATATCCTCATGTAAAGTATGTCTAGATTATCCAACACCATTATAGAATGATTTTTGTCATTGAACTTTACAAGCTTGTACAGTTTTTGATAGGTCTGTTAAATTGCAAAGAATTTGTGCAATTTTTGTTAGTGCTATCCCAGAGGTCCTCCTTTTACTTGAAATATTTCTCTAAAGCAGAAATTATGCTGATTCAGTTATGTCATTGCTCTGAAAAAAACAGAGCTTTAACAACATACTGGTATCTCAAGCAGATAAATTCTTCTTTTTCACCCTAGTATCAGTCTGCATTAAGAGGCAGTTCCAAAAACTTCACCCGTGATTCATTTAAGTTATTAACAGGTTTGTACAACAAATCTCTCAAGGGAATACTTTGCAGAAAGTCTGTGCTCCAGAGACACACAGACAGTTTTTCGGAGGTTTCAGAGATTATGGATGCTCAACACCAAACTAAATTGCAAACTAAGTTTATGAGCAAAAACTATGTTTCTACCTGAGGACACATTTTTCAGCCACAGGTATCTTAGACACAGCTGTAAATCCCCACCAACAAAAGCAGTCCTAATGAAATCAGATGCTTTCATTGGAACAACTATAGGGAATTAGGACTTAAAATCTCTTTAATTTAAAATGTATTGTTATCTTCAGGACAACTGTTAATACTGACCAATATGTTTACCTGAAACTCAAAAATCAATACAACCTTACTGCTAACATTTAAAAATCCAGTTAACCACAATTAATCAAAGAAAGATAAAAACTATCCTTCTTTATTTACAAAAAAAATGGCCATCAAATTTTGAAATTGTGGCACCATTTCTCTTTTCTTGGTAAACATTTGCGACCAAGTCTAATTAATTTTTAACGTTATGTTTGTATCAACATTTTTTTTAAAGATGCATCAGAAAAAGAAAGTTCCTACCACTCAAGTAAAACAAGCAAACAAAGAAAAATCTATATGCAATATACAAAATCTAAGGCTTCCCGCAAGCTACCAACTTCCAATGTCAACTACAGTTAAAGCAGTCATGAGAAAACAACTCACTGGTACACTACAGTGGTGAGCACAGTGCTGCTATTCCACTACCAGAAATCAGTCATAGTTCAAAATACATACAATAGAAGCGGGAGTTCCACTAAATTATTTTCCAGTAGCAGGTGTGTTTGTAGAAGAGGTTGAAACACCAGACAGCTCAACAGCTTGCAGACATCAAATAAAGCACACCTCACAAATTGAACAAATACAATAACCAGTCCTCAAAAAACCCAAACCTCTTAAGGGTGTTCCAGCAATGGAAGGCTGCCTGCAGAAAGTTACTCTTAAACTCTGATATTTCCCCTGTGCTCAGTAATATCAGTTTCTGAATTGGAAATGCTTTAGCCGGTACAAAGTGAAGTTCAGCTCAGAGCAATGGGCACGTTCAGGCACAACAGCTTGACATTTGTCCCAAAGGCACGTGGAAAATTGGTGTCCAGAACACAAATAAATTAGGTCTTCCATCTTCTAAGCTGCTGCACAGTCTAACCTGTTGATATTTACCCTTGGATGCCCATAACCTAACAATCAATCACAGGACTCTCATCTGTTCATCTGAAGAGTGGATTTTCCAGACAGCTACTTTTTAAGCTTCTTCTCATGCTGACTACTGCACCTATTGCACAGTTTAAATACAGGGTAGTTCTGTGAACCTTTGGGGGGAAAAAAAACCTCTGATAAAAGTACTGGTTATATATAGCAGAGACTTGCCATGAGGAGTGCATATCTCAAATGTGGTTCCAGGAAGGATAATTCCCTCACTCCTACATTCAGTGAAGAAGATTTTTTTCTATCTCTGACTCGTTTATCATTTTGAGACTAAAACAGTAAGCTCTGTGTGTTTCTGCTGCAGTACTGGCTAAAACCGATGTATTATCTTGTACACTGAGTATCATGCCTGGTTTGACATTGGATCTGCACACATCAAAAAACAGACAAAAGCTATTATCAAAGACTCCCTAAAAAAGTTGTCTTTATTCTCCCTAAAAATTTTATTTTTAAGCTGATGCTGTGCTCAATTAGCTTGTTACCTGAAAGGCTATGCATGCTATTGTTTTAGTTCTTAATCATAAAAGACTGTCTACTGTGGGTTTGAAGTATCAACTCTTTCTAGCACAATCTTGCAAATATCAAAGTATTATTTCTTTTATATACTCGTTTAAAAGGTACTCCTTGGCAAGGTTTAAAGTTAACCAGTTACTACACACTGCAGTAAAAATTGCCTTCAGAGAGGCACATTCTCATTGGTATGTGTATGACTTCACCCTTCAGAAGACATTTCTGCTATTTGCCCAAATCCCTAGAGGCATCTTCATGACAAATAGAAGTGAGCAGTGACATTTTTCAGTGGTTTTATTCAATTATAAGTAATGGATCTTTCTTCAAACATGGGGTTTGTTTAATACTGGCTATATCAATTGTTAAATCCTTCATGGGGATCTTTAACCCATTAAATAAGAGCCCAAACCACACATCAATTACTAAGTAATTTTTTTCGTTCAGGCACAATATGGTTTCCTTTGTTTTCTAGGCAACTGAAAAATATTAGGAAACTGAAATGTGGAAAATTTACAAACTGAAGCAAGCCTCAGCTCACACTACATACTGACCCTCTCTGTGTCCATATAGACACCCCCTGCAGATAAAATCAGTCTTGAAATCTCTCAAAGCATCACAGTTGAGATTAGTGAATTGGAAGGAAAGCACAGCATCAAATGAGCTTCAGAAAATCAAATTAAACAAAAATTAAAATTGATGTGACCTCTATGAAACATTGTGAAAGATCTTTTTTATCAAGGAATATTTCTGATTATCACATTACAGCGATGTTTATTCTAAAGTCAATGTTTGTATCACTTACAGAGTTAAGCTTTTAGCATATACATTATTTTAAGAAGATTAGTGTTTGATGCAATTGTCCAATTGCATGCAATCAAAGTAATTAAGGCAGGAATGCTTTCCAAATATCCATCCAATGCTATGAGTTACAAAGTTAAGAAGAAGTGGCAAGAACTTTTAAGCAGCAGTGCGTTAGACAAGACAGACCATGCTTCTGGAATGGGAGGCACAAATTGCTCTCTCAGCCCAAACATGGCCTCAGTGCCAGCAAAGGCAGATTCTTCTCCTGTCTGTGAGCTGAAGAGGGAGTGCAGAGTACATGGCCACTCCACTGACACGAGAGGTCCAAGGCAGGAAGCAGACAGCTGAAAGCACATCACTGCAATCAGTGGACCATTTTCTATACAGATGTTGAAACAGCTATTCTCTTGTTCCCTTTCCCTGAGATTAATGTATCCAGGAAATATAAAAGAGAATCGTTTCCACTCTCCCTTCTACTAGTTCTGCATTTCCTGTGTTGTTGGAATCATATCTTGTAAAGAGTAATTCTTTAACTGGCCTTGAATCACACAAGCACCACTTGCTGCTTATTCTCTAGAGCAAGAGGCTCAGTGAATGAAAAAGAACAGACAGGCTGTCAAGGTAAACCTTTAGCACATAATCCAAGCTGTAACAAGAGCTGACAGAGGAGCTGGAGCCAGCAGCTGAGAGGTGTAAAGCTGTGCCTTCCACATGCTCTGTCATTTTTCACTATCTTCATTTGAGAAATAAGCCCAAACTGGATGTCAATGAGCATGTAAATTAGCAAAGCTGATAGGGAGCTACTCTTCCTGATGTTTTCTTTTTTGCAGAATACCATCCTGTTTTGTCTTGTTTTCCCTACCATGCAAGTGAAAACATCTGTGAGAAAGCTTGCTCATAATAAATGTTTCAGGATCAATATATGTTTCAGGATCAACGTATCAGGATCAATAGTACCAGTCTTTGAATCTCACGAAAGAGAGCTTCTCAGCCTAAATTGAGATGGGTGGTCACACACTGCCTCTTATATACTTACAATGATTCTAATCTTGCCTGATCAGCTTTTGCTGTCAGCATCAATGGACGTTAGACCTGTTTATTGCTGGACTTTTTGTGCAGAAATATCCACATGGCAGACTATAGGAAGAAAAAGTGCATGCCTCAAATTCATCACCATAGCAGTAGAGCCTAGACAAGACCAAAAAGCCAGTGAATTGATGGACTCTGATAACCTGGATGGTCCTTCTTGTGTCCAGGAAGTACAGAAATGCTCAGGCATGCAATTTGCTCATCATCCTGAAATCCTACCCATCCACCCAGCCACTTCAATGCCAGCAGTACTCAGCCGTAGCTGGCACAGCCTTATGGTCTCAATTAGTTTTTACACCAGCAGCGTTAGAGCGGAATTCATCATGCTGCTTGTACACAAGCAGCTCAAGGCCTAGCCGTGTACCAAGAGACAGAAGTGTAGAAATGGTAAGTACAAGTGTCAGCTCCCTGCAGGGGCTGAACCGAATTACCTTTTTGCCATCTTCTGGATGATGATAGTGGTACAGCTAAACACGTTACTATCTCTTTTTTTCCTCCTTAATTTTATAGTGCTACAGCTAATCTGTCACTTCCCAGTGAGGTCTGCAACCATGGCTGAACATTTTCCTGCACTCAGGAGTGGATATGCCGAGAATTTAGCCTTCAGGTGAGACACGTTAAGAAACTGAGGATGACTATAGGTAAATATAAACCTCATTGTCAGCTAAAGGTTTCTGTCCCTGTTCTCATCAGAATTTTATCCTCTTATCACAGGAAGAAACCAAGACTGATGAAAACTTCATGACTTCTCATCCTCATAATCCCACAGAGAAGGGCCATAAAAAGAGAGGTCATCTAAAAATTCAATAGCATATTTCAAGATCCTTATTTATCCTTAACATCTCCAAAAGGATTACTAATAAATAACACACAGGTAAAGGAGTTTGGGTTAAGTTAACCATCTTCCCCACTTTAGAGAGGACATTTAGCAACTGGGAATTTTTCAACACCCTACTGCTCCAAAGGACTCCACAGCTCAGAATAATGTCCTGCATGAGCACATAAGGATACCAAAACAAGGAGAGGTAAATCCTACAAAGCACTGCACATTGCAATGGTCAGGGAGCTCCCCCAAGTCTTCAGCTACACCACTTGTTTCATTCTCTCTTGGCTATCCACAGACACAGAGGAGCAATAAGGGGTATGCAGAACAGCCAGCTCGACTTTCTCACTTTCTGTCTCACATTTCTGCTGCTTCCACTCTTATCATTCTTTCTTCCCTGTCTGTGCGTACACGTGTGAGTGTTAAAAGGCCTCTTTTCTGCATGCTAAGAAACAGATCTTTGGCCCATTCACTGCTAATCACTGTGAGACCACTCTTCTATTCCTAATCTCTTCTTTTTATCAGTCTTTATCTACTGATTTAAATAATCCCATTGACATAAATGAAACCACCTGAACACAGTTAATTCCTGAATATTGGAGGACATTTTAATTATTATTAACACTTTAATTATTTAACACTCACATTAACGTATTCTATGACTTTCCTCTCTTTTGACAATGCATAAAATAGAAGGGAAATACAAAGAAAACAGAAAGTTATCTAATACATCCTCTAAGTTATAATCACCTTCAAGTTGTTGGAGAATCTTAGAAGCAATTAAGGTAAGTCATCCCATTTCACAAGTATCTCTAGGATTCAAGGTTTTCCACACTTTAGTTTACCAGCAGTTGAGGACACAAAATAAGAATAACCTCATTTAAAGCAAAAAATGTCTCTAAATTTCAGGCCGTTGTCAGAATCCTGAAGAGGATTTTGCTTTAGGATACAGAACAGTTTCTTCTACAGTTGGGATACAAACCAACATTAAGTTACAGTGGCCAAAATAATATCTGAGGGACCTACGCCAGCCCCAACTCAGCCTAAAGCCACGTTCCACTCAATACCAGCGCCAGTCCACAGCATCCATGTGGTCCTGGTATGCTCTTTTAAGTTAGTGGAATGAATGGGAGAATTTTATTCCAAGATAATGGGAAGAAATATGAATTCTATTATTAAAAAAACTAATATAGGCAAAATACCTCAATAAAAAGCCATATGCTTCACCTTTGAATAGATAACTTTTAGGCTGTCCTATGCTAAACATATAGAAAAAACTGCTAATGCTAATAATAAAATAGCTGTTTAAGACTTTACACATGCCTGCATAAAGGAAAGCAGACATTGGAAAAAACCTTCTTTTTATATTTTAATGCCATGAAAATATTTTCCTGACATTCCTGACCACTCATTTAAGAGAACTAGAAATTTATATGTGAGGAAGAATATAAACCAGAAAAGGTGCATGCTAGGACAGAAGTTTCAATTCATTCCAAGCTGATCACAACAAGGTGTATTAAATAGTTTTCAACTCTTTAATACCAGTTCTTAATTAAACACTTCTGGCTGTAACTGTGCATTTTGCAGGATGAATACCTTGCATTTTTGTTAGTATAAATTGAACAGCATCATTGAGTAACATTGCTGTATTTGGTGGATGTACGATGGGTCAGACTGGATGACGAGGGCCCAAACTGCAGATGACATCTCCATTAAAATTATTCATGTTATCACAGGATTAGGTCACAATAGCAGGGCTGCAAATGCCACAGCGCTTGTCAGAATCATCTCTTGCTGCATCCTCTCTGAGTGGTGCCAATGACACATTCAAGACTTGTTCTGTGATACTCCAAGTGTTTAAGGACTAGAAAATGACACGTGGAATAAATGGATATCCCAGAGGACCATTAACAGGCTATCAGGCTTTCACTTTTCATTTTGAGTTGACATCCAGGATAGGTTAAAGACAATCGAAAGCCCTTTCTATCTGGCCTTGGGGGAACAGCACTGATGGGTTACCCAAAGTACAAAAAGCCACAAGACAAAACAACACTTTAAATGGGAACTACAGGAGAATCCAAACCCTAAATAAGCCAGTCCATGCTCCAGATTTTCAACTATGAAAACTTGTGTCTTGAGTTGTATACTGCCAACTGTAAGGGATCCTTAGGCAGTCTGGGGGCTACAATTGAAGGCATATCAGTCACCAAATGAGATCAAGGGCTCTGGTGCTGTGAGGGTTCCTGATTCATCTCTTGCAAATGCTGTCCTCAGTACTCTCCAACTTTGATAGGAAGAAAGTTCTGCTTGCTACCAAAGCACTCTCTAGGTTTATCCAATGCACAGGGCAGATGTGTAGGGTCATAGCTGGCATCTACAGGGTGCTACATGACAAATTAGTAAAGGTAAGAAGACAACAAAAGAAGCCTCCAAGAGACGCCTTTTGCTTTTCTACTAATAATATTAAAATTAGCATCATCTGAATCCTTCCCTTGCCCAGCTATACCATGAATCTGAACAACTTTTAAGGAACATAAATGAAGGTTAGAAAGAAGCACAGAAGTATTGAGTTTTGTTCCTTTCCTTAGGCCCATATGTCTTGGAATCAAAATACTTCTGCAACCTTTACCCACTAGTTGTGTTGCCTTCATTTATTGACTCTATGGATTATTTTATGTAACTCCTAAAGTCAGACATACCTTGCACCATGGATTTACATAGTGAGTTTAAATGCAGACATATTTTCTGCCTTTAATACAATTACAGACTGAAAATAAACACTCCAAGCAAACACAGCATAAATCCAAAGTGAAGTCATAAAAAATACTAACCAAGAAATTAAGACAAAATTATCAGGAGAAGGGGGAAGAGTAATTTTAAGTTAAAATCAGTGGACAAGAGCAAACAAATGAGCACAAAATATGTCTTTCAAGAGTAGAGGAACCTGTGTTGGGAGATGAAACTGGAGACTATGCAAAGCAGACGTAGGCATGGCAGAATACAAAGTGGAATGAGAGGTCAAGGGAAAGAATACTGCAGAAGTTACATGAAAAAGATAAAGCTGAGGAAAATCTCAGTAAAAGAAACCTGCAAGCCCAACAGCAGTGTTGTTGTAAGCTACACAAAGTGACACATATATGCACTGGAAAAGCCACCCAGGAAAATCCACCATTGGAAAGCCACAATTCTCATTCACACACTCTTGTGTGTGCCTCACAAAAAAAAAAAAAAAATTCTGGTAAAGATTGTCCTCAAAATCAGACAAGAATCACAGGGACACAACGGACATCCACAGTAGTTGAATAATCAATATATAACCTGGAAAAGAAAGAACCAGTAAAGTCATCTCTCGAGGATGAAGTTACTTGATCTCTGTGACCTACAGGAGAAGATGTTATTACATCTCCATAACACAAGGTGAAACATCAATAATTCAGACAGTTTGCCCACACAAAGAAATTTAAAAGCTTTGCATGACAGCTTTCTTCTGCTACTGTCTCTGGTGAGGAATTTGGGAACGTTCTCTTGCCCATACACCAGCACTTCACCTGGCCTAAGGAAGTTATTTCTTCTCTCATTCAAATACTCTGCAATTACACTTACATATGTAGTTATGCATCCTATGCACAATTTTCTGTGCATTGTAGCCTCCATAATACATCTAAATGTTTAATTCCCTGTACATTGTTTCTCTCTGGATATTGTTTTTTATGTTGTCAATGCTTTGAAGCACTTGCAGAGCTCTCCTCTGAAGACAGGAAAGGTTCCTTGTTTCTCATTCAAGTAGTTTTAACAACTTGATATTTGGTACCAGGTCATCTTTCAGGGTAAGCTGCCCCCCAACAAGATCTACTGGGAAGGTATTAAGTCAAGCAGCAACAGGAAGGGGCAAGGTATGAGTAAATTATGCAAAAACAAAGGCACAGCTTCTTCCACGGTATTTTCTTTGACATTAGGTGCTCCTAAATTCCAAGAGAATATGAAGCAAACAGGACTAAAGCAAGGAGCTGCAGAGAAATGGTGATAAGTAAACGGTGTAGCTGCAGTGAGGCTGTATGGGAGGACTATTTGTTTTTTAAAGTAGATTAACAACTGCAGCATATTCCATCACTCTCCCTCAGTCACTTCACATTATCATTCCTCTGGTTTTACCTTCACTGAAGACACTAGGGAAAATGTTCCTGACTGACTAATCTATAAGAAAGAAGAACAGCAGCACACAAGCAAGGCAGGGAACTGTGGCTTTAACCAGCCATTAGGATGGGGCTCAGCAAGCCTCTTCACAGCACAGGACACATTTGAATGAAGATGAGACTCAACGAGATTTTTAAGTACAGCAATAGTCATTCGAACAAACTTAGAAACACAGTACTGGTGACAGAGACAGAATATAATTTGCAGTCCAGGTCTTGATCCAGAAGAGCAAGCTGAACTTCTCCCTCTCTCTCTCTCATATTCTGAGAAAATGACAGAACAATTCAGATACCAAATAGTAAATAATTGGATATCAGGTAATTTTTTGACATATTAAGTTCACTTTTCACTGGCTTTTACTGTAATTATCAGGAAATAAAAATGCTTTGTTCTAATGAAACATTAAACTGAAGTCAAATTAATCTATTTCTAGTTGTAGTTTGGGGGGAGGGGGAGAATAAAAAATAAAAGTTACTTCAATCCAGTGTTTTGCTTAATGAGACCTAGGATTTGGAAAAAGTGTAAATCAATAGGCCAATTTCTATACACCCCTTCTTAGAAGCTACAGGATTACGTAGGTTTATCATTGAAGCACCACACCCAGCCCACTGCACTATAGAAATTAGGATCAAGCTACACTGCTTTGGCCTCTTGTGAGCAGAGATGTGATGGAAGCAATCTGCTGGGGCACAGTCAAGGACACGATCTGCCTGCATACAGGTGTCCCCTCTCACCCCAGGCTCCACAAAAGGCAGTGAAATTCAAAATGGTGTAAAAGAGCCCGTAGGCCATCTTCAGTAATTCCAAGAAAAACCACCCACCAAGTTGGTGGGGTTTTTTTGGTCCTGGCAGAAAAATAATGGGAGGGAAAAAAAGGAAGAAGCACGAAGGCTTAGGAACGCGCTGGTCTTTGGCATCAGCAGGATTTGGCTTCCACTCTGCTGCCACCTGGAATGAAGAGAAATTGCTTCCACTTCACCTCAGGATTTTCCATAAACAAGATACAATTATATATGAAACAGGGTAGAAAATAGAAAGGCAGCACTAATGGGGCTCTAAAAGGGTTTTGTCAAAGCAGAGAGCATGAGCTTAGCTGTTAATGGCGAAGCCACTGGAAACAAAATGTCAGCAGATTCACACCTGTCATTTGCTCTCCCACCCCATGTCTCCCCAGCCCCGATCCTGTGGAGGCACAGAGTCAGCAAAACTCACATAGGCACCGTGCTTAATTCACCCAGGCAGCTGGGACCATGCACTTCCCAAGTCCTCTCTCTATCCCATTTTCTCCACTAAGCAATGATCCCGCTGGTGAATGGTACACACTTCCGCAGGAGAAAAGCTCTTCTCTACTTGCTCTCCCAGTGCGAAGGGGAGAGCCTGAACAGTGAGAGCTGTCAGTTCCTATCTTTCTTTGCCACTCAGCTTATTTCCTGATTCCTAAAATGAAGCTGCAGCTGCACTGGATGGATGTGCTTAAATGCAAGCCTCCGGAGATGGGAAAGTGCTGACTGCTGAATTGCCCTCTTTCACCTTATTCTCATGCCATTCTCTACTCCCTCAACTTTTCTCTCTGTTCCCACCCCCTCCTGTTCAAAGGGGAACCAGCAACCTGTCTCCTTTGAATTTTTTGCTCAAGTTGTCCTTGGTGGATGCTCCCCTATATGCCTCTCCAAAATTATATCTACTCTACCTTCCTCAAGCTTAAGGGATTTGAAAGTCCAAGAATTAGGGCCTTGTATGTATGCAGTTAATTGTTCCCATCATTCCCACCCCACACCAAAGAAACACATATGTGTTTCATGTATTTTATTCATGTTCTAATTATTTCATGTTACCCAAAGAAAGCCTTTATACTGCAGCCATTATCCTACAAGGCACCAGCCTTGAGACCAGATCCAGGTTCCTGGCTATATCCAAAGTATTAGAGAATTCCAGTCTGACATCAATCCTTGCAAGTGCTATGACTTAGATCTTTGTCTGCAGTTTTATAATCATGCAGCAAAGTGAAAATATTAGGCAACTATTTTTAAACAAAACCTGAGCATTTTTTTGAATCTTGCTGGAAAAATCATTATAAAATTAGCTATGAAAAGGAGGCAACTTTAATTTTTTGTCAGAACGTAAGAGAAAAGGAAGAAAGAGAAATCTGGTTAAATCTAGAGTCTCATATGAAGCCACATGAAAGTTAGGGATTTTACAAAATCTCTTCTCCTGCCACTTTCCTACATGATTAAAATCATACATTTAAACAATCTGTTCTTCCTTCTTCCCTTCCCCTCTGCCAGAAGATATAATTTAAAGATTTTGACTCCTGACTGTCCAAACAAAATGTTGCACAGCAACAGCCACTACTGCTATCACTGGAGCAAAATAGATCTGAGCCCTCAAATATCAAATTTGAATGTTTCCCTGTTTTCACATTGTGTGGGTGAGAAATTCAGAGTCCACAGGTCAGACACGGCTTACAACTGCATTTTGGATAGACACAGCATCAATCTGGCAGAAGTGAGCCCAGTGATTTCTTGGATTCTAGTGAGATCAACTCAGGCTGTTATGTACGTTATGCTTATGTATCTGAAAGGTCTGTAAGTACTAGAGTAAGAGATAATCTACCATCCTTCTCAATAATCAGTCCCCTGTCCTTATTCCATACACACACCAAAATACAATTTACTCTTCCCCATCATCAAAATCAGACTCCAAAAAGCAGATGCTGTTCTTGTTCCTGCACCAAGTTATCCTAACCCAAAGAACAGTGGGTGCACCCGGCTACCAAATGTGGTGGCCAACAAAATGGTTAAAGTAGCCAACGAGCACAGCCTGGACATCCCACGTTCCCTCCCAAGCCTGAGCCAAAGGCCTCTCTGAAACAGCCCCCTCCCCAGTCAGTCACGTGCTGGGCCATCACCAGAGCAGGCTGGGCACAATGTCCTGTCAAACCATGAGGTCACATCCGACTGGACTTTTGCCTTGGAGCTGCGGGGTGCCAGTCTCTCTTCCTTAGAGCACTGAGACGGACATTAATTCTGTGAGTCACACTGCTAAATTTATGGCTTCCTAAGCTCAAAGAAGAGAGGTTAATTAATGGAAAAAAGAGGAAATAAGTGGGAGAGAGAAACAAAGATGGCAGTAAAACTGAGCCTTGTGATCATGAAGCAGTGCTAGGACAGAAGGGTGCTCCTGGCATTACACGCTGTGAACCATTCAGCTACAGAAGGCACAACTCCCATGTCCTTCCGTCAGGATTTGGAGTGTGCAGATCCCCTCGGAAACATCCCAGAACCCCTCTCTTCTCCAACCCATAATTAAAATCTCCCATCCTGCTTCTAGTTAAATCAGCCCTCTGCCTCGTACTTGCACAGGTCCAGACACGCACAACCCCTGACTCCCACACAGTTTTGTCCTCTTTTAAGGGAGACTGCTGTACACACTCTTAGATACAGGTATCCAACAGAGCAGAACAAAACGGAAGAGGCTTGCCTTGAGAACCAAGTCTCTATTAAAACTTGACTGCATTAACTGAATCCAAATTCTTGGAAAGCCACTTTGAAGTTAGTGTAACTGCCAGTGACACTGGAAAAATTACACGATTGTGCCTTCAAGTCAAAATTCAGAGAGTTTTTTCCCTCCAACTCTTGTTCAAGCCAATACTAATCCCAGTGTAGCGACACCAAAAGACTATCTGACAAAAGCATTATGTAATGACTACACAGCTACTTTTAAGAAGATTACTGGGAAAATATATTTATTGCTACCAGTGTGAACTGGACTCAGAAATTCCAATCACCTTACAAGGAGATTGATAGAAAATATTAACACGTCCAACCCTCATAACTGTGACCTGACTTCTCAAAAAACACACACCCCATATTCATATACTCCGCCATCAACACACAAGTACCGTTCACAGCCAGAGGTTAAAGCCTAGGAATCTTAAAGAATATACACAAAAAACCTCAAGATGTTAATAGTTAAGAAGGAAAAACTGCTCTCAAAGTTTGTTGGAGAGCTTACATTTTAGTTCTGTTAAGAAAATAGTAGTTTCAAAGTTAAACTGATGGAAAATGAACACTGAATTCAATGTGTAGGAAAAAAAGAGGTAGTGTTATCAAAAAAAAAAAAAAGAGATCTTTGTACAATCAGACTCAACTTTAGATAAAGCAAAAATTCATAAAAACCACAAGTGCAAAAATTACTTCAAAAGTAAGAGAAGCTGTCGTTCTATACAGAATAGATTTTGTGTTTATGTGACAGTGGCAGAAAAAATGGCATATACTGTAAACAGAAGCACAGGCCTTTTGACTTAAAAGACCTGAGTCTGACCAAAGCAGGCCAACCTGGTACTTAGACCACACATTACCAGTAGGAAATTCTCTGAATCTCATTTCCGAGGCTTTTCTCTCAGAAAGTCATTAAGCGCTAATTAATGGCTCTGTGGGGTGGAGGGATGTGCTTTGGCATCCATTAGGATGGAGGCTCAAATGTCAGACCAGCAAAGGCATTAGGCAGACTCTGGCATTCTGCCCAGTGCAGGATCAGCATTGACGCATTCAGTATCCTTTGAAATCTTCAGCCCTGTAAGAAAATCTGCAGGTTTTCTCTCTGCCTGTGTGATGGATAACATCTCTAAGTAATCTGTTGGTCCATTACCAGAAAACACCTCTCCAGCCCAACTGAGCAGGAAGTAAAATCAGTGTGGCCCTGTTGCAGAGTTCCTGTACAAAACAAACTTGAAAACAGTCAGAACCTGAACCCTGGAGATGGCACAGAACTCAAAGAGCAAGATCTTTACAGGAAGCTCTGTCCACAGTTTGGGAGCTGGCTAAGGAAGCAACAGAGTGGGAGAGGGGGCAGTAAATGTCTTAAAGAGCTGGGACTGAAGTACTGCACTGCCGGTGGGCACCAGTGGTGAGAAGTTAGGAAACACCTGACTGCAGGCAAGGTAGGGAAGCATGGAGACACCACGACTCTCCTCGTACTCCGTCTGGAAGCAAGCAGGCTGTTTTAAAGGCTACAAATCACCAATTTGGTGTCCTTTTTCACTGCAACCTGACAGCCTGCCAGAAATCAGTTAGGCAAGGTACTAAGCCAGACACCAGGATGCTGACAGCCTGCCCTTTTCCACACCAATCATGCTCCTTCACTTCCTAGCAGCCTTAGCCTTCAGCTCCTGTGATCCATCCTTCTTCCTAACTTGTAGAATGTCATTACTAAGTCACTCACTTCTAATGAGAGAGCCCATTCAGAGGTGCATATTGCACTACCCTAAATAAAAGATTCACTTCTGCTGTCTTGAATAGCAGGCAGTGGTGATGTCGAGTGTATTTTCCCCTACAACCAAGACACATCACTAAGAGTTGTTCAAAATAACTTTTGTGACCTCTGTCCAGCCACGTTTTGCTCCTGGGTCTGTCCCATTCCCCTGCCTGTAAAAGCATAGGTCTACTGAATTAACCCACATCTGGGTTCTGGAGACAGAGGAAGGAAAGGATGATGCTGAAATATCACACTACTGATTCAGCTAGATTGTTATTAACTAAACCAAATAGGAGCTCTGTCCAGCCATCCCTGGACAGTGATAAAATAAAAACTAGCCCTCCTGAAAGTTGAAATGCATTACTTGGTATCTTTCTCCTTTGGGGTCTCTCTCCTTTCAATGATCTCAAAATATTTCCCAAAGACAATCACAAGTCAATGCTGAAAAATCACAGAAATATATAGTTATATCCCAGGCTTCTACGTGGAATCAAGGTATGGGATGAGTGGCAGTTCTTTTCTCCAGATAAAGAATGCAATTAGTATTTTTAGACCAAATTCTAGACAGAGCCACATATAAACTCTTTTTCCAACAATGATCAAAGCAGGAGCAGACCTCCCACCTCCTGACCCCAAGTCTTAGCTTTTAAAATACCCTCAGATCTAGAAAAAAAATACAGTTTAAAATTAACGTCAATGGAAACATCTGAGAGTTTGGGAGTTTTACTTGCCTTCAGGTTTCGGACTAATTTAATTTCATGATCATCTCATGATCTTTGAAAGAAAAGCCTTTGTCCTTTTGTTTTCTTACTTGTAAAATGTACCTCACCTGTGCTTCAAAGGACAAAGCACCTTTATTCAAATACGAGGAAGCACTGAGGGGGATGTCTATGGCAACAACTACCAACCTCTTCTAAACTAGTTTCTTCCTTGGGGAACCTAAGAAACCAACTTGTCTATCCATGATAGAGTATTTGACAAATTGAAAGACTTACTGTCAGAAGGATAGAAAAAAGTCTTCTTTCCACCATCGGGGGAAAATATCAGAGTAACTGCATGGACACTGTGAAATTCAGTACAGTCAGTCTGACAGCTTCTCTCAGTCTGTTGTTTCCCCATAACACTTAACAATTGCAGAACATCTCAGAGAGTTACCAGGTTAAACACCAGTCAAGTACACAGTGGTACAGACCTCATGAGAGAGACAGAAAGAGAAACAGCATTAAAAGAAATCCCAGTATGAGATTTCCCCCTCTGTTCACACCCTCTGTCACCACATAGGCCTTTCTCTTATAAATGGAGACTTTCAGGGTTTATGAAGAGTTTTATCCTTGCAAAGAGGACACTGCCGTCAGCCAAAAGGAGGCATCATCCAGCCACATTTATTTCTATCATTTATCTGCCCTCCCCCCATTACAACCACTGGAAATAAATGTAGGAAATTAAGCCAGGTCAGCAACAAAATAAAGACACTGGCCCTCAGATATGGATATGCAAATGCCAAGCTGGCGTGTTAAGGGAATAGATTCTGGCTGGGCAAAGGGCTCTGTGGAACAGGTAGAATGATTACTACTGCTCTTGGAGCAACCAGGCAGCAGGAGCTGCCTCACATTCAGATGGACACCAGCCAACATGGGGAAGTAAGGTTTAACCTGGCAGGGCAAGAGCAGTTTTGCAAACTCAGTTTTTGGTAACTGCTGGTACAGCCATGGAACAGAGGCATCAAAGAAGTGAGACCACAAGCAAGCTAGGAATTGTCTTAGAAGACCCAGAGGGAGCTATGATCAAGGTGACAGTGAAGGGTAAACAAATCCACAGAGGCACTGCTGGCACCTGATGCACAGTAACTCTCCTCCACACCAGAAAACCCCAAACAAGTCAAGATAGGAGAATATTTGTGTGCAGTCTATGCTTGCAAAAGGAGACACTGCTTTAGAACTTGAAAAATAGAGGTCCACTGGCTTGAGGTAAAACAAGACCCATAAGGAAACAACACAAAACTCAGGCCAAGGCTGTAGAAAGGTCCTTCAGAGTCTGGCTTTATGTTGTAGAAGTGATAACCTCAGGGCCAGAAGCAGACTGGAGATACACCTCACCCCAGGCATTTTGAGGTTTGTTTTGGTCTTGCATGTTTCTTATTTCCTTTATCTTTCTCCTTTGTCATGCCATTTCTTCATACCCACCCCTGAAAGCTGTAGTAGAAAGAGACTGACAAATTCAGCTATGGAATCATTTCCATGTTTGCTTTGTGAAGCATAATAAAAGCAGAGATGCACAAAAAAATTGTTACCTAGCTGTATATTTTGAAAAATATTTGCTATTACCTTGAGCAGCCATTGTGTTGTGATACTACATACATATTGACATGCAGAGGAGGAAAGCAGATGAGGAATCAATGGCAGTGAGATGCAAAGCCAGAAAGAACACAATAAATTGAACTGCATTAGAAAGAATCAGCTTAAATGCAACAGCTAAACAAGCGGAAAAAGCCCACAACGGGGGGCATGGAAACAGTAGCTTTGTTGCACAGCTTTACAAAGCAGACACAGAGTTTGCATGACATGTCAGAGACCGTGCAGGCAGCAGCAATGCTGGGAACTCATGTATCTGCACCAGTCCCAGCGCTCCGACAGCATACCACCTCACCATTCAGTACTTTTTCCCTTTCCCACAGAAACTGGGCTTCAAACCTGAAGCAGCAAATGCAAGAGAAACCTTATTGGGAACCCGTGCTCTCAAGTTCATTCTGTTACACAGGGGCAGTGTTACAACATCTCACCTTCAGTAGGCATGAAAAGAATTAAAAAGAAACCAACCCACCAAACCTATTTTAGCTGATTTCCAGGGTGGTTAACAGTGCATGTCTTTACCTAGAGTCTTGTAGAGAAGTCGTATTTTCTTGTTATAGCAATGCAAATGAATGCAATCAGTGTTACAACTGGAAGCTGTGGCATAACATGTTCTCTATAGAGTGGACAGATGGTTCATGAGCTGAAGTTTCCCACAGGCTTGAGGCTGTGTAGTAAAGCCTGACTTAGGCTGGACCGACTGGCTTGAGTTTACGGGTGTAAATAGCATTGAATTAGCAAATCTAAGAGTGGATTCAGTTTCCCTACAATGAACACCTTTCACTTAAAGCCGTCGTTAATGTGCCTTTAAGTGAGCAATGCTACAGATTCTGCTACACGAGAAAATTGAACTGCCTTTAAGCTAGCACAGGGCTTTGATTCACAAACCTCTGCTGATCTAGAGATAAATTGTGGGGACAAAGACAGCAGTTCTTAGGTTACTACCATACTCCCTTACCCATGATTACCTTTCCACCAGGAGAGTCCACAAAATGTTTAGTGTATCCCTCTGTTCTCAGTCCTGACCAGATCAAGGGCAGTCCTATTTGGAAATATTTGGGGGTGCTGGTGGATGAGGGGCTGAACAATTTACCTTGCAATGACCTGGGAACTTCCACTTGCAGCCCAGAGAGCCAAACGTATCCTGGGCTCCATCAAAGGTAGCGTGGCCAGGGAGGGGATTCTGCTCCTCTGTTCCTCTCTCATGAGACCTCACCTGCAGTGCTGCAGCCAGCTCTGGGGTTCTCAGCACAGGAAGGACAGGGACCTGTTGGAGTGAGTCCAAAGGAGAGTCACTAAGGTGTTTAGAAGGATGGTGCACTTCTCCTACAAGAAAAGGCTGAGAGAAATGGGATGGTTCATCCTGGAGAAGAGAAGGCTTCAAGCTGTCCATATTGCAGCCTTCCAGTACCTGAAAGGAGTCTACAAGAAAGATAGTGAGAGACTTTATCAGGAGCATGTAGTAACAGGATGAGGGGGAATGGCTTTAAACCGAAGAGTATGTTTAGATTAGATATTAGAATGGAATTTTTTACTGTGAGGGTGGTGAGGTACTGGAACAGATTGCCCAGAGAAGGTGTGGATGCCCCATCACTGGAGGTGTTCAAGGCCAAGCTGGATGGGGCTCTGAGCTATCTGGCCTAATGAAAGGTGTCCCTGCCCAGGGTAGGGCAGTTGGAACTAGATGATCTATATAAGGTCCTTTTCTATCCAGGCCATCCTACCTTTCTATGAATCTAATCACTCCAGTTCACAGCAGAAATCAACAACTTCCCACAGGCAAACAGTAGTAATGGTAACTGGGACACAGATTTGGCAAACCTACCGGCAGGCAGTAGACTGAAGCATGGGTGGGGCAGACTGTGAAGGCAATGTCCTTCTCATAACTTTGAGCCCTTAAGCTGGGGCAAACCCCCCACTGATGTATTCTTGTCTTTATGTTGGATACTATACATGGTATTTGTGAAATCAATAAAGAGATGCTCATCACTGCCTGCAAAAACAATACAAAGAGGCTGTCTGTAATTCCAGAAAGAGTCTGGATTAATTAATAGAGTTAATGCTTTTATGTGAAATGCATGAGTGTCAGCATGAAGGAAGCTATGCAAGTTTTTGAAAGTGGACCAGCACAGTCCTCTTACCTATTTAATAAACATTTAGCTTCAATGTACATTGTACATGCCTCTTCCACAGTCCACATTTAACAGACATTTAGAGCAGCATAGCTAAAGGACTGTGTAGATTGTCTTACAGGCCAGCCATTTGTTCAAGAAAAAAAAGGACCCATGCATTCTCCCACTTGCTACAGCTTAGTTAAAGCTCACACAGAGAACTGGGGCAGGAAATATCACATAGAGGCAGACAAATCTGCAGTCAGCCAGAGAAAAGTAGTGCTTGAACAAAACTAATGTAGGGAGGTTACCATCAGTTTCCCTTCTCTCAATGCACAATAAAGAAAAGACTTGAAATTCAGTCATATCCTGCTTAAAAAGGTCTTCGAGAATCTATAATTTGTCTTGAAGGAAACAAGATAGGGGTGGGGAGAGGAAACTAGTGTGTGGTTGCATATGATAAGGCAAACATAGCTTTTCAGAGTTCCTGTGGGCCATGTTCTCTCTACCTGAGAGTTTGCCTTGCACTTCCAACTACACTGTTCTTTCAGGCTGTGCTGTCTACCAGCGTGCAAAGGCTGGGAGACAACAGAATTCATCAAGTGTCTCCTTTGCCCAGCCTGTGCACCTCGGTGTGTAGTCCACTAACTGAGGTGTTCACTCCAGTCTTCATGAGGATCATATTGTTACCCAATACCTGAACTTCCCCAGGAAACTAAAGTGGAGCTTCACCAGTGGATGCTGGAATGGTGGGCGTAAGAAGGTGGCCATTCTCCACTGTGAGACAGTCACTCAATTGGTCATTGTTCAGAACTTCAAAATCTTAAGCAATTGGATTGACATGCTAGGAAATCTTCAGTGGTTGTACATGGGTAAGAAGGAACCAGAGCATCACAGATGTCATGGGACTATCCAGGTATCAGCCAGATACCACACCAGAGGCAGGCCAGGAGACCAAGGTGAGAATGCACAACACAGAAGTCACCAGGGAACTCGATTTTCTTTTTGAAGAAACAAGCAAAGATAGGGCACTACAGCTCCATGGAACAGCTTTTTAGAAACAAAAGCCATTTTCACAAACATTTCAAGCTTCTCTGTCTATAAGCTAAACACAAAGATCAGCCCATAACACATTTTGTCTCTTGACCTTGAAGCTATTCATACGTTGTCTCACTCTGACTCACGACAGTCTACTGTGCCATATCCTGCTATAAATTTAATCTCCGTATTTACATTTGAATGGGAGACACTTAGCTGTCCACCAACACAGCAATATACATCCTCTTGTTCTGGGATCAGCTTCAAGTGATTAAATGGAAAAAGTTGCTGCAAAGTGCAGTGATTATCATAGAGTCATCATAGCTGCCTGACCTGCTGCAGATAGAAGCAAGTGAAAGCCATCACATTTCTTATACCTCCAAGTAGACATGCTTTTCTCATAGTTTCCACTGCCATGCTCTCTCTATAGTGGCAAAGTTACCAAAACTTTAAAACAACTTTGAATTAATTTGAATCTGCCCATTTTTATGCAAATATTATATACAGCTTCTGGATCATGATATTTGAGAATGCTTGTTATAATTTCCTACTGGAGTTACATATTTTAAAACATATCAATTTAGCATACAATACGAAGGAGATAAACATTCAGCATCTATTTATCTGTCTTTTGCTGTTCTATCAACCCCAAGCAAGATCAATATTTTCAGAAGTTCCTATCTATTCAGCAGTAGAAATTGCCAAACCTTTTTCCTTAAGATGTTTGCAGCAAGAACTTTGATAATATTAGGTCATATAAAACAGATTCATAGATTAATGGCAGCTGAAAGAAAATTCTGGACTGAACTTCTCCAGTCTTCTCAAAGCAGAAATAACTTTGAAGCTAAATAAGATTGCACTGGGTCTTGCCTATATTATTTAAAGACCACAGACACAAGGCAGCCTCCCATGAGGAGCAGTGAGGATGCAAAGGTGGAGCTATACTACAGAGCAAAAAAACAGATACTTCAGTTTTTCACACATTCATTCCTACACACTATTCCCCTTTACATCCCTGTCTGGCACAGATTCATTGAAGAACTTCCACCTAATATGTCCTCTCACATGGGGTAGAACTGGTGTGCAAAAATCACCATAAACAGATGTTCATCTCACCAATACTTAAAGACTTCAGATTTCATAACCTCTCAAGGCAGCTTTTCTTACAGTGCTATCTTCGTAAAGGTACAAACAGCTTTCCCTTAAAATCTAATCCAAAACTCTCCTTGCAAATAAAACTTATCATATTCTTACATTGTTAGATACTGAGAATATCTAACTTTCACTGCAACTATCTGGGATATATTAACAATCACATTAATATATATTTATTTATTATATTTATTACTATATTATTATATATTTTATAATATATAATGTGTTAATCATTATATTAAATATATTGATATATTAAATATATTGTTATATTTAACATAGTCTTTTCCACACAGTTCCTTTCATCATTCTACACAGGCTATATTTTCTGGAACTCTGATCTCTCTCACATTTGTCTATCACTCTCAAAACATGGTGCCAAAACTGGATACTTCTGTATTTGTATATTTGATTTTTCCTTTTTCTAGCCACTTGTCTTTACTGAATTTCCTCTCACTTGATTTTACATCGTTTCTTCAGTCTACAAAGATCATTATGAATTTTAATTCTGCCCTTCAAAAGGCTGACAATCCTCTTTGGCTTGGTATTATCCGCAAATCCCATAACCATGCTTATCCTCCCATTGTCAAAATAACAACTTAAAATATTGAATAGTTCTGGACCCACGAAAGATTTCTGATGACCACACTTGAATGTTCTCTCAGTTTGACAAGGAACTATTGATAGATTACTCAGTCTAGTTTTTCCACCGGTTGTGCCAATCTTGTGTGGGTTTTGCTTCCTGAGTTTGCTTACAAGAGTGCCACGCAGCACTGTGCCAAACCTTACTCAAAATCAAGACACATCACAGCTACCACCTCTACTTGTTCTTTAGGCTGACAGCATGAACACTGCTCGTTCAAGCTTTGGTACTAATTAAGTTGTAACAGGAATCAGTTTGAATATCAAGCTGATCAGAGATGGTCAGTCACACAGGTACCCATGGGCTCAGCTGCTCAGCATAACGCACTGCAACATTCCTGCCAGAATTTCAGCCTGTGCCCAGCAGGGAGGAATCCTGCCTCAGACCTGTTTGCCTCCTCCCTGCGCTGGACACTCACTAGTTGTTGGGGAAACCTTTGTGTTGCATCCCACATACTTCAATTTGCTAGTAATGGGCAGACTCTGGGCTCCCACTCTGAAACAAGGAAATTTGGAGTTAGGAGGCCATGAAGCTCATTTGCTGTAGCATCCCTGAGCATCACCTGCCTTGCAGGTGTAATTCCAACAAACACAGCACTCCACAAAGAGGAGCAGTTGAAACCAAAGATACTTAGGGGGCTAACAAATAAGAGTCTCCACAAATATACATATTCCCACTTGAAAAAAAAAAAAGGAAATTCCTTCCATTGTACGCCTTGTACTTCACTTTAGAATAACCTTAAAATCATAACATTAAGTATCATTTTTATATATACATTTGTATTTACCCACTTCACAGTCATATGAGGCACCGAGTACAGCTAAATGAAACTTCAGTGATTGCTAAATACAGGCCATATGCTCAACCTTTCTGACCTCTACCAGATTCTCCCTGGGTTTTGCTTCAAAATAGTATGCGGATGTAAATTATGGTACAACACCCTAAAATAGGACAGCATTGAAAACTGGGTCTAGGACTCTCCAGAGATGACTGAAATTTAAGTGAACATTCAGATGCACTTTACAGATGGCTTAAAAAAATGTCAAGTGTCTTAAACATATCAAGTAATATTTGCAGTTACATATCATCAGTATCTGCTCTATTTGTGCTATTTCCTATTGCAATTCTGCAAATGTGGCTGTAACCTGGCATTTTTGTACTGGCAAGTCTAAACCGGTAATTTGAATTGTAACAGAATACAAAGCTGGTTCGGGGCTCAAATATCTCTGTAAATATTACATGTGTCCTGTCGCAGCTTAAATCATGATGTGAGGACAATCACGTGGCATCACCTGTTCATTGTCACCTGGACAAGTTCCATGGGCAGAGTTGATGGGTGAGCCACGTGCCCAGCCTTTATATCTCATACTTGGTTCCCATGGAAACTGCTATAAAGCTACAAATTTTGCATCAAAAATTATTTTTTTCCTCTAAAATTAATGGAGTGGTACATCTCAAACAGGAGAAAAATACTTGTGAGAGATTTCATTAAGGCCATTATGTATTCGCATACTTTTTAAACCTTAAGTGTGGAAAACAGTAATGATGGCATAGTTTTGAAAGAAATCAAAGACGTAAAATAATAAATGGCTTAACTTAGCTAGATCTTAACTGACAATTGTTGCCCCAGGATATACTTTTCCGAAGTGATTTGCCAGCACTGTAAAGTGACTAATTCTTGGAAGAGCAGGTTGTGAAGATCCTGTATCTACACCCTTGTCTAAATGTTTAGGTACTAAAGGACAGATAGAAACCAATTAAGACTGCAACTGGTGTTGATGCACTAATTAACATTAAACTTGAAAATCACAGTTGTGACCAAATCTGAGTGTACTAAATTATGTGGTTTTTATTCAGATATTAATCAGGGGCAAGGAAGCCTTTCAAAAGAAAATTGTTACTACATTAAAAGGCCTAGCAAAAGCATCCAAGACTGAAATAAAGAAGCACATTGATGCCAATGAATAGAGCTGTTTCTCAAAGAAAACGTGTTCAGACTCCCACCCAACATCCATCCAAACCTGTTCAGGAACCACCTTGGTTTCCAAGCACTAGACTGCCCCATGCAAGAACCTTCCCTGTCCTGACTCTTCCCAAACTTCTTTCCTTACACCCCTTCTCACTTATCTCTCTCTCTCACTCTTGTGCATTCCAAGCCACACTCCTAGAAAGCCTCTTCATCTTTAGCTGTCTTACCCAGGGATTCCTCCTTCTTTTCAGCTTTTTGAACTTTCTAATGCATTCAAGTAGATGATTCTCAAAACTGGCTCATACCTGAGTGTTTATCTACCTCATCTCTCACTAGCCTCTTGACTGTTTTTCAGTCTGCATGGAAAAGACCTTCCCTTTGAACTTAAATCCTTCCTTCTGACAAGCTCACACCTGGCACTGGCAGTCAGTGTTGTTTTCAACAGCTGGCTGTCACAGCTGCCAGTCAAGCTCTGGCTTTATTTACTAAGGAGAAGGAGGGAAAGAAAGAATCCTCCTGCCTGGCTTGAGATGGAACCAGGGCAGACATTCACAGCTTTTAAACTTTCTACTGATTTCCAGTGTGACATTCTCACTCTCCATAAATCCCTATGAAAATGTTTCCACTCAGCCTAACAAAGCTTGTCATACTTCCTCTTCACCCTTGGTCTTCAGCTGCTGCCTGGTATGAGAGCTAATGGGACAACTGGCCACATTTCCTATGCAGGTTAAGTAGGAAAGCTTCAGCACCTAAAGCTGTTGCATACGGATGCTCTGCCACAGCTGCTTCCATAGGCCTTCCCAATCTCTCCTCTCTAAACTTCCACAGGACAGAGTATGATAAAGGGTGCATTACTCCCAAGCACCCATCTAAAACAGAGCCCACTTAAGGGATTGTGGCAAGTCAGCTGCACATCTCATGAAATAAGGGCTCTTCATTTCTACGAGCCTTATCCCGTCCTGGTAGGCACGGACCGGGTGAAGCTTTGTAAAACAGCTGGGAAGGACTCAGGAAAGAACAGTAGAATTTTTGCTTGTTAATTCTCTAAGTCTCCTTTCACAGCTCCAGAGAGACTCCTTGGGAAATTACTTCATGGACATGACTGTGTTTGTTTGAAAACTCTCCCAGTGAGAGATAATTATTTCCGCAGCCTGATAAGGACAATGTAAATTAATCAGATATATCACTACTTAATCCTTAATAGATGCTAGTGCAGGGGGAAGAGAAAAAAAAAACAAACTAAACAAAACCTCTTAACTCACTGTACTCAGTATACAAGATTACAGAAATGCCCCATACTGTAGCTAATTAAATATGGCACTGGATCAGTGCTAATGAATTTAATTTCTTCCTTCTTCCAAATGAAAATATAAAGTAAAAACAAGAAGCTGAGGGAGGGGGAATAAGAGAGGGCTGGCAGAGGAGAAGATGCATTTACAACTACTATTTACTCCTGTGGTGTATTCCTCCAACACCAGGATAAAATTATTTATTATTCTTACTTACAATACTTTTCAGCAATGTCTTTAAATGCTTCTAAATTTTTAAAGAAATGAGCACATTGCAAGTTCAACTTGAGGACATTTCAATTGAGCCAAGAATTAATTCAAGCCCCAGATCTCATCTGTCCACACTGAAGGGTAGGACCTATATGGATCTGAAGTTACAGACACATGGTCCTATGTGAAACTCCTCTACAAAGTGTGAACACAACTTGCATTCATCACACTGGCAATTGTAGCTGGAATTCTGATAGGAAACATTTTGAAAATGACCAGGATAATAAGATTTTTGATCAGGCCCTTCCTGTGCTGTGCAGATATTCCTGAATGATCCATATAAATGGGGATTTAATATCAGAAGACAGAAGTGAACACCAAGAACACACTCCGTATTATCTGTATGCTGTTTATTCAGATGTAGAACACCACGCTAAAAGCAGATACCTAATCCTGAATCATAGGCAGACTAAAAGCTTCCTTCATAATTAAAAGAGAAAAGGAGCTTCTTTTCATTAAGCCAGGCCTTGCACTGATCAACATGAGCTTATAATTTACACATCCCCTTTTGCTCAATAATTATTAAGCAAACTAGGAGATAATAAAAGCTGCTACCAGGATAGACAATTATATCCTAGCAAATGATCTATGCTTGGGATTCATCTTTTCCAATTTTTCTCCGCGAAGATGCCATGTTTACCACTGACCATCTGAATTCCTAATGAGAAACAGCAGCATTCCATCTTCTGGAAGAAAAATTTGGAACTATAGCCCTGAAGAGAAGTGTCATTCACAGCCATGTGTAAGTGATAATCAAGCCTGGAGAAAAAGTGAAAGAGAATACAAGGGTAAAGTTAAAATTCTTTAGGATTCTTCAACTAGGTTACTTGGGCACTAATGAGAATCATTCCAAGTTTATGTTCCCTTTCTGCCTTTCCTTAATTCCATAGTACTGACCTATCCTCATGACCCTTTCCAAGGCCTGGGTATATCATCTTAATCCCTTCCTTCCTCCATTTTTTTATGGAGAAGTCTCAGTTCAGGTATGACAAAAATAACTGAAGTGTCAGAGCCTCGTGAAGATAAGTGCCAGGAAATCCTCTTTTCCCCAGAGAAAGCAGGGCTTTGGTCAGCATCTGCATATGCCTTCAAATCGTGCTGTAGAAGAAAACATAAGGTTTATGTTTGGGTGATGTTCATTTTCAGTCTACCACCATCAGTTTGGAACCAGCGTTGGGGTTTTTGTTTTCTTTCCCTTCCTTTTAGCACTAATGGGTCAGTGAACTTGACAGCTTGAAACCTTGACAGAACCATCTGTTCTTCATTAAAAGCCATTAATGACAATGATAATGGTGCTAATTAGGCTGCATGCAAACATACACACGCTTCAAAGGCTCCAGGGCTACAGGCAATCAAAGATACAAATTGAACCAGCTGCTGAACACTATTGATGAGCACTAGGAACCCCCACCCCATCTTGTCCCAAAGTACAGCCACAAGCAGTCAGCATCCCACTGGACATGTGGAGCAGGTTATTCTGATACACACATGGGTCAGGGCCTTTTGTCTTTTGCCTTTGTTCCCATTTTCCTTCCACCATTTCCTCTTCACTGTGTGTTAAGAACAACTGGGAAACACCACCACAGCCTGGAAGCATGTGTTCTCCACCACCACCTGCCAGTTTTAGTTCTCTGGTGGGTAGAGATGAGTGCGCACGCAGGGTTTGAAGAAGCACATCATTGTGCTACACCTGCAAACCATTTCCAAAAAATCCACTGACTTGCTACTTCCTCCAAAGCTGTCTTCTGGAAGTCACTTTGTAATTACCTGCCTTGGTTTCTTAGTCTCTCAAAGTAGAGGCAGAACCAATGCACAGGCACCTGCATCAGAAAGGTTAGAGCTGTGAAATCCTCAATGTGAACATCATCTAGAACTTGAGGCTATACTTATAAGAGTTTCCTTTTAATGCAACAGCTCGATCACAATAACAAAATGATCCCCAAAAAACCTGGTCCATAGAAACACCATCCATTGCAGCAAGGCCTGCTGGACTAAGTGGCATTCTTGCATGTGGAAAACTGGAAATCTAGGCCTTTCTCTGTTCTCAGTTTCCTCTGTAACCATAGGTATGTCTTTTTCCTGCTCCTACCTTCGGGAATTGACATCTGTAAAAGAGAGATGATTAAACTGACTTTCTCTGTAAAATGCTTTGAATTACATTCAAAACCAGTATTTTGTAATAAATGACCAGTAACAATACTCCTGGGAAGTACATCCAGGCACACTCTTCTGACAGATGTATGGTGTTGTTTGTGTGTGTATACTAAAGGTATAATGTAGGTAGAGTTTTCAAGTGTGCACAGCAGTGAATGAGGAACACACTGCATCCACTCAGCACATTACGTGTTCAGAGCCAGTGCAGTGACTGAGACCCTTCAGACAGCAGTTACTATAGATGCAGAACTGGCAGTGAGAATACACCAGAGCAGTGCTGCTATGCAACTGGTGGGAAACCTGCTATTTCAAACTAGTCTAAGCCCAGGCAACCAATAGCAGGTATTAAAATGGGCTCAAAATGTGTAACAATCAAGTGCCTTGATGAGGCTTAGAGCCAGAACTGAGAGAAGAGAAACCCACTCACTCTCCTGTAGCGTGTCTTGCTCAGAGGTGACGATTTCAGCCTTGGCTCACTAAATCTTTGCTAATACCAAAAGCCTGAGCAAGGTCCTAATCCTTAAGAGTCCTCTGAGACAAACCAGGTTCTGGCCACTTTCTCATCTGTCAAGGAAACAGCAGTACATTGTTCATAATGAACTAACAACTACAAAGACGGGAATGGAAAGCAATGGCCAGGCCTTGTTAACTCCAGTGAATCTTTAGCGTTAAGGACAGGGATTTCTTGGCAAAAAAAACGAAGGTTCTAAGAACAAATCTGATAATGTCACTATTTTTAAATATTGGAAAGGTTCTCCCACTTCTTGTATTACCATATTTATCTTGGAATCTGGGATTTAACATCTCACCTGCACCATCTTTCTCTGAGAGGCCATTTCTTCAGCTTTTCCTGCTTCATCTGTTGTTTCACAGCCTTGCAACAGAAAGTCTTATACAGACAAATCCATTCCCACCACTCTTGAATGATCACAACATCATATCACCAGGTTCACAAATCCCTCTTTTCAATTTCAGAGAATTCATTATTGGATAAGAAGTGGTTTCTTAATACAACAGTATCTGATAGGCAATGTTAGAAAGCTGTAAAACACCACCAAGCCGGTTTGCAGAAATATCTAGTAATGGGATGTCTATCCTGTAATAACAGGCTGGTGTACAAAACCCACCAACTGTGGAAAACCTGCATTAGTGAAGCTATTAAAAAAAAAATAGCTATGCAATTTCAAAAGCAATTCACAGCTATGTTATTGCTGCTTCATGGAAAGTAAAGTTTTGTTTTTACATTAGACTTTTTTTTTTTAAACACAAAGTGCATCATAAACCACCTGAAAACTCAGCATGCACTGACTAGTGGCCTTAGAGGACAATACCTCATTCACTTTTCTCACGGCTGAGTACAACATATGTTTGCTAGAATCATTCCAGGTTAAATATGAAGTTGAAATAAAACTGATAACTCAGTTTGAAAATCTTCATGTTCTGACCTCCAGGCAACACAAAATAGGATTTTTTTTTTTAAAGATAATTCTTTTAAAAAGCAGGAGGCAGGCAGTGTCACTGTATCTGTGTTTCCACAGCCTGGGTTTCCCAAAATGTATCAGTGTCATTTATTTCAGTGGTAATTTAGTATGCCCTGTGCTTCTTTGAAAGATACATCCATAAGCCTCCTGAATCTGTTTTCACCATACACCATTGCCCCTGCTCCCTCTCAACCCTGCCCCAACCCACGGCAATATTTCTTTATAGTTGGACTTTAATAAAAATATGTCCCTCCCTAGAAGCAACTCATTTCCCAAGCAGGTTGAAGGAGGTTATCAGGAATTAGGTATTACTGCACAGCGACCTGTGAAGGTTATTAATACAAGAAGAGCAGTCATGAGGAGCGGGTGCATGAGGAGGTGCCTGTGCCTGAGCAGAGCCCTTTCACTGTGCAGCCTATACCTGCTTTTGTATACTTCTGTTCCTCAGTGCCCTTTCTTCCCCAGAGGGTCAGGATGCAGTTACCCACTGGCCTGTGAGGGGTGTAGGGAACACCTGTGTGCCAGGTGAGAGGGGCTAAGCAGACCACACACCACTGTGATACCTCGTGCTGAAAGGAACTAACCACAGGTCTGTCCCTGGGGGGCTGGGGTCCCAGCTGTGAAAGGGCTGGGCAGGCTTAGCAAGAGGCTGGTGGGTTGGTGTGTCAAAGGATGGTGATTCTGGGCCTGGGGGCTGTCGTAGGACAGGCTACACACAGGTCGTAGTCATGAGCTCTTCCTCTAGGTCCTGAGCTCTCGTGCTGAAAGCACAAACAGAAAGAGCTGGGGAACAGAACTTACTGCTGTCATAGGACAACCAAGCTACCAGACAGGAGAGTGCTGAGGAACAAGCTCTCAGTCTCATCGCTCTAAGTTATTTGTTTATTTAGGGCTTTCAAACAAAAAATCTACTCAAAACACACGAGAAAATTCAAATTGACTAACGAAGGTATTACAAAAATTGGGTTTTTTTCAGTTGACTCATTGTTCACGAAAAGATTCCACACAGTTGAACTTGGGTCTTGGTTTCTCCCGTTCCTTTCCTTTTTTGTTTGCCTAGACCACAAGTAGTTCAGAACAAAAGTTTTCTTTACCCAGTCTTCTCTGTAGTACTACATGCATTTCACACACCTAATCTGGAGAGCTCCTGATTCTAACAAAAGTCCCCAGCCTCCTCTCGAATCAAAGTATCTTTATCAAGCAGCAGAAATTAAATGGAAACAAAATCATACCCATTAATCTTGCAGAGGTTTGAACACTCAAAGTATGGACCAGAGGGATCAGAAGGTATTACAATTCCTGTGGCAGAACAGACTCAGTGATAGCCTCTTGCAATTTGTGTGTGAATTTAATATTTAACAGGAAAAGTATTGATAGGAAGCACTGCAGGAGCATAGGCTTCCTTTCAAGTGTGTAGGAAAGCGACCACCCTACAACACTGGCCAGGGTTGCTGTAAGCTCAGGTGGCATTTGGAAACAGCTCACCCAGGGGATGCCTCCACTGAGTACAGCTGTCAGATGTTGAGCTCATTTTCACCTGTACTCTGAGACATTCCAACAATCTGGCAACTGCATTAGCACAGCACTGAGCTCGAATCAATTACGATAATTCTGGCTTTTAATTCAGGTTTTAGTTGGCAATACAGGAAACCTGAATTTTGGATTCCTCATAGCAGGTCAGCAGTAGCACTACAGCAAAATACTGAAGTGGTGTGATATCACTCTGCTGGTTCACATTTAATATTGCTGAGACCCAGCAGGGTAAGAGACATACACAACTCGAAGGGGAACCACAGATTCAGGCTCAGAGCTGGCTAAGAGAGATATAATTCATTCAGCTTAGAGCACAAGATAGTGCATACTCATTTTAGCCTGAACACTCTACAGATATTCCCCAAAGTAGCAAAATGCCTATCCTGTTTGCATTGGAAAACTTTCCTCCTCCTGGAGGGACAGGGTAACCATCTACACAGAGTCTAATGAAACAGAGAAGGGAAGGCTCCTTGCAGGAGGAAGGATTCCAAGGTCTAATCTGCTGCAATGCATTAATGCTGTCCTGAACAACCTCGCTGGGCTGAGCCTTCAAACCCTTTCCCCTCAAATATTTAGGGTGGTGTTGAAAAATGCATGTGCCACCATCACTGAGAAATGGAGAACTTCTTTCCACTGCTCTTCCATTTGCTGGGTAAACAGGCCAATCGCAAAGTCAGCAGCCGTGGCAATTTCTGAATCAATATTTATCAAGCCCTTCTCCAACTGCTATTTCATGCCTCACTGGTCAGAGAGCATCCTCTCCAAGTGAGCCAGAAAATCCTGACCTTGCAAATGACAGAGGAGCTGCTTGAGGATTACAAAGTAGAGCAGATCCTCTAGCTAAAAAAAAAAAAAATAAAGAAGAACAATTCACGAGANATTACACATTCTTCTTCTGCCCTTTTCTATTCTCCTTTCTTTCAGCAGCAGCCCTTAAAGCTGAAGGTTCATTCAAGAGCCCTAAACAAACAGCTTGTTCATTAGCAAAAATCAAGCTACATGTAAATGACATTAAAAGCCACAGATACCCTCAAGGGAATCTGGTTTGGATTGGGGTTTTTTTGTCTGTACTTTTAATGACATAAAAGATGGATTTCTTCCTGCCCCTCCCCTAGGCATAGTAAGTGAGTTTGCAATTATTCCATCAAACAAAACCAACTGCACCAATTAGGTGAAATAGACTGACAGAAAGGTGTTTGGGGCACAAGGATACAACCCCTCCATCCTAGCACTCCACAAAAGAGGCTAGAGAGAACAGAGAAACCTAGGAGAGTCCAAGTGCTCTGAGATCACCTCTGGAAAAACAGATGGCCAAAAAATCAACCAAAAGATCAGGGACATTTGAAAGAAAAGAAAGCACTGCCCTTCCTAGTCAGAGAAAATAACTTGTTAAGAAAACAAATATGTCCCTGATCCTTTGAAGAGATGAAGTGGTGTTATTTACCAGCACAACCTCTGAAGTGTATGGACTGCCTCCAGGAACCACTCAGGCAAATCAGCATGAACTGTGCACTCCAGTCCAGAGAGGATTTGCAGTGCCACACAATCTGCTACCACAACATGCCCCTTTGCTGCAGCTTGACATGCCTGAGGTTTTCTGGGAAAATACATTTGTACCTGAACACCCCATCAAAATATACACTGAAGGGGAGGTTTTGTTCTAGCCAGAAAAGAATGAAAACAAACACAATCAAAGTGCAAATGGAATGGATGCAAGAGGAGTCACTGCTCTTTCCATTTTTTTTTATTCTCAAGCAGAAGAGAAGAATGCCTCCAAGCACATTCCACACAAGGAAATTGCATCTTCAAGTTTACTCCTAGCCTCAAGCTAATCAGAGAATTGCTGGAACTTTGACTACTGTAGCGTCAGATGCCTTAGGCCTTCTCTGTACAAGTCCTTTATTCAAAACAAAACAACAAACAATAGAGATTATTTCTGTGCACATTTTCCTCCCATTAATCCCCACTACTCTTCTGGGAACACTTCTCCCTAAATAGTTTCTGTCTTTACTATTTCTCCTCTTCTTTTAGTTACAAGCTATTATAAAACTGCTCATTTTATTTTCATTATTTGTGTACAGTCTAGCAACGACCTATTTTGTTCTTTTAAGCATTCCCAAATTGGTCCTCACAGTTCTTCAGTTTCTGTGACTCTTTTCTGAACTCTACCCAAAAGACCCCATCACCACATTTGAAATATTTCACTGGTCTCCGTATTTGAAACTCTCTCTACTCATTCAGAGAACAATTTTGTTCAGGGGAGTTTTGTCATGGAATGTCACTTGGATGACAGCTCCAAATTGCATAAAATAACACATCTTACTGGCACCTCAATCCCTGGGAAGAAGACACTGTGTACACCCAAGTTCAACGACTTCAACTGGCACTTTGTTCCTAAGGAGGCCAAGCTGACCACCCTCAACCTCTTTTTGTACAGGTTTATTTTTTTAGTTAAGCCATGTTTCATATGATCTCCCCTGTTTGAATCCGGTTGTATTGACTTCTGTCCAGATTTGAACATTTTAGTTGCCTTTGCACTTACGTGGTGTTCAACACTGCTTTCCACATTAGCAGCATCAGTGAACTAATAGGCTCTCTCCCCACTCATTAGTCAAGGTCTTGCACAGAACACGCCCTACAGCAATTCTCGTGCTTGCCCAGGACACTGCTCCTCAGCCTCATTGCTGCTATCTACCATTTCCCTACACAGACATCCCTGACGTGGCAGTTCCAGGCTCCCATGCCTTTCCCTGTTTTATGGAGGGGCACACCAGAAGAGCAGGATGCTCCGTGGCCAGTAGGGATGTGTAATTGGCCAGCTGGCTCCAACCAGACTGAGCAGACACAGCAGGACTAGCGGAGCAGTTCTCTCAGCAGAGGCACTAATAGATGCCCACTTTTCTTCTACTCGCTCCCCCGCTCCCATGGAACACACAGGCACTCGGTACATTTGCTTTCTGTCCTGTTACATGGTTTCAAATTGACTGGATTGCAGGATTCCCCAGAACTCCTTCCTGAAGGAATTAGTCTATCAACACACTTGAGCTGGAATGCACTTGTATGCACTTGCAGCAACAGCAACTTGGTAGTCAGTGCTGGTGGCAGATGCATCTCGTCAGGATCCTAAAGGCTGAGCAAGAGCAGTCCCTGCTCTGTGCAAGGCCACGGACTTAAGCTTGAAAATACATTGAATAGAACAGAAGACATATTTTGAAAAAGAGATTTTTTGTTGAGGTGAATATCGAAAGATCTTATTTGGGTATCCTAGCCTAAGATCACAAGAAAGTCCAAAAGCTGTGAAGTCTGAACTCCCACAAAAGCAACGGCAGGGCACTTAGTTAAGGGGAGGAAAAGAGAGAAAGGCTTGCACAGGGTTTGCTATCCCTCTGTCAACAGCTTCAGTGAGACCTTAGGCAGCCACCTTAGCAGTTTGTGCTGTATTTTCTCATCTGTCAAACAAGAGAAAGAAGCAAACCACTTCAAACAGGCATCAAGTTGCTCAGTGCATTACTGTTTATGGACTGCCTTGAAATGTACCTTTTCTATTCTCCCTTCACAGGAGGAAACAAAAACTTGGGGAGAGTGGGCAAGGCAATGATCAAATTTTGAGGCATCAACTTTAAAGGTGTTCCTCAGGGTTCAATTCCAGGCCCCCTTCAGTTCAATATATTTATCAAGAATATGGATGAAGGAGTGGAATGCACCATTAACAAGTTTGCTTATGGTACCAGACTGGGAGGTGCTGTTGACTCCTGAAGGACAAGAGGCCCTGCAGGGGAATGTACATGGATACCCTGCTGTACTCAGCGCTGGTACAGCCTCACCTTGAACACTGTACACAGTTCTGGGCTTCATAATTTAAGAAGGAGATGAAGACCCTTGAATGTGTACAGGGCAGGGCAGCAAAGTTGGTGAAGGGGCTGGAATGTCCTGAGGAGCATCTGAGGGGTTTGGGCTTATCTAGTTTGGAGAGGAAGAGGCTGAAGGGTGACTGCATTTCTCTCTACAGCTCCCTGAGGAAGGGAGAGAGGGCAAGGTGCTGAGCACATCTCCCTGTGATGCAGAGACAGGGACATGTGGGAATGGCTCAAAGCTGCACCAGAGGAGGTCTAGACTGGACATTAGAAAACACTGATTTACTCCAGCACCAGAAAAGGCTTCCTAGAGAGGTGTTCAATGCCACAAGCCTGACAGTGTTCAAAAGGCCTTTGGACAAAGCCCTTAACAATCTGCTTTACTTTGGTCAGCCCTGAATTGGTCAGGAAGTTGGATTACTCCGTTCTGCTCTAAACAGCAGAATGCACAGGTCACAAAAGCCTGAAGCAAGCCTTTCAAGTTTGCTGTGCCACCTCAGCTCTGAGACAAAAAGTTTCCTGTGGACAAGTAGGCCTGGCTGACACAATTTCCCCAGATTCAGAAACTCTGACTAATGTACAATACCACCAGTCATATTTTCATTTTGTGTACTTGGCTTCCTTCTCCACCCACCTCTTCAGAAAGGACTGATTTGCTGCTACATTTCACTACAAACCCCTGTGTCCCTTTTCATTGCTGGTGCCAGCCAAGTGCCTCAAACAAGACTGTTGCATTTGACCTTTAGAATCCATGAGCCAAACAGTATGGTGTGACCAACTCACAGACTGCCAGTCATGGGCACATCTGTGAGGAGGTTACCCAGACTGCCAGCCAGCCACATAACTGCAGCATCCTAAATAGCTTCCAAATCAAATCAAAACAAATCAAGAGTAGTAATATATTGGTGACTCACGAGAGAAAAGCCTTTTCTTTCTGAACAAATTTATTTCACTTTGAAATTAAGACCTTCTGATTTCAATTTCACCTCCTCTGCTGCTGCTAAAAGCACAGATGACATAGAGCAATGTCTTTTCTGGGTTAAGCTAAACTTCACAATAAATAGATGGAAAGACTTGGTACAGCTCATTCATTGGACACTCTGAAATAGGAGAGCGTTTTCTTTTGCCCATTTTCTCCCATCTCAGATAACACCTGACACAGACGGGTTTCCTTGCTACAGGCCAAACAGGCTCTTGACAGGAACACACACTTTTGTGCTATCAAGCAGCACTACAGTAAGTGTGCTCTTGAGGGCAATGTGGAAACCATATGGGCACTTGTAAAGGTGTATGGAAGAAGGTGGGAATCACATGGTCACACCACATGAACTGTGAAGTTATGAGCTGGGTCCTGACTCTACCTCTGCTATAAAGGAAAAAACTGGCTAAGTTACACATAATATGCTAAGAATAGTTGGGAAGGAGAGCTTCTTTAACCTCCTCACACATGCCTTTTCAGAAGGCAGCTAATGTGCAGGAAGATTTTGCTTATATGATTATTAGAGGGTTTTTTAGCATGGGTACACAAGCACACACAAACCAGTTACCTGTGACATGCTTAAAGCAGGACTGGCATGGTCTATGCACTCCTGCTATATTTATGCAGTTTGCTGCGGCTGCAGTTTCACAGTAAGGGGGAATGAGGGGCCTCACACAGAGGGGGCCATGTAGGCAGGAAGATGAACTTACCCAGAAAAACTATTGAGAACTGGATACCCTCCTAAACAGCCCAGGAATAACTAATTTTCAGGCACAGATCAGTAAGCAGTTCTGTGCACAGCACAGCAAATGACAGACATACAAACTGTAAAATATTATTTGCAGCCTCATTTTGGCCTGCTATGAAAATGGAAAAACAAACCAAGGCGATATTTCTTAATAAAAACTTGCTAGAAATCTCCTCAGGCAAGGAACAGAGCAAGGACTAAAAGCTTTGATGGCCTTTAGACTCCTGGCTACACAAATCTTCTAAAATAAAGCAGTCTCTAGAACAGATAGTCAGATCAGACAGTGACAAATCAGTAGTTTTAAGTTCATGGTCTTTCAAATGAGACATAAAACTGGGTCCTGACCTTGGATGATCATTAAAGATCTTCTAACGCTTTCTGCAAAAAGCGGGTTCTTAATCCCAGTGGCCTGGAGACAATTCAATTTAGGTAACTACCTAAATCAATCTTACAGATTTATCTAAATACAGCACTCTGTTCTCCAGGCTAAAATAGTTTGTGGCATTTCTGTGTGCTGTAACATACTAAGAGAGTCCTCCCTATCTCAGCATTAGGTGATCTTTTTATATGCACTCACTGCCACTCCTACATGGGGGTTATGAACCTTGGTATATGTTAAGGAACGCAGACATTCAAAGTGCAGTGGTGCCCTAGTTTCAGCCAGAACAGGGCTAATTTTTTACAGTAGCCAGGAGTGTGGTGTGGCCAGACCCTAATATTATTTGATACCACCTCACATCATTAGCAGGGTGGGGAAAGGGGCTCTGGTTGTAGTAGGGAGTGCCAATTGGTATTTGTCATTTCTTTGTCCTATACCTTTTGTTATTAATATTGTTGCTGCCATGTTGGTTTTCTTATCTCGTTGCTGTTATCTCAAACCATGATCTTTGCCTTTCGTACTTGCAGTTGTGCAGGGGGGGGGAGGAAGGGGAACAAGTGGTATCTTGTGTGAGATAGTCTTGGTGGGAGCACTAAATGGGAGAGCACAAGTCCTAAACCACAACATATGGAAAAGGCATTTATTGCCATATTCAGCATGATTCAGTTTCCATGACACCTTTTTCACACCAGATTAGCTAGAAATCCGATGTTCCCAAATTTTGAGAGCTAACAAAATGAAAAAAGCAGAATGTTTATACCCGTGCCACTGAATAGCCTATGGAATAAGATTCAAAGAGAGACAGGGACTAGACTGGAACAGTTGGCTATTGCCTGAATTATGGCCACTGAACACATCAATGGTCAGCAGGTGAAACTATGGGTGGTCCAAACCACTAAATTTTCAAAATATAAGGATAGGGTTCTTCGATAGGCATTTAAGGGAAACACTCAGGTCCTTCCCAAGCAGAGCTTCCAGCTTCCACCCAGGAAGATTCATAACATGTCATGCTTCCTAAAGTTCTTTACAAACAGCATCACAAGATGTCCCAAAACACCTTGGGGTGCATTCCATATGGAAATCCATAGGAGTGGATGAGAGAGCAGACAAAACCAAACAACAGAAGCATCAACTGTGCTGTTCAGTAAGGAGTTAGTCACCCAAAACTGTCAATAATTGTGTCTTAGAGAAACGAAGCAGCAATAAAAACCTAAAGGCACACAGCTCAAGCTACAGAAGACTTGAACTATGGATGTAGTAAAATAGTGTGGGTTGTTACTGTAATAAAAATGTAAGAGGACAATCACACCTGTCACCAGAAAGATTAGGCTTTGAGAGGCATAGTGTCTTAACACGAGCACACCTGCACACACATAAGAGAGTGCCTGTGTCAGGCTGGGCCTCTGGGCACTGACAGTCAAGGTTTATTTTGAATTGAGCTCTCTGTTCACACCTATCTGTCAAGGCAAGTATGTTATTTTTTTGATGAAAAGGAAAGCTTGTTATCAAAGCAGCACTCAATTACGATTACAGCACCTACCTCTCACAGTCCTTTGGTATACTAAACAGCGGCCATGATTACATTCCCACTAAGCTCTAAGACTAGATTCCCTGGGAAAAAGATCAAGGCTAATATGCAGATGATTACAGAGATGTTCTGACCTGCATCTTGTCAAAGAAAAACATCCATGTTTTCTTCACCAGAGAAGCCTACTAGGTTACCATTTTCCTAATCTTCACTATTTACCTCAGCAGTCTGACTAAATAACCAAAAGAACACAACTTATGAAAAGGATCCAAGAAGTCATTTCTCACCATGACATTTCCTTCTTTGATGAGACTACAGGAGCACACAACAACTTTTTTTAATGCATGCAGTATTTTTCTGGTAAAACACTGTGCACTGGAGCCAAGAGAACACAACCCCAATAGGACTCACATGCTCACTCTTTCTTGTTCCTCTCACACTGTGGAAAAGCTAGCAAGCCAAAAAGACACTGGGAAAATTTAGCTTATAGTGTGCAGTAATGAGACTGTGGGAATATTCTCCAGTTACTGATTTAGTACAATTTGTTGGAAGAGTATGTGGTTAACAAAAAAGAAGCCTGAACTTCAAAATACGTTTTTAAAGCCACAAAATACATTTATCACACTCTAAGAACATTTTTCCTATAACAATTAGTTTTTCACAAATAGTCCATTGAGGATGAACGCAAAAATAAGAATTCCGTTTTGGATGCAATTTTGTCAGTGACACAAGAAGTGGAAACCTCAAAAAATCTGGAAAAACCTTCACAATAGAAGAGCTGTTGACACAGTAATTGGGGTCTCCCACATAATGAAAAATTACCTTAACCTCAGGCTATTTGTCTTTCTGAAGTGCATCATATTTTCTCCACGACCATCCAGCCAATTCCTTATCCACCAAACGGCCCATCCATCAAATCCGTGCCTCACCAGTTCAGAGACAAGGATGTCATGCGGGACAGTGTCAAATGCTTTGCACAAGTCCCAGAGGGTGATGTCAGTTGCTCTTCCCTTAATCCACACCACAGACCTCCAAATTCATCAGGCGCCATTTGCCTTTAGTGAAGCCATGTTGGCTGTCACTAATCACCTGCTGATACCCCATGTACCTTAACACTGTTCCCAGGAGGATCTGTTCCTGGCAAGGGTTTAGCCTGACCATAAAGTGTATAAAATTGCATTTTCTGTTTAAATAGAGGCCAAGAATTCCATGCTAGCTGTAGACTTATTGCTTCTTTCTTCCATTTGCATCTAATGTAAGAACCACCAAAATAAGTAACTACAGAAACCAGTAAGCAGATTGTTTATTTGAAGGGAAAGTTAAGTTGCAAAACTGAGAAGTTTCCTAATGCCATGAGTATCTTGGAAGCAGAAGAGACTCATACAAGAAGACAATTTATTGTCCCTAGAACAATGTTGGCAATTAGTATAATATACTAAGTCTAGAGGATCTCTGCAAAATGCAGGTGGGCATCTGCTAACTTTTCCAACAGTGCAATGATTGGCCTTCGTGGCACCAGTGCACACTGAGAATGAAAAAATGAAAACCTCTGACTCACATCACACAGGAGCAGTTATTTAGTCACTGCTGAGTACAAATATTCAAAGTCCTGCATCCTAATTTTAACTTGCAAATTGTACTGCTACCAAAAAAAAAAAAAAAAAGAAACAAACCATACATATATAAAACTTGCTGATAAGAGCTCACTGCAAGGAAGCATGGTCAGCAAGCCCACACTCTCCTCCATAAATATTTTAAGTGTTAATAAGAGTACCAAGGAGAGAAAGACGCTAAAAAGTGTATTTTACATCCTCTTTCTTCCCACTTCTTTTAACAGTGGACAGACAGGAGGAGAGCAATGGCAGCTCCTGCCCAAATAATTTCATCAATCCAAACATGATCAATCTTCCAGCAGACAAGAGGAACAAAAATGAGCCACCATCTGTGGTGTCTTCTGGGTGGCAGCACAACTAGCATTTTCTGAGTGAACTGACACTCATGTCAGAAACAAGAGATGCATGATGGTTTTAAGAAACTTTTGTATCATTCTAAATTTGTTTTTTGTAATCTATACTGAAAGATACATTGATGCCAGGAGTAGCAAGCTGCTTTTTTGTGAAAGATGCTAACAATGTACCTTCACAGTGGCTGTCATTGTGTCATCGTGGTGTGTTACACCCCCTGAAACTACAATTCACTGCCAGCAATGCGATACCTGATTTTAATTCAGAGCACTTTGCACTTTCTGCTACTTGGAAGACATTAAAGAGCCTCCCTGAGCATGCATTGTGCTGAAAGCTACTAAGAAAAGTCCGTGTGTATTGAGGAAACCTGGAATACTTTTTTGGAAATATTCATTTTTTGAGGCGAAAATTTACCATGTTTGAAGCAGTAACAGTCGATAATCATCTGATACACAAGTGTCAGTCTCCCTTTGAGAAGACAGATCCAATACATTAATTGCTAAAGTGTCATCAAATATCTGACAGATTAGACCCAAATGGTGTGGTGTGCACACGCCAGACGGCAATCTGAGTCTTAAAAGTAAAGTTACAGCCTTCTTTGTTGTAAGGTTTCCAAATGGGCATGTTGCACATATTATTTATGGACATCTGCCCAGACCTTCAGATGAACAACTCAAGAGATGTGAGCTTCCACCTCAAACTCAGTGACAACATCTCAGTTCTCCAGTTTAACTGCTGAATTACCAACAGCTTCTGCAAACAGCCAAGAGTGAGAAAAGCCAACAGGGAAATAGAAGTTACTGTAACAGTGGAAAATTAAAAATGAAAAGGCAAACAGAGGGAAGGAGAGTCTAGGGAAGGACAAGAAAGACACGTAACACATGGAGCCCTGAAAAAAAAGGGGCGCTAAAGACAGAAGAGAAATCACAAAACTCTCAACCTGAGAGACCCAGAAGGAAAAGCTGAGACGCCCTCCAAGCTCACTGGATCACTCAATCCTTCCCTTGTCCCTTCCCAAAACTTCAGACTGGTCACTATGGTCAGGGAACAAGTCTGTGCTGTTGCAGGACCTCCAGCACCTGCACTCCTGCTCTGCTGTCCCCTCAGCTACCACAAGGATTAGGCTTATCCTGCCTCCTGTTTCCATAGCAAACACTCCTGCCAGAGCCCCCTCAGCGCACCCAGGGCCCCACAAACCACCCAAAAACGGGGCGGGACGGCCACAAGGCTCAGGACTCGGGCAGCGCTCCCTCCTTCCTTGGGGGAAACGTGAGGCAGCGTTGTCAGCATAGAGCCAAATAGACAACAAACACATCGGCCCCAGCACAAGAAACACATGGTTTAACTCTACCAACCTGATCTGTGTCCTTCGCAGCCCTTAGCCAGGTACCCCACGCTCCGGAGAAGCGGATAAAAGGCATGAAACATGGTATTTACCTCCCGTCGATGCTGCTGCTGGCCCCTCCCCGTGCTCCACGAGGGCCGGTGCTGGGCCCAGGTGTACCTTGTTACCTGCCCACAGCTGCTGCCCCTCAGGACGTGCTCCCAGCAGCCAGACAGTTCCACAAAACTTCCCCCCAGCCTTAGTCATCAACTAATGCCTCAGATTTCAGCATAAACTGTCACCTGTGTGACTATGCTTTGACATCAGTGGTATTTCTACATCACAAATGCCCCGTTTTTGTCGTGGCCAGGACAAGCTGCTGCTTTCTAATAAGCAGTAACACCACTGGTCTGGTTTTGTCATCCATGTTAGGATTAAGGTGGGGGTATGCAGAGGGTGGGTGCCTCGAGCCTTCCCCTTATGTCTTAGGCTTGGTTCTAATGTCCATACACAGTACTTTCCGGGAATATTCATCGCCCTGACTGGGCTTATGAGCTGGTTGTTCAACAGGCAACAAAGTACTGCAGAAAAGTTGCCCAGAGGCAGATTAAAGGACATTCGCCTGCTCTCTGGAGCCACAGGTGTCTCCACCTGGTATCTGCTGGTTACAGCCCACCTGCAAATAGAGAACTGGAACCGAAGATGGGCCAGGTGTCACTCTAAAATGTCCTCTGTTCATGTAACCTGCACTGAGCTACTGCTGGGGCCAGGGGTGGCTGCAGGCTCACAATATAGCAGGTGCAGAACCTGCTCCTTCAGCACAATCCTCAGGCTGAGCTAGAGCTGGCCAGAAACCTAAACACAGCATTGCTGGGCTGTTTTGAGACTCAAGATTATCACGATAAAGGCAGGGAGGGGAGCACACTGTGGCAAATTTACCTCTGCTCACAACCACCACTTACCATGCAAAACACAGCAGTTCTGTGAGCAGGGCTTCCCTGCACATTCTCCATTCAAAGGGAGAGCGGAAGCCAGTTTTTAAAAACTAGGGCAAAGGCCAGAAAATTACCACCAAGTTATTTAAACAAGGAACACCAGAAAGCCAGCTTTGTGAATGTAAAGCTTATATGAGCTTATCTAAGCAGAGGGGAATAAACATGTTTTGCCTCTCAAGTATGACCATCAGCTGGAGGCAGCACCACTTCACCAGTGAGAAATTTCCAAGAACTCTGCAGAACTAGGAAGAAAAAAAAGCAAAGATTAGCGTGCCTTTCTGGTCTAATTTATGTCTGACACCAAAAGAAGCATGTTTGTCTGACCCACAGTCTGTTTATACAACTCTATCTCATGGCCTGCTCTGTCCATGACTTCATCACCAAAAGGTGTTCAGGGTTTGACTGGCATTAAGTGGCCAGACAGAATGCATTAGTCTAGAAATGGATTATCAAATTCCACTGTCAAACTGAAGTAGTCAATAAATACAGTGGAATTAAAGTCCTTCAATTCTATAATGCTTTATGTGTACTGATAAAAAGTTCCCATTCAGTATGGTTTCAGTCCTGTTTTGATTTCTTCCTTGCCTAATCCTTTACTTTCTTCTGTTAGGCCTTGTCCTACCTCAGTGTGTAGTACTGCCAGTTACTGAGTTGCCTACATCTTTTTGGGAACCGTCCCTACTCAGCAAAGTGAGCCAAGTCACCACATATGGATTCTAAAATCCAGGACTGCAAACCACTCACGCAGTTGAAGGATCACAAATCAACTCCATTTCTTCTAGGCAGAAAAGAACATGTTTCCAAGCTGATGGGAGAACTCTCTCTTCCCTTTCAAAATGCAAAGGAAAATTCAGAATGCCATTAAAGTCATACAATGCAAAATTAAGACAGCCCCACCCTCTCACCTGCCTACTCAACAGCAATACTGAAAGGTTTATCTTCAACTCATCTTCAGTCCAATCAGCCATTTGTTTTTAAAACCACGTTGTTGCTACCTTCCAGCACAGCCCATGCTAAATTTGTATCAATAGAGATTCCACTCTTATACACACGGGACATCATCAGTAGCTTGGATGAAACCAAACATATTCTAGCCACAAAGGACCAGAAGATGGGGTGCTCTTTTTAAGAATTAAAAGACAGGCATAATTTTCTATAGTTGTTTTTGCTGGTTTTGTTGACTTCTGATGAGAGTTATCAGACAATGTATGTTCCTCTGAATTAGAACCACTTCAACACCAGAAACCTATTTGTGGGTCCTATTTAAGCAGAATTATTTTCTTTTCAAAGAAATCTTAAGCCTTCGGTAAGGAATTAAGAACTCGCATCCATTTCTTTGGACAGTTTTAATTTTCTTCATCTCCTCTTACTTACCCTGACCAGGATTAAACTGGATTAACAGAATGGGCATGCTTTGGTCCTGTCTAGGACTGCATTCATCTAAGTTTAAATCTTACATTCAATGTACCATGATTTCTCAAAAATACTTCTGTGCTGGTAAAGCACTGTATGGTTCTTAGCAACCCATCACATATTTAATTTTCCACACTTGCTCCGAAAGTATATGCAAAAATAAAAAAAATGCAGAAAATTCAACCAATGTATAAGGGTTGGTTGATTTTTGGTTTGGTTTTTTTCAGGTCCCAACAGCACCGAGGCTGAGAAAACCTGCATTTAAACTAGATAAAGCAACGCCCTCTAGTGTTCTGTGGAGAGATCCCATACAAGACTGCCTAAAGCCTTAAAAAATTAATGTACCTTCTCAAGTGACAGTCAAAGTTTTGAAAGCTTACAGTTCACATGCAGCATCCTTGGAATTTTCTGCATATGACTGTGGCCTGCAGAACTATTTGGGATCCTTTCTTTTCCTTCCCATCCACTGCTGATACTTGCATCATAATTTCAAATTCCATCTGTGGACAGTCTTCCCACCTGGGGCACGTGTCAAATCACACCATACCAACCTGTACCTTCCCCAAGTACACACAGCATTTTGTACACTGTGTTACTGACCCATCACCACAAGCAGGATGAAATTTTTGGCTTGAGGTGCTTTCTTACAGAGCTCCAAAGTTCAGTAAAATTCTTTAAGGCAGCAGCTGTCCCAAGATATTGATAAACTGCAAAGAGAACTATCCAAATTCAAGACTCAAACAAAGCATTCTCATAGTTCAAAAAACTCCTGGAGACCTACCAAAATATTTATTTACATCCTGTACACATTACAAAACTCAACTTTGCATCCCACAAAGGAAGAGATTTTATAACTGGAGGTCAGAAAAGCAAAAGGTGAAGTCCTTGATGAAGGCTGCTCTTAAATGGGCCACTAGGAGTCCTTAAATTTTACCATGCATTGCTCTTGAAAGACAACTGCAGGGCTCTCACCATCTAGACAGTTAAAACTTGAATGACTTCAATTAAACTTTTAATCACATCAAATACTTTTAAAATAAGTAACAACAATTTTAAAATCCTGTTAGACCACTGTGCTTTTGTTATTTTACATGCCATGGATCTGCTGCTGATAGAAACTACAGATCAAAAGGAAAGCCAAAAAGAAAAGAGAGATTGGAAGGAAACACCAGTTCTGCCCATTTACTCTCTGAAATAAGAAGGGAAAAACATGAAACTGACTATTTTCTGGCAACCTAAGGGGACTGGTACACTTAGAAAACTGTCAACACAAAAACAGAATCAGCCACAAATGCCCTAAGCCCTATGTGATTGCGTAGGCATTTGAGGGGGCAGCAACATTTGACTGTCAGGTCAAGGAAAGATACTGTGCTATGGCTGGACACAAGGTCTTTTCTTTTCCAAACTCAATGATTCTATTAAGTTGCTGTCTGGAATTTGTTTCTTGTCTGAACAGTTTCAGTCATTACAAGTGGGCCTATTAACAGTGATTCAGACTCCTGTTGGGACATTCACTGGAGCAAGGTTAATGCAGGTGTGGTTTCCTGAGAGGGAAGCTAGCCTGGCCTGTTTGATAGGTAAAGACAGAGGCTGAGCTCTTCAGACAAGGCATCACCATGCACCTTCCAGAGGAATTTATTCGCAAGAACAAAACATCAGAAATCTCTTTTAAGAGTTTTGTTAATAAAAGTCAAGTTCTCCAAACAAAAGCCTGCCAGAGTGACCATGCAAAAATATAAAGAGAATATCCAGTGACATCATATACCTAAATTCTGGACTTGATGTGGCACTTGTGATGAGCCTTTTAAGGCTCTATATTTGCAGTCCTTGTGTCTGAGGCTGCAATTCAGAATTTGGATGAAGAAGTGGGATCAAATTAGACATTTTTAAAATTAGGTTTGAGCTTGGAAACTCCACTTCAAAATTTAAATTGCATTCTCCTCAGAGGGCAACCAATACACATTCTAACTAAACAAGCAGATACCCTTTTTTTTCCTCTAATGAGGGGTGGTTACTGCCAAGCATTCTGGCCTGCAAAGAAATTATTTTTGATCTTGTTATACATGTAACCAAATTAAGGGAGAAAAGAAAGCAGTTTAGAGACCATCCAAAAGACAGCCAAGGGAAAATATTCAGTGTTTGCACCACTGCACTAGGAACTCATATTTCTTAGAGGTCTGACACAATATATCTGTGTTACTGAATGTATGCACAGAACACTACCTTGGAGAAACTGCTTATATGTACATGTACAAAAAAAACCCTCTTGGGATCAGATTCCTCCATGCCACACTCATTCTATTTGTGGGGTATAGTGTGAGGAAAGGACCATTGAAAACCCAAGCTACTAAAAAAGCAATGGAAGGATCTGGGGGACACAGATATTATCTTGAGAACCCAGTTTCCAGCCTGACTGAACAAAACAGCTTTTCCACTTCTTTCAGTTTATTCAACAGTTCAGTGCCTTTCAGACACATTCTCACTTTCTCTGGGAAAAAGCAGAACAACTCGAAGGAGAATAGAGGAAAATGCTCCAACATCCATCACAGAGAGGCCACACACACGCGCACTGTCATATCTTGACAACGTGTGTGTTGTTCTGCAGGGCTGGGAGCATTCTACCTGTGCTTCACTAGGCAAAGATGCCAAGAGTGTCCAGGTAAGACACTAAAACCACCTGAACTGCAAGTAGTTTCATCAGTGAAGTATAAACAGCTCTTCCATTCTTCACCTTGGCCCTCCTCTTGCACAAGTGCTCTGCTATGAGTCTAGTGCTGGTGCATTCTCTGTAATTTCTTTCTGTGTCACTATCTGCAGGTACTTCAGTCGCATAGAAGGAAGATGCTCATAAAGGTCAAATCCCAAAGGACTCTCTGCATTCAACAGTCTGTAGTACAGCAGGTGCTTTTTCAAGTTCTGAAAAAAGAAACAGAAAAGTATCTAATCTTTTCTACCATCTCCAACATATCACAGTAAATCTGCAAATAGTACTATTCCATCCTGATCAAGATATTTAATTACATCATCTTCAACAGAAGAGCTATAAAAGGCAAGTTTCTTTCAATAAAATTCACTTTTTTTTGCATGAGAATTCCTCTTCTAAACACAACTCCATTGTCTCCTCAACAGCCCCTCACAACAACTTCTTGCCAGAAACACGTGGATTTTTGAGTGTGATCTAATAATTTACCCTGGACACTACCCACAGAGGGTCAAATGACCCACCTCTGTCCCAGAAAGGATAGACTTCGGCAGGCTCCTTGAAAAAAAGAGAAACCTTACATCTGTCCTGTTCTTTTCAGGGGAAGCATCCAACTAAGAATTAAGACAGATCACTGCTGGCCACCTATTCATAACTGTGCTACAATCATTCCTCTAGCATCTCTAGCTATGCAGATATAATGCTGCTTGGACAAGAGGTATGGAAATACAGTACAGGAGATTCATCTAGGTTCCAGTGAGTTCAGTGTTTTGAGGTCAATTACTACAAGAACTGGTTAAGCGTATTTATAGACACTGAAGCCCAAAATCTTGCTGCTAATCTCCTCTCATTCTCAAATTAGCAAGGTGATTAAACACAAATTTCAAAACCCAAATGTAAGTCTGTAAGAGTACCATGTATGGAAAACTTAGTTCCCAGTGGCACAAGCTGAATCTTACAAATCCTACCTCATCCACCAACAGCCACGTCTTCCGCAGCATGCTTTTCCGAGCAGCATCTGTCTCCTGGGAACAAAACGCATACTTTCCTTAACATAGTGCAGCAATACCTTTGCTCAGGTGCATGCAGCACTTCAGGATGATTTGTTCATTATAATGATGAGCAGCTAGTTCCAGAAGAAAGTGCTTGAGATGCCTTATCACTTAAATCCTGCCTCCCTGCTCCTTTTCCTGATCTCAATCTCAGCTGACTTATCAACCTTCAGGTAGAACTGCAGATCAGAGGTGAGGTGCTGTTAGCACAACTATTCACTGATAAGAGGCCTCAAGGCCATAGGAGGGCTTCTGCTTGGTTACTCAAGCAAAGTCAAAAAAAAGCATTCTTTGCACCTTAAGATTGCTAAGGCAGAGGCCAAATCTATTACAAGCTCTCTCTGCCTGATCACCTTCCTTATTCTTTCTGCCTATTCTTCCCCCCACACCACAGAACACATAATTGCTGACCTCAAAGATTTAGGTAGGACTGGCTGCCATTAATGCAAGTGCTTTAGGGTATAATGAACAAAAGCTGCTGCCTCGTATGTGGATTCTCAAACAACTGACCAGTCCTGAACACATTTACTTACAATCTTTGTTTCCAAGTCCCAAAGGTCAGTGATTCATCACAAGCCACACTGGACTCACAGGGAGAGCAGATGCAAAACCCAAAGAGACTGCAGCCCTGAAGCTCTGATATCCATTACTCACCTGTGTTGTGCTTTCTTGGGAGAAAATAAAACTGTTGACATGAGCCACAGCCACCACGTACAGAACAGGGCACCAGGCGTGGCGCAATGCACCAGTGACCAGTGTTCGGAAGTAGAGTCGCAGGAGGTTCAGGTTATCCTCAGGAGGGGAAGTGTAGTGCTCCAGAGGCACAGGAAACTGCAACAAACCCATCCAGAGGCAACATTTCAATTTTTGTTAGGGTCTAAGTAGCGAGAGGGAAGTTCATGACTTCTAGGGTACCATTCCTTGTGCATGCCCTCCTATAACACGATGCACCCCAGTGGCATGACCCCCATTTGCAGCAGAGTTGCTACAGCCCTCCCAGACTGATGTGACGTGCCTTGACAAAGTGTTGTCAAGACCTCTTCAGCTTTATGGAGAGATGTTTTACTGGTCCTATCACTGCAGCTGATTTTTGGCACAGATAAGATGAGCACTTATAAAGTAAGAAGACAGAGTATTTTTGACAGCACCGTTAATTCCATCTCTTGTGCTCTGCTCACTCAGAAGAAATGCAGCCCTACACTTGACAGACCAAATTTTCTTGCTGTTACTCAGAAGAGCACAACTCCAGTGTAACTATATGTGGAAAGACGGCTGAGAGGGAAAATGACTATTTGTCTATGCATGGACAAGGAAAAAGTTCTAACCAAGGTGTGAAAACACTTACTTAAGGGTAAGGTAATTGCTAGCAGAACATGGGGTGTGACTAGCCCTTCATACATACAACCTATAAATTAGAAGGTTCTCAATGGTTAAACCAAGCAAGGTTTGGCACAGTTTCCAGTGAAGACTGAGCAATTTCACAGCTCCTGCCCTCCACATATACACACAAATCAAGGTTGGAGAATCACAGGCAAGAGCCCAGTAACATAGAAATACATAGTGACAGGCAATTACCATAAGCCAGGATTACCTGCTGTAACGGCACTCCCAGCGCCCGCAGGATATTTGTGTGCTCCCCAAAAACAGAGAGACGCAGATGGACACTGAAACGCTTCTGTAGAGGTAGAAGAACAAACACTCCAAAGAGCGGATCTCCAAAGGAGACACTCTCAAATTGCTCCAGGAGACTTATATAGAGATCATGGAAGGATGCCAAACCAGGGAGAGGAGCATCCAAGTTCAGGGAGTCCAGGGCCTTGGGTTGGCAATACACAGAGAGAAGGGCAGCTGTGTAGCGGTGGATTGGTGCTTCTAGAAAGAGGTCACTGCCTGTGAGGAAGACACACATAAGCCGTGCAAGTTTGGCAGCAGTTGGGATGCTCTGGAGGATTTTAGAACGCCAGGTTTCCAGCAACAAGACCCACTGCAGGTTCCAGGTCACAGTGTTGATGAGATCAAATGGGAGAGTGTTCAGTATAGCCCCACGTGTCTCTGCATTAGTCACTTTGTTATAGAGGCTGATAAGTGGAAAGAATGGCCAGTCTGAAGGCAGGATGGGCCCTTTGACCTCAGGAAGCAGCATTGACTGGATGAGGTAATTCTGCCCTCGGTAGGACGCCTGAGAACGCATAAGGGTGGGCTGCAAGTGGACAAAGTGAGAGAGATAGCAGGAACGAATGGAAGGCAGACTCTGGTACGATTCTCTCAACAGGGCACCACGAGTAACCTTTGGAAGAAATGCTGCCGCAGAGCCAGGCTGTACCAGTTTGTCACTGGTGCCCAGATGCAGAATATCAGAGAAGTCAGCAGCTTCTGGCCCTCCAGCCTTCCCTTCACTGTAAGGTAAAGACAAACAACAGTTTAAGAAATGAACAAATAAAAACCTGAAAAGCCAAACAAACAACACACCACATAAATTCATCTCTACAGTCTTCCTGGAACAGGAAGAGTAGTATATGCAGAGCACTCAACACTTTCTACATCACTGAGCTATTCTAATACAGAGGGCCTGTAAAGCATCCGCTACCTTGGTAGTTACAGGGAATTCACAGAACCACACTCGGAGTCAGCAACACTGAGGCTGTGCCATGAAAATCCTCCACACAATGCCAGTCTAGTGTGGAGGCTGAATCCCCTTGTCCAGAGAGGCAGTCAGCCTACTTACCAACACAGACATGAAAGTGCTGAGATGAAATACTGCATATCAGATAAGGCCTACACAAACCAGTAAGACAATTCTCAAAACAGTAGCTTTGCAGCTGGCAGTGGCAAGGTCAGGGGAACCATACAGACTGATAGAAACTGTGCATGTGGAGGGTGTTTGTCAAATCCATATGTCACAATCTCAGACGAAAGACTCACCATTTTGTTGACCTAACAAAAAAAACCAAAACACTACTCCACAAACAATCCACTAACAAATTTTCCTCCTTTCTGAAAAAACAGTATCTCCTTACAGCACCTGGGTTCAACCTGCTACAGGGATACAGCATGGCTAATTTCAAATAGAGATGAACAAGGTAAATTGCCACCATGTTCTTGCCCAGATATGAGAGTATTCATATTTGAGAGGCTCATGATTTCTTCCAGTGTAAGGTGGAAGACATGGCATTTGTCAAATCAGCAAATATTTGTGTAAGGACTTGATTATTAAGGGTTTGAAGAAAATTCATTAAGCTTTTCAGGCTACATCAAATTCTCATTTATTTTCTAGACTCCCTACTGTCAGGATGGCAGATGCTAGGCCTTAGGGAGGATCAGTTCTATCAGGAATCACACAAACCTTGTCACACAGGAAATCAAAAGAAACTGGTCACATTTCTCAACACTCCTACATCAGAGAAAAATATGCAACCACATTGCTTGCCTGATTAGAAGGCTGGAGAATATGCCAATGAGTAAGTAAAATTTAGCTAAGGCCCTGTTAAAGGCCAAAAATTATGACAAAATTGCAGTGCCAACATGTTTTTTCCATTTTCCCCATGTTTTCCCATGTACCAGACTAGAGAAAGGAAAAAATGCAAAGCTTACGGAAGAAACTCTGGATTAAAGGCAAGATCCAGCAGGACCTCGTGAGCCAGATGTTCACTCCCTGGCAACAGACGGCTTAGCAATGCCATGGCAACACAGTGATGGAGTGAGGCATGCTGGGTGTAATCCAGGCAAGTGCCTGCCTGTACAGGAAACAAAACAACAGATAAAAGCATTCTATCATTTGTCAACAAGACAATCAGCAAGGACAGGAGGGTCAAACAAGACACAGATCTCACTGGGAAGTGAAAGACTGAGGCACACTGCAAGAGCTGTCAGCACTCATACCAAGGGATATTTCTCCTTCCCCTGACTGCCTTACATAGTCAGACATAATTTTTAGCAACACAGTTGAAAACTTTGCTCTTACTCTATCCCAAAGAAAGGCAAAAATATAATTTTTCCATCCAAAATATTTTGGAACTAAATCCCCACACCAGTAACTGGAAAGATGTTATTTGCTAATGGGGCATAAAGAGTCACCAGACCTAAGTGAGATACAAGAAAGAAGAGCACATGAAGAGCAGCTACCAGTGAAGTCAATTCCTTGGGGGAAGGAAATGAAAGGATAATAAGGATACCATTCTCCGAGCCAATGCTAACACAAAGTACTGCAGGTGATATTCATGGCGTAGGATCCACGCAGATGAGGGAGTCACAGAGGGAGGTCCAGTCTGCCAGCTTTGATGCAGATAATCCTTCAAGCCTCTGAAGCCCAGCACAGAGCTGTACTATAAAGGAATCACAAGTGGAGACAGAAAATATTAAGACAGTTTGTGTCTGGAGGAAAGCAAAACACAGCCCTCTCCAAGGCCCACCCCCTATCTTCTCTCACATGAGAATTCCTGTTGGCTACTCCAAAAGCCATATTTAAAAACAGCCTTGTAAATATCTGCTTTTCTTCCTCAGGGCTCACCTGCATCCATCATGACCATCCCCATCACAGATAACCAACAGTCACTGCCTACATTTTCCATAGTGTTCTGTAAGGCAGAAATCTGGCCAGTGACTTAAAATGTTTTTCTCTTATCTGGCCAGATATTTCCATTAATAGTCAACCAGCTAATTCAACACAAGGTGACACAGGAAGGCTTTGAGAAAGCTTATGCTAGATATTCCATCTTTTTAGGGCTCACACATTTACTCCTTAGAGTCAGCAATCTCTCACAACTCACTCATTTTAAAAATTCAGAACAAACCAAAGTAGGAAGGGCCCTCTTCAGTAGCACTGTAGCACTCATTCTCTTCTTTAATATTACCCCATTTTTCTTTGTTACATATGCTTCAACTATGCTTCTCCTCCACTGACACTCAAGTTTTCTATTTTGCTTAGCCAAATAACAGTTATTCAACTCCTCTCAACATTCTTTATAAATCCATCCTTTAAGCATCACCTGCTCTGTAATTCCAGTTTCCTGGTGTCAACTGAATATTGAAATTGAAAGACAAGATATTTTTCTGATCCTTATCCATCTTGTTCTGAAAGTCGGGCTGTTTGTCTCTGTAATACTTTAATACTTTTAAAATAAAAATGCACAACAATTTGCTTTTAACAGTCATTCTAACACCTCTTTTATGCCTGGGAAGGTAAAAATACTAATCTCCCTCAGAAGTATATCATCCTTCACCTAGAATTTACAGTGAAAAGGTCTATTCTCACCTTGCTGGTCAGGCCCTTATGAATGTGAGTGATGTTATTGATGAGAAATAGGAGGGCAGTGAGGAAGGGGAAAGGTGACTTGGAGCCAACCAGGCTCAAAGGAGGTTTGCCTCCAGTGCAACTCAGGGATGCAATGCTGCCAACAGATTCTGGTGCCAGGGAACAGGACAGAGGGTTGCACAAAGCAGAACATGGCCTGTGTGAACAAATAAAGAAAGAGGGGGGTTAGGTCAAAAGCATTCACAGTGCTGAGGAATTATCTTATTGAAACGTTGCTATCTATCTGAACTGTACCACACAGTGCAGTAAAATGGAAGCCCTGAAGACAGTGAAAGCAAAAAGCCAGTGTCTCAGCTGGTACACCAAGCACTACTGCCATACAAGTTAATGCCAGTGAGCTGTCAGGAGCTCTTCAGCTAAATTGGTCATGATGAGCAGAAATACTGATGCAGTGACGCATCTCTGATGTCAAATACGTGAAAGCATTGGACCTTCGATTTAAAAAAAATACGCCGTTCCCCACATACATACGCACACCAGGCTAATAAGGCTGCCCACCCACTCAAGACATTTAGATAATAAACTTGTAGGCAAAACCAAGAAGCCAGATTATATCTAAAATTGACATTGCAAAAATGCTGCCCTTTATGTACTAATGAAATGCATATTTTTAAACTGTGTTCAGAAAGAACCTAGCTTTAATGTACATGAACATGACTGTGCAAACTGCTCTTGGCGTGTGTGTTCTCTGCAGGTGAAACTACGAATTCCCATGCCAGCAGTGCTTGCGTGTACATACACGTGCTTGCCCAGAGTATATACATCATGTCTGTACAGATAAGACCACCACAAAGAAGAGTGACCACAAGCAAGCTGCTCAGTGGTAATGGGGTAAAAGGGCAAAACCTGTCAAAGATCCATATCATTACCTTATGACAGAAAACTAATTGCTTAAATGCATTGCTCTTTCTACCACTGGTATTACAGGTAGGAGATGCATAAACACATGTCAGGCTCATGAAGTACCCTGAAGACCTGGACCTCACCTCCCCAGAAAGTTTAGACAAAATTGTAAAAATATTAGGGCAGAGGTAAGTTGACTCTGGTTTTTACCAGCCAGTGTTAAGAACAATGAGAATTCTTGCAGATGAGCTTTTAAAGCCTGACCAAATCCATTGTCTTCAGACTGCAAGGACAGGCAGAAAAGGGTCTAGTGAGTGCTGCTGTGTTGGAAGCCTTGGTGCCAAGAGCTTCAGATCTCAGTTTCAGTCACGAAAAAACATGGGCCAAACTATTTGGTGACCATACAAATATCACTTGAAACCCAAAGTTTCAAGTGCCCTTTATATCAGATGTTCTCAGAGGCAGATGGATGCCTCTCAGACTGCATGTTAGGCCTTTCAGATTCCCCACTCCAGAAGATTAATCACAGCCTAGTAAGGAGGCTCCCTCTACAGCAGAAAGAATATCTGCAGTGCTTAACTGTTCCCACAGCCAGAGCTTATGTTATCCAAATGTCTGGAAGAACAGTTTGGTATCTGTTCTAGCACTTCTCTGCAGGGTTTTTCAAAGCCCTAGTGAAGCTCTGCAGGAGCTTAAAGATGTGAATCTAGTTAAATCCTTTCATTACCACACAGACGGTACATGAACACACACACTCACCTCATCATGTAAGAGAGACTCAACTAATGTTACTTGTGCTATTTTTTTTTTTAGACCAGTGAAACCAAAGAAGAATCAAAGCCAAGAGTGACTAAAATGATCTGAAATTGATATGAAAACCCCAGCTACATGGTAAAGCAGAGATGCAACAGCACCAGTGGAAAAGGAGGAGCTGCAAACCTCTGCAGCCATCATGCCTTTTCTGTGAGGGGGGCAGAGGACAAAGCAGGGTGTAGACACAGCCCTACAGCACTCCAATTCCCACATCTGGGACATACTGCACAGGGAAAAGAAGAGAGAAGGGGGAGAGGTGTCACACAGTACAGTATAGAAATGGGGCTCCCTTAGCTTCTGACAACAGCATCTCAGCAGTGGAATGGTTTTACCTGAGCAAGTCCCACATGCCGTTTATGGCTGGCTGGCTGAGAAGGGGCTGCAGCACCTCCGATGTCAAACGTTCCAGTTCCTCTAAGCAATCAATTGGATTGACTGATGGCTGTAGAAGACATGGAGAATGACAGGGAAAGAGAGTGAACGACCACAGCATCTAGTGATAGCAAAAAGACTGATTTATTTGCTTCCTCTTTGTTTATTATCTCTTTGCCAGATGCCATCACCTACATAGTGGTAGTGCCCTAGGTTAGAGCTGGCCTCACTGCTCATAGTGTGGAAGCTGAGAGCTGGCACCTCAAGGTGTTCTCACACTCAAGTATTAAAGTGCATCCCAGAGATTCTTAACTGCCTGGAAGCAAGATACCCTAAATGAAAACTTGGCTAAACCCCCGTACCCCTACCATCTACATGTTTCTATTTAAATTGAAGATGACACAAAGGTGATCAGAACCACCTTGAGAAATGTGACTGGCACCATGAGGGTCTCCAAAAAAAAGAAAATCAGCTGCATAAAGTTGATTGACCTACCCATCAAAGCATGACTGTGGATGAACACTGCACAGAAGAGGAACTGTGGCTTTTGGAGAACCATCCAAATTCTGCTGACCCTAGTAAGCAATATTCCAGGTTGAAGGAACATGGTGGCAAATTTTAACACTTTTTATCTTCATTAGAATGCTGCTTTGGGATACAGAAATACTAATTTCTATTACATAAAATCTGATTTTCCCCCAGGTGAAATGTGCGTCCAGAAATCAGCAAAACCTTTGTGAACATGCTAACCTTAGTTTTTAATAGTCTAACAAAAATATTCCAAGAAGGTCCTAGTATGCACTAATCCAATAACTATACAAGTTGATTTTTTTTGCACTAATCTATTCAATATGCTACATACAATTTTTTTTTTAATCAGCTAACTACAGGTAGTTGACTGAACTTCTTTTTTAAGTGGAACTTCAAGAACCCAGCACAACTCAAGGACTTAATTAGTTGTTTCCTCAGTCACTCTTCTGGGATATCTGTAAAGGCTAAAAAGGAGCATTAACCTCTTGGCTGTCCTGGTTCTCTAATGCTCAGGACATAATCACAGCCTGTGAAAGGTATACCAACCTTTGGGGCACTGAAGACATCTTTGAGAGATACTGGCAGTTTCCACCCCAGCCATAACTAACAAACTCAGTTGCTTTTGGCAAGTTTCAGGGGAGTTGCACAAGTGTGAATAACTACAGCCATTAAATTACTCCCATACCTTCAACACAGCTCTCCCAAGTTGGAACTCAGACATGTCAGTTGGGCAGTAAAGAGGAAAATTGCATTTATCTCTAGAACATGAATCTTTAAGGTAGCTAAAGCGTAAGACATTATTCTTCAACAGCATCACACTGACATGTCACCTTCACAAAACTCACTTTAAAAAATGATCACGTGCTACAACTGTGTGTTACAAATTTTGACCTTGAATGTCAGTGGGGCAACAAATAAATTTATCTTTATTATTTCCTATCCAAAGTTCATATGGAATGACCCTTAATGTTCAATCTTCCACCCAGATGATTGCAGTGTAGGTGTCCACATGTAAGCTCTCAGACCAAAGCAAATACAAAAACGTATGACTTGATTTATCCCACTAGGAAGAAGGATTGCCAAATTAAATTATATTGTATTTGCTTCATGTTTTGGAGCTCTGTAGTAAATCAGAAAAATCACAGCACTACCACATACCTTGATTGAGACTCTGATCCCAAAGGATGAAAGGACAAAAAAGGAAGACAGATATTTGGCATTGCTAACATATGGGGTTAGCAGACTTATGTGACCCTGAGTGTCATGCAACCTAGATATTAGCTGTGGTAAACAAAATCAGTGCTCAGCTAGATGCCTCAATATCTGTCTTTTTCCGTACTGCCTGTAAGTTCCAGATTTCAGAGGTAATACACAAGCTGATGCTGGTGAGATGAGAAGACAGCATGTATTTTCAGGCCTTACCTGTTGGCTGTAAGCACTGTAATAAACTCCCAAGAAGATCACACAAGTTGTGGTCAGAGGCTGGAGAGTTTGCCAAGTTTCTGTCTGGGATACCTCCTGAAGGATTTTCTTCAGACTTGTCTCAAGGAAGGGCTGTAAGCCTGACACTTGATTCCATGCTACTGGAGGAGGTGGAATTGGTTTGCTATCTTCTGAGTTATTGCTGAAACACAGTGGAAGAATGACTCAGGATAGCAAATAAATGTCAAACAACTGTCTCGCTAAATCATCAACTGTAATAGAAAGATGTAGTCTCAAAAATTATATCCAACAGCATAACTAAGGGGAAGAAGTCTTTGCATAGTCCCACAACCCAGACCAAATAATTTAGGCAGAAAGGATAAATGTAGAATGTACTTACAAAAGCTGAAGTTTCTTCTCCTGCACTACACTGCTCCTGAGCCATGCTCTAGCTTTACCAGAAAAGCTATCTCAGTACTCAGCTTTAGTTAAGAGTTTTTGCTTTCCACCAGAAAAAGTACCTGTGTCTGCAGCAAATCCTACTGCTTTGATGTCTATCAAAACCAAGTACCTCTTAATCCTGACCCATCCTGGTTTCTGCAGAGAGGTTCTTTCCTCCAAACTTCAGGGCATTTACTTTCTTTACTCCCAAGCGAAGGTCAAAGCAGCTTCCTAGCTCCTTTCAGCAGGGCATTCAGCTAACAGCTGCCCCCTAGCTTAATGCAGATTTTGCCTCCTGCCTCTGACCAGGCTAGCAGGCATACAGCTGTCAGACCAGGCACTACTTCTGATCTTGTGTCAGAGGGAATACACCCCACCATGCAGGGGCTCACATGTGGGACAGTAAACCATTGAAAATGAGGGGGGAAAATAAAGGTGACAGCCAGGTCTCCAAACCAAAGAATGGGAAGACAGGGTGCCAACTACCAAGATGCACATAATGGTGACAGAGAGAGCCTACCTGCTCAACTTGGCCTGCAGCTCTGCTGTGTAGCCTGCTGTTTGTGTCACATGTGTCAACAGAGTAACCACTGCTGCACCTCGCTGCACAGACAACTCAACCACAGGGCTCTTCTCGCTGGGCAACTCCGGCAGGGACTGCAGTATCCTCACCAGCACAGGGTAGAGATCACTGTATTATGAATTACAGAAGAGATATGGTTGGAAAGGGTCTCTGGAGATCATTTGTACTTCAATTCCCTGTTCAAGCCAGGTCAGCAAGAGCAAGATTGCCCAACGATACGTCCAGTCAGATTTTTAATATCTTCAAGGATGGAGAGTTCAGTATCTTGCTGTGCAGCAATGCTCCAGTGTTCAATCACCTTTTCAGTAATATTAGTAAAGATTACAGTAAAAACACTTCGGTGGTATTTTCTGTATTTCCATTTGTGCCCATTGGTTCCTCACTTTCCACTGGAAGAATCTGGCTCTATCTTCTTTACACTCTCAAATCATCTATTTATAAAGATTGCTAAAATGTCATTATGAGAACCATCACCACCACCACAATAACAAAAATAAACTGACAGAAAACAGATGACAAAGGAAGACTTACTGCTATTCCAATTTCATCTGAATGGGACCTACCTAATACTCTGCCTCCAAGCACTCTGATTACCTCTGGAAAAAACTACTTTGATTTTATTCCTGCTGGGGAGTAGTTCTCAGATTCTCAGCCACACTTATAATCTTGCAACTTTAAGAATCTGCTGTTTCTCTCCTCAACATTATTTACAGTGCTAAAATAGTATGTACAGTTTTTACTCTTTTTAAATCATACACCAGGTTGTGCCAAAGAACACAAAATGCTGCTGTGGATGAGAATCTCCCTTCTGAAACTCAATACCGGCCTCCCTTTTACTCCGCTTCAGAGCAATTCCATAGCCATCTCTCTTCTTCCAATTCAGTGCAAGTACAGGAAGAAGATTTAATGCTTGAGGTAGGTCAGATCGACACCAGGTGCAGACCTTGGCAGTCAAGCACAAGAACTTGTCCTGACCTGGAAGTCAATGTACCGTGCAGTTTGTCTGCACCAGTCTGCCCCACTCAGGAGACTGCTGTCCACAGACTGCCCCTAGGCCAAGTAGATTCAGACCTGGATGCGCTGCAAACCACGTGTTTTGATGTCATACAAGCACAGATTATTCATCCCTTCAAGGAGAAAAAGATGCAGCCCTAAAACACTACAGTGGTCTCCCACTGTAAAGGAGAAACAACAAAATAGCAGTGCTTAAATGCAGGAGATAGTGAACAACCAGAAAAAGGCAATACTCAGCATAAACACTCTTTAGAAACTGAGTGTTACTGCAGGAGGCCAGAGAAAGTGAGGTAAGACACCCTGAAGGGAATACAGACTGAGCCTGGAGATGCCTCTCTTTGCCCCTTTGGACAGGATGTCCGTGTCCTCTGCCGTGCCCTGCAGCCCCACCTCTCCAGCTCTGAGCTGTACCTGTAGAGGTCGCAGGCCTGCCCGTAGCCAGCAGCCACAGCCCACAGCCGCAAGGCTTCGGTGCTCAGCCTCATGGCTTCCTCCCTCGGCAGAGGCAGATCCAGAGGCTCTTCGGCGATAAAGCGACTTAACCGACTCTTCATTTCAAAGTTGTTAAGCTGTATAACAAACAAAGGAAAAAAGAAAAGGATGAAGAACAAAAAAGACAAAGGGGGAAGGGGCATCAGCTGCATGCATCGTTACCTCATTGCTCTGACACACACAAAGAGCTGCAGATTTCAATTCAGCTCACTCTGAACTCTTCTTGCACTGCTCAAATCTGCTTTTATTTTGTGCAATCTTTAAGGAGCAGACTTCAAATGATTACTAAATGGTCAATGGCAATTATAGAGAGAAGTATTCCTGGAAGGGATGTCTAGGGGTACCTAATCCATTCCTAACACAAATCAACTACACCTAAATAATTTCTGATGGAGATTTTTCTGCCCCACACACACTCCTATCTTGGATGCTCTCTGCAGCATTTAAGTGATTCTTTTAAAAAATATATAATTATCCTTCTTTAAATACTCTCTTAGTCAAGGTCACATGTAAAGATATACTTGAAAAATGATGTCTACAAAAGTACTGAACTGATGCTGACATTCTTTTGGGGAGGTCACACTAGATGGGTTTCAGACATTCTGCAACCTAAGCCTTTCTATAATTCAGTGTTTATTTTACGCAAAGGGTACCTCCTGCCTATTACTTTCATAAGGTTATAGAATTTTGATGCCTTGGAAATGTTCTGAGGTTATTTTGGTATTGAATTAAGCATGACATGACTCATTTGCAGTTCTCTAGAAATAATTTTTATACTCCCCTACATCTGGGTATTTTTACTCAACCATAAAAAAGAGCTTCTCTTTCCTTCTCCCACACATACAAAAGCTTCTATGTGCTCTGTCTAAACAAATGAGGTAACAATGTCTTTTCACAGCACAAGGACATATTATAGGTAATTTAAATTTCAAATGCTTTAGAGACATCTTGTAGGGAAATCAATGCACACCAGCAAGAAAGCAAAGGAGCTGATGAGTCAAAATGATAAATTCTGACACCTCTCCTACAGAACAGAGGGCAAAGTCAAATTTACTTCCAGGAGGAAGATGGAAGAACTTTGTTGTTAGCTAAAATAAATTCCTACATTGACAGTTTTGATTTAGTTTTTTATTATCTTCCACTCCCACGTTTGAGTGCATGTAACAGAACATATGAGAGTGCAACAGTAGCAAAGTCTGAGTGTCAGGATCCTTCTACGCAATTTCTGCATGCCTTGAAATACCTGGAGTGCACAAGGCCTGAAGTAGAAAAATATCTGAATTTTACTACGTTATGTTCCTAGTACCACTTACAATCTTTAAATATCCCACTATCCATCATTATTCTCTATATTTTATAGCATGGACTGGTGTTCTGTTGACAGTAGCAATTTCCTGGGTAGCAATTTGTTAGGTGCTGTCAACAATAGTGAACCAAAAAGCCTAAGAAGTGCTCTTTGCACTGTAATGGGTGCTGCTCTTGATAGATTTCATGCATTTATAGCACCAGCATGACAACCTATATGAGGTAATGCAATTATCTCCAAAGTGGAAAACTTGTCCAGAAGTTAAGAGGAGTTGAAAACACTCATGAATTATCACAGAATTATTAAGACAAATTAATGGCAGAAATTGTAAAACACAAGCATAGTGATTATGTGTCTGGTTTATAGTCTTATGCTGCCTATCCCTGAAACATGGGAGTAGAGAGCATCACACATCAATGCATGCTCTAAACATCTGCTCCTGGTCAGTATCACCACACTGGGCTCTGTGACTTTCGCACGAATGCAGTGCATAAACCATAAAAAAGCAGAGTAAAGCTTGAGACAGCTCATCTACCATTATGCAGGAGAAGCATCATTATTAAGACACTGTCAACAATTCCTTCAAAACACACTAATGTACCTTCCTCACACTGGTTTCTTCAGCTTCAGCTCACAGTCACCTCCAGCTAGTTTTCTCTCTTTATTTAGGAAGTAAGGCATAGAGAACGAAGGCCTTTGCAATCAGAAAAGCTCTTCCAGGAACCACTCACCAGCCTAGCTGTTGCATTTCGGCCTCCAGATGCCAATACCCTCATGAACTTCATAGCACTGGCACAAGCAACTCCGTGGAGACTGGTGAGTAAAAACCCTGGTTCAGCCACTTTGGGATCCCACTGAGTAGGGAGAAATTCCCTGACAATGGTCTCAATCAATCGAGGACAATCAAGCAGCTGCAGAGAAATAGCAGTGAACACAAATAACTAAAGGTATGCAGTTACGTAGACATACAGAAGACACGCAAAACAGAGAAGTGTGTCTGATCTCCTCACCATAAATTCACCTGGTCTTTCTTCCCTTTTTCAAACCTTTCTCTATCATTCCCAAGCTCCTATACAATGGGAGATTTACCTGGCTGCACGCTTCAGAGGAGTGCCTTGCCATATGGGTGAGGATGTGCAGTATATCCAGGACTACCGTTGGAACAGGTCGCACCACCTCTAGGATGTACCTCAGCCGGTGCTGGATCCGTGTCTTCAAAAGTCCCTGAAATATGTTTAAAAAAAAAAAATCTGTCAGGCTTTAAACAAGTGCTCTCTGCACTTCAGTTGCTGGAAGCCAGAAGCAGATTACATCTTCTTCAGAGACTGTTTTAAAATTAGCAGTCATGAAACAAATAAGTTTCTGTGGATTTGCAAGTATGCTGGCAAATGAGAAAGAGTTACCTGAACAGAGCAGAAACAACTGAAGTTCTGTTCTGAATCCGACTAATGGAGGGGTCTGGATACTTGTGTTTTCCAGAGTATAAAACTCTAAGTAACAGGGAAATAACCTTTCCTATAAAAGATTATTAAAACCTACTGCTGGTTAAGAAGGTTCTTGTGCTCCTTGAATAATTTTGGCTAGACACCACCTCCAGCTAACGCAGCACTCTGTCTGATAGTACCTGTCATGTCAGAGAAAGCTGACACAAACAGAGAACAGACACAAACTCCTATTTTGCAGTAAGAAAAGAGATGCATTGGGATGATGTGATTTTTTTTCATGATCAGTGGCAGTGCCAGGAAACAAATCATCGGTTTACGGAACAGTGTGATGCATTCCTGGTTCTGGTAAAAGGCAAATCCATAATACCTGAGTTCATATTACTGATACTTTTAAAAATTTCCAGCCAAGCAAGCTGTAGCTCTATGCCTGACCACGTTCAGCAACTAGTTTAAATACTCCTTTTCCAACTGTGTGGAACAATTGGGTCGTAACAGCCAATAAGCAGGTGTGAAATGGAAGTGCACAGCAATGGGAGCAGAGGGGAATTTTAACCTCAATACCTTCTGAGTTCAGGCCACTCAGAACAAGGTGAATTATGCTGAACCATGAAACAGTTTACAGAATCACAAACTGATCTCCTGTCTATCTACAATTCTTTCATTAGGGTTTTTGAACAATGCCATACACCTAGCAGAAGACATCTGAAATCATGAAGCCTCTAAACAAGACCAAATGCCCAAGTACAGTTAATTCATTCACCCAGTGGTGCTTTTAGACCAAGTGCCATTTGAACACAAGCTCAAGCACAAGGATTAAGTGATATGATCACAGGTTTTAATGATTGCAGCGGGCAAGAGGGGTGCATCGGCTCCACCAAGACTGAGTCTGAGATAACCAAGTTTGCTGTTTTTAGATCTCAAATCAAAAATACAGGATTAGGTTTAAAATGTGGGAGGAATTCCTTCTGAATGCTGTAAAAATCTTAATCTGAGAAATGCAAATATGACATTTGGGGAAATGCTAACCTTACGTCAAATAAAAAAGGAGTATCACTGTACAAATCTACTAGTTCTGAACTATCTAGCTGTAATACTCTTATTTAACTTTTAAAAAGTGCATATAGACATTTTAATAATGGCTGGAACCTTTTAATTTTTAATTCAAGTAAGTGAGTTTGAAACTCATGTCTGTATGCAGTCTTTCAGCAAGTCTTACCAGGTCATCAGTGTGTTTGTTGTTGAATTCCCTAGAGGAACTTAGGAGATATGAATGATACTGAAATCACACAAGCCAAATCTCAGCATTTTTAGAGACCAATAAAATTACCCTCCTGGGAACATATGACAGAAACATAACAACAAACAGCCAGGAAAGAGTTCTAATTCTTGTTCAAAATGTTCTTGTCCAGCATGCACAGGGGGGTAGATGTTTCAACAGCATAAACAGCACTGTGCTGAGTCTATTTTCCTAAAAAGATTCTGGGTCTAACTCTGTGCTTACCTTTACAACATCATATCGGGCCACATCTGGGTCCGGCTTGTTTTCATCCTTTAATTTTTTATCTTGAGATTTCTCTGTTTCATTTAACTCCTCCTCTTCCTCCTCTTCCTCCTCTTCATTGTTAGGGACAAAGGGGAATGCAGCCATCCCTTGGTACCATGAGAAAGTCCAATCGAGATATTTCTATACGGAGTGTTACAGCATATAAAATAAAATTCTCGTAAAAAAAGACAAAAAGACAAAGACAAAAACTTTTCGGGGATGCTTTTGAATATGGAATGTTTTATTGATTCCTATATAATCCCAAGAAAATGTGAACACAATAAAAGGTATTCTAAACATATACAAGTAGAATTCAATGTCAATGGTTTTTCAGGGAAATTATTTTAGCCTGACCCACACAGACTTGGAAAACCATTAAAAAGAATTACTGTGATGTGAATTAAATTCACTACACAGTAACAGAAATTTAGTTTAACTGAAAAAAAATTAAGATTATAAATAAGTAAATAAAATAACCACCAAGGCTCTAGGCATTGAAGTGAAATTTGGCATTTATTGGCTTTATTCCTAATTTTGGACTTGTGTGGAATTTACACAGAAAGATCATGCAAAAATTAGTATGATAAAATAAAGACTGCTTCGTCTATTTGTTCATGTTTGCTCTACTTTTGTAAGAACATCCCTCAGCTTAAGCGAAAAGCCTCTTTTTTTGTTCACAGCTGATGACAGTGTAAGGTACTTTTCAAGTTCTAGGGTAATAGCTTCAATTCTTCAGAGAGGGGATTGCTTCCACAACAGACCTACTTTCCCCAAAATGTTTTAGAATATGAAAGACAGCCAAATCAAATTATTACACTGCTTAGTAACTGCTATAATTTCCCATTTCCTGCACCGACAAACAGAAACAAACACCACATGAGTTAGAAAAGTAGTCGTAGACTTCTGCTGCCAAGTACCAAGGAAGCACAAGCTATCATCAGACATAGAAAAAAAAAACCAATGCAGTATTAACTAAAGATGGTGAGAGAATGGCATGGTCAGAAGAGGTCTGACTTGAGGGGATGAAGCCATGAGTCCATCTAGAAAACAGAGTTTGGGACTACAGTTTTCCTTCCACCAAGAGAAGGAAAAACATTAAGATGATGTACCTGGGTCTTCAAAGGAAACAAAAAGAAAGTTTCTTCCTTCTTACAGCCATTGAAGGATGAACAAAACCTTCAGACAGCATGATTTTTATGTGTGCTGATCTTCTGTGTTTATAATGTGGATAAATCCGATTTGTCTTACAAATCCTGGAGCAGAAGGCCAGGCTTCCAACACTGTCCCTTTCTCAGAGACCTTCTGAAATCCAGCAACATAAGACTCTAGGAAGGACTCTTTGGGTTAGAAAACATACTGACACAGCATTCACAGTGCTGCTTCTGACAGCAAGAGTCAGCAATCCCTGCTTACACGAGACAGCACATCATAAGCTTTGATCTGAAAAATCAGAGCACTGCAGACACTTATAAATCAGAGTAACACCAGAAGAGAGAAAAAGTACATTAAGAAGCTGATTCACAGTACTAATTACTTACGATGGGTGGGCAGGACTCATCTAGCAGAACTCCATTAGGCTCATAGATAGAAAAGTAGGAAAATGTGGAGAAAGCTACCTACTCCTTCATTTCTCTTGCCGCCCACTAGGGATAGCTCTACAGGCCTGGTAGAAGTCACAGGGGACTTCTACCCCATCTCTTCTATCACCAGCCCCTTTGCAGTCAAACACAAAAGCAGCTGTCAAGGAAGGAACTTGTAACACAGTCCACAACATGCTTTGCCTATAGCAGACTGCTTCTGTCCAACCAGGAGTACATCTTAATCTGCCTGCTCTAGGCTGCCTAGTAGCCCTGAAAATCTAAAAGAAGTGTCAACCTCCTAACAGGTGAAAAAGCATCAGTGAGAAAATAAAGACATGAAAAGGCAAAATTAGGTATGTATCAGTGTTACAAAAACACATGGGAACAGCAGAAAATGGACAACGACAGAAAAAGAAAATAGCACTATTATGAGGCATAAGGGAAAGCACGAAGAATATTTAATCTATTAAGAAACAGAAAAGCTATGAAATAAGAAAACAACACAAGAGGCCACGTAAAAAAAAAAAAAAATTCTACATATACATTAGTAGTGGCCTGATCTAGATTACAAAGATATCAAAAGAAGAAGAAACTCAGCAGCATGCACTGAATTTAACCATAGGGCAGAGCTAATTCAAACAGGAGGGAAAAAAGACACCAGACTCTCTCAAAATGGGATAACACACTCCATTGGCTGTCTTAAAGCACAGCAATGACATTCTATTCACCATTAAGCTAACCCATCCAGTAAATCTTTGCTCAAGCTACTTACTATGTCTTCTCATTCTGATTCCTGTAAACAGCTCAGCATGAAATCAAACCCAAGCTCTGAATTATTATCTTACCTCATCATCAAGTGACACCAGCAGAGCCCGGAGAGCACCAACAGATGCTGCCATGACATTTTCCACTGCATCATCCAGAGAGAAGCGCAGCAAGAAGAGAAAGCCAGCATCAAGCAGCAGACGCAGAACGCTGCCCTTCAATGAGGAAGCAAACTCTCCAGCCCTGGCCTGGAAAGTGTGCCAGACAGAGCCAGGGTTAAGGCTGTCTCATCTCAACATGCTGCATCTTTGCCTCTTTCCACTTCTACTGTAAAGCTGCTAAACTGTGTGGAGGTTATTCTTCCTTTATTTTATCCTCCATTCATTCTACAGAAGAACACAACTACAGTTCCTTAGTGCAAGAAACCCTTCTTTCTAAAGTCTGCACCCGTCTTTTGACTTCATCCTGTTCTGCCCCATCACCCTTCTCAAAACCACCATGTTTCTTCTTCTCTGCCTCCAGTGCCATTAGGGGGAATGTTAGCACTTCCCCCAAAAGTTAGGTGGAAATGTGCACAGAAGTATCCATTTTGCTTTCTGCTCTTGGCACATTGCTCTATGAGTAGGTTTGGCTCTTTCTCACATCCTACAGAAAATGCACATCACGAAGCTGGCTCAGACAGCAGGAGTGAAAGGGTCAATGCCAAGAATAGGTTTGTCACAAAAGTAAGATTAAAAAAAAAAAATCAACTTGCATCCAAATTAACAAGAGAGATGAAATTGCACCACTGCCGATCAACAGCACTTGAAACAATTTGCTGGAAGAACAACACTCTGAAACCATCCAGAGAAACCTGCATCTCAGTTTGTTATATCCCAACACTTAGCTTATAGTAAGGATCCTAACAGTAAGGATCCTCAGTGAAACAGAATGCCCTGTTGGTGACTTTGCTCATCTTTACTGAACAGCAGAAAACAAACTAGTACCAGAGAACTGGGGCCCTGATCCACCAGAAACTTGAATTATGGGGAGAAAATCCTTAAAGTGACTTACCCTTTGAACAATACGACCTAAGACCTGTAGAGCCAGTGTCCTCTGTTGGGTAACTTGGCTGCGAGACAAATGAAAGAGCTCTTGGAGAGAATAACCAGCCCTCTAAATGGCAGGGGGAAACAAAACAAAGAAATCAAAAAACAACCTCAGCTACAGCTAAAAGCAGGCCCCTTAAAATAAGATTACCTGTAACATACTGCTTAACGGAAGAAAGATTGCAAGCCAACGTTGTTTGCCACTTAGTGCCAATTGCAGAAGAGATTCTAATATTAGATGTCACAGGAAAAAATTGAATTTCCTAAGCAAAGGAAGTATGTATCACTTTTTCCAACACCACAGAACTTTAACAGCATTAAAGAGAAAAAGCATCAACAGTTTTCTGGAAGTAATGCAGTTAATGCATGCAGACAGAACTTGTCTGCAGGAGTTTGTTCCTAAAGAAAAATTACTGCACTTTTTGAAAGGCTTTTTTTGTCACTAAAAAGCTTGACACAAAAGAAATCTACCAAATCAAACACAGAAAACAGAAATGTGTGTACCTTTTCTATTATATTACACCCACCTACCTCTGCCTCTTCTCCATGGTGGTGCAAGCCTAGATGTGTTGGCAAATCAGCATCTGCGGGAATCAATTCTCCTTTTAAACTGAATCGAGCTTGCATTCCCTACAGGAAAAGCGTGAAGGGAGAAAACTATTATTTCTATTCCTGTCCACTCCATTAATCTTTTAAAATAATACTTTTAAAATCACCTGCTGGAAGATGACAGTTCAAAAACTCCTCAGGCCTCAAAATCTTTTTTAAAAAAAGTACTCCTATCTTTCCTTTTTTCTCAGTTTTACACCTGTTTCATCCCAGATTACAATGGCTAGACTCTCACTTCCAAGCTCTCCTGAGTGCTACAGACTGAACTAATCCTGTATCCTGGAAGAAAATGGGGAATCTTTCAACCTGATGAAATCCTACAGACTGAGTAGCCAGAGGACTCGTTTTTGAAGCCTTCAAAACTGTTACTGCTGAGAAGCATGATCCAGACACAAACATGAAAAGTTATCAGTTTCTGCTTTCGAACCTTTTTGGTTTTCTTCTGCCGAGGTGAGGGCAAATCTTTCATCCATTCCAGCTTCTCAAACTCTACATTGTCCATGTGAATCCACTCCTTCCTGGGCTTCACAGGCAGATCATCATCTTTGTGTGGGGAGAAAGAAATGTCAGTCTTACCTTCCAAGGCAGTGATGAAGGAAACATTATTCCTTCTTTACCAAGCTACTTGGCTTAAAGACTGTATCGAATATTATGTAAAATATATCAAAGATTGTGTAAAATAAAAAGAAAACAATTTTCAAACTGACTGTTGTCTGATGCACAAACATCAAAGGTTTAAAGCTATTTTCATCTTTCAGGAGAACAAGAAGAGAAAGTAAACAGCACTGTAATGAAATTCAGACAAGGTTAATTTAGGAGAAGTTGAACAGAAGTCAGGACAATAATAAGGCAAAATTATCAGAACCAGAGCAGAAAAAACAGTATCAGCTGTACTTTTGAGAAAGCAAACTAACATCATCCAAGGAAGAGAGTGTTAGGGGGAACATGAAATTGAAAAGTATTATCACAGAGACCCAGCAAATTATAGGAACCCAGTAAGATTTCAGCCTAGATAAACTGAAGGCAGCACAGTATTTGTGCTTTGGTTGCACTTGTGATGCTGCTCTTCAGTACCGCTCCCTAAAGGCTTGAGGAGATCAGCTCGGGAAGAAAATATCAAAATGGCTGAAAATCTGCACAGCTTTCCAAAGACAGCTCAGTGGGGAAACTGGACAGTTGAACAAAAATTTCAAAGGTGCAAGTACTAAAGGAAGAAATTACTAATTTAACTTTATAAAGAGCTTTGACTTCAAGAATTTGAGAAACAAGACATTTGTGCCTGACATGACAAGAGTTGCCCTAAGAGACAGATCAGCATGTGGAAGAATCTCACAAGAGACCAGAGATATAACCAGGAAGGCAAGGCTTTGCTAAAAGGACACTACCCCAAACCAGAATGAGAAGAGATGAGTTAAGAAGTCTTTGCTATCTCAAAAGAAAGCACATGTAAGGACAGTAGCAACCAGCCTAAGGACATGAAAAACATTAGCATCACTCCTGCTGGAGCAGCCCAGAACTCATCTGCATTGCAGCTATTAATCCTAGTATTCCGGTCTTCTCTTGCAAGGAACAACGAGTCCCACTGAGATGCTCTTCTTTCATCAGATCTTTTCCTGCTGATAACTGGCCTGAAACCTAACCTTTTACTTTTCTCCAATTACCAGAAAAACTTTCAAGAAGGGCACTCATCCTCTCCAGAATGAAGCTTCACCCTTATGATCAATGTGGTATTGAACCAGGCAAGGAACCAAGCACAGAGTTATCTTGCTCAGCCAGAAAGCTGTTCTGCAGAATTTCAGCCAAAGGCTCAGCATGCATTTTAATTGAAGAGAAGGAAAAAGCATCTGAAATGTACGCAAGTAGAATGTTTGTGGGTGGTAGATGCAATATGAGAGGAAATAAAATCAGCAGAAAAACAAAATATATCGACATTTGTAATTTAACCAAATGTTTTCTCTATTAATCACAAAATTGACAGCGTTGAGCTAATCATTCTATGAATAAGACTATGCATGTTACTACCAGCCCTTAGTACTATGATCTTGTCAACAAGAAAAGATGGATATATATTTCAAGGCATCAGCACACTGTTACTGAGAAATCCCTTTACAGAAGGACAAGCTGCAGTGTGAATGTAACATTTGCACTGAACTTTTTCAGACTTGGATTACATTAAAGGCTACCACTCAACCTCTTCACTTTTTGCTTTGCTTCCTGTTTTCTCTCAATGACAGAATTAACTTTTCCATTTGATAAGGTTACAAGTTTCTGGATAAAGGTTCCGCCATCTTGTTTCTAATAAACAGTAGCCTTTTATGTCATTAGAGAGGCAGGTTTGACTTCTGAGCAATCCTACTGCTTGGTGTCATCACCAGAAATTAAGCGTGACCATTTCTGCTGGGCTATTCGTGATGTGTTTACTTCTGAGTATAAAGAGATGCTGAAATCCTAACAGTAAGTGCTAATGTCAAATTCATTTTCACATCTCCTATTGGCCAAGATGGGCTGCAGGCATAAACTAAGGTACTGGAAAGGCTTCCCTTGGTTTTTTAGCTGTATTTCAGTTCACCCTTTCTTTGTTGTTTCAAATATCCTGGGAAAACTCTTCTTTTTTTCTGTGCTATCTTCTATAGAAGGCAAAAGATGTCAGCACACAACGTTCTAAACACTGAGCTATTCCCAAGAGCATTACTACTATTACCATTACAGGCTGAACAACACACTTCTATCGCTCCCAGGAGATGAAAAGATATCAGTTGACCTGGTGCTACTTGTGCACTCAGTTGTTCTGGGACTAAAAAGAACTAAAGATAGTCCTTTTGATTAAGATGGATTTGTGGAAAAGTAAAACTTGGGGGAAAACTGCAAAAGGACTGTTTAGTGAAGTGTCTTCCTCAAAAAGAGGCTGAGCTTTACTTCTCCTGCACATGTACACACACACACACATATACACTGACAGACTCATCCCTCTCAGCAAGAAAATGGTAAATGCTTGTTATCTCTTGCAAACATCAAGCTGAAATCCCAAAGTGATTGAGACTTCTTTAATCAGTCTGCAGGTTACACTGGAACACAAAGGATGCATTAGAAGAGAGGATTGAGAGATGGAGAACGGCAAAAATTGACATGACATTGGGGGACAAGTATGTTTGGAACAAAAGTGTGGGGAAAATGACAACAGGAGCTTAAAAATCACAACAGAGTAAAAGAAACTGCTAAAGCAAAAAGGCAGTGAGGAAAGCAACAATAAGACCAGAAGCCTAAAGGGAAAACTTCCTTTCTCTGCCATTAGAATGTATGGGGTTGTTCTAGCTGCCGGAGATAAGGCAGCTTCCTCCTCATACAGGCATATATTGAGCATTAAAGGGCACTGACATAAGAGGCAACAGCTCTGCAGCACTCCCCAAAAAGCAGGACATTCTATACCTTAATATTTCCCCCTCCATCCAAAAGACAAAGAAAACAACTATACTGTAAAAATCACTGGGTGGCTTCTGAGATACAAGACAGAGAGTGGGGCCAGCAGAAGCAGTGTCAAGCTAAGACATACATGCTCTACATAAGCAATTTCCCTGAAGTGAGAGTGATTGTCGTATCTGTGCTATCCTGTGAATATATCATGAACCCTTACCTACCCAACTGTCTCTTGTATCCAACCAGTACCAGTTAAAAGAAATTGCTCAGCCACCAGCTGAATCTCACTACTACACTCTTCTGTTTCCTTGTTCACACGACTGAACAGAAGAGCAATGATGGCTACTTTAACATACATTTTCCCTTCAGAGGTCTCAGAACATATTTCAAAAATCAAGGCCTCCCAATGAACAGCTCACTTCCATTACACAGTGTACCACCTTTCTAATCTGTGGAGCCCATCTAGAGATGTTCTTCTTTGAATCCAGAATACACATTTTTTAAATATCATTATAAAATTCAGATCTGGATCACGACAAAGTAGCACAACAATCCAATGCAGATTGATGTAAACAATCCTATATCCCATACAAACCCTATATTTCTGTTCAGAAAATTGAGAGTGTGCACTTTGTTTCTTACCCGTGATTTCTACCTTCATATTTTCTTCCTTCCTTATAGGCTCTTCCAGACCTGAGTCCTGCATGGAAAGAGATGATTTTACACCATGCTGAACCACAGGCAGAGATTCCACAAACTCCTCCGGTCTGTTCCGTTCCATTTTTAATTCCTTTTTCTGGCCTTCATTGTTACCACGTTGTGATTTCAAGAAAGCAACTAAACTGGGATCTGCAAGTATTGACAAAGAGACAGACAAGAGATGTGACAGAAAGTCTCAAAATACTTCATATGCCTATAGCTCCTGCTATTTATGTTTCAGTCTTTTCTACGTGTCCTCTTTCTCTTACCAGCTGTCACTTCTCTTCAAACTGAGGCACTCCACTGCGTTATGACCTCTTAGGCACATAAGATGGGTGCAACTGACTGGTGAGAGACACCAGAGAAAGAACTGACAAATGTCTTTCAGGGTAAAGCAACCACAAAAATTCTATTTTCCCAACTTACAAATAAAGATAATTGCTTCTTTTCCCCTCACTGCCACTCGAATGGCCCATCCAATCTCTCCAACTGTGGAGAGAATTCTGGTCTGTGGTCCCCTGCCTGTGGACCACTCAGTGGCATCAATCTGAACACCAGCAGAATACGCAGGACAGACACCACAAAAAGAATTACCAGGTCTTTATTGGATTGCACTTGAACTCCAAGTCGTAATTCAGATATTATGTTACAAGGTGACTTTTGTTTGTTCTGAACTGACTCCCCATTCCAATTATGGTCTGACAACATCCAGAAAAAAGACACAGCCATTCTCTTCATGCTCTGAAGAGAAACATTTGGGAGGTAGATGTGTTTTGAAGGATAGATTATGTTCATATGGCTCTAAGATCATCATTTTACTTTCAGATTTGCTACAGATATCCCACGTCATTTTAGATGGAGTGCACTGTCTCTGAATACTCTTCTCTAGAAGACGGTGTTTGGATGCTTATGCCAGAGGTGAACAGTGAGAGATTGTGCATTGTGCCTCAACAAGGTACAGAAATAATCCAGTAAGCAGTGTCAGAGATATATAAAGTAGAACATAACACCTACAGTGGTTATTTGTTCTTTGGAGGACAAAGGACAAGCAGTTGAGAAATGCTCTATACCTGAGATAAGTCGTCTCAAAAATGACTCCCATGTCTCTGAAACATCTATCCCACACTTATGACTGCTGCATGCTCTCCTCAATGATGCAGTTTAAACCATCCTTGGTGAAGGACAGGCATTCAGCCCAGTCTCATTAATGCATTCCTATATTTTCTGAAAGCAAGCAGAGCTCTCACTTTCTTACACTTCACCATACGCAGCAAGGAAAGACTGTATTCATTATTTCATCATTTCACATAGTGACAAAAAAGTCAGTGATGGCAATCTGTGCATGGTATGTCAGAAACTAAGCCTACTTCTGTCCAGAGTCTCCATGAACAAAACCAGAACAGTACCAACAATAAGACACTGCCCAGCACAGAATTGCATACCTATTCTCAGACTTCACACCACAGAGTATCATCTGCTTTGTAACTAAGAATTTAGTTCAGGGACTGGACAGCACTGAACACCCACAAATCATTCACACTCCCAAATATGGAGAAAAAGTCTCCTTAATTCACAGCTCTGTGCCTGTCCAGCTCTTAAATCCATCTGTAAGTCAGCAATTTAGTTTAGGAGTTGCTTCATCATGTATAATTCTTTACCCACAGATATTCTGGGAATTCCAAAATTATTCCCAGTTTCTTTAAGGCCTCAAAAGACTAAAAGAACTACAATTTTAATCTACAAGACATATAAAAAGCACATTGCTTGAGAAAACATTGTTCAAAAAGTCTTAAAACACATCCCATCCTTTTTAAACTCCTTGAGTATTCACTTCACAAATATCCCAAAGGACGGAGTGGTGGGGACAAGGAGCAAAGATCACAAATCAGTCACAAGACGCAAGTATGTAAACAGGGTATTTTTCATACACATGCCATTGTTATAAGCAGTGAAGCCAAATAAAATACTCAGGTCTCTGAATGAAGGATCATTAGGATTGTACCTAAACAATCTGGCTTCAATTATTTTGTATAGTTCCTTTGCCACCTTTCCAGTTATACCCATGTTGCTTGCAATGAAGTCAAGATCATTAATGTGATCTTTAAACTGAACCCACAAGAGTTATGCCGCTCACATCCAAATTCGATGTTAGAGGACCTGAAATCATGAGAACTTAAAAAATCCTTGTCTGCCACCTACATCTGTACATCTGCTCTTCCTGAGCATATAAATTCATCAAATCAATGCCAACAAGTTTTGCAGTGTCCCAGATCACACAAAGTCTTATCAAACATACCATATTCAGTGTTTTCTTCTACCTTGTCATCAGCTGCCAGTGACAGGCATTCCCAGAGCAGCACTGTGGACAGGGCTCCAAACCAGAGATCTGCCGGAATATGCCTGTACCCAACAGCCTGATAATTAAAACATTTTTTCAAAAAGTCAAGGCTAATTGCAAGTTTTTCTGCTCTACCAAGTATAGGTTTGAATCGAAATCTCCCACACGCCCATATGTTCTCCCTATCTGGGTACTGACAGTTCTGGTCTGAGTTTTAGGTATTTTGGAGGGGAAGACCAAGGGTTCTTTCTAACCTCAGCATTGCTATGACACTGCTTTCTTTTCAGCTTCAAAGAATTACATTTTAAGACCTTACACATTTATGTGCAACCATGTATGTGGAGTGCAAGGCAATAAAGTGCATGGATCATCTTAACCCACAGCACAGGAGTGATGAGAAAGACTTAAGCCAAACCAACCCTCACTGAAAAATAAATACTCTTTAATTTCTTCATACTTAGTTCTTACTCATAAGCTACTGACATGATATGGAAGCAAGATTATCCATATATGGAATGAGCAGCAATTGCAAGCTCCCATTGTTGACCTGTGAATTTGCTAAGACTTCAAGACACCTACACATTCAATAAATTGCCTCATCTCTAGAGCTGACCCTTGGAAGCACATACCCAGCTGAGCCAGAAGCTTCGCCTGCTCCTGCAGGATCTCTTCCTCAGACATGGACTGCAGCTTCTCCAGGTTCTCTTTGTGAATAGCTTGAGCTTCCTGCTCACTCTTTTGGCTTCCAAGACCTTCTCCCGTTATGAGACAAGGATGCTGAGAGGTCAAAAAGTCACCATCTTTATCTATAAGCAGCAGAGAAAGCAGACAGTGATGTGTGTCTACAGCATCATGAACAAACTTCAGTCATTAACAGGCTTGCATAATTTCTCCTTTTATTTTTTTTTTTTTTAACCTTAGTAGTAAAGTTAGAATAGGAGTAGAGTTTAGTTTAGCTTCAAACAAACAAACAAAACTAAAACATTTGTGCTTTCATCCCATGTCACAACAAACATGCTGACATCATTTCCAGCTTGTTTCTTTGGGAGCTTGTGGAGGGATGGCAAGGGAAAGGAATTATGTTTCTTTAATGCTAAGCAACAGCAAGGTAAACTGGAGCGTAATTCACAACTGATGTGTCAGAGCATTCTTCTAAGCTAGTGAATACTAAATTCTTTCTCTGCCCAAGAATGCCTGAACCCACATTCATATGTCAGCTGAACCACTGATCTAGTAAATATCTGCTGAGTAAGAAAGAAAATTAAAACTCCTAAGTAAACCAGCTTCCAGAGTGATACGGGATCAATTCTAAACATAGGCACATTTGCTTCTAACAATGTCCTGTACTCACCTTTAAGGGTTAAACATATTAGAAGTTACAGCAAGGGGCATTTTTCCCACCCTGAACAAAACGGAGTTCCCTTTTATCATCTGATCTAAATCCATTTTAAATGTTCATTTCATTTAACTACAGCTCCAGGTAACATGCTCCTTTGGTCAGTGTGAGACCCTCCAGCTCTCTGTAACCCACCATACAAGGACCTGACTGCCCCAGAAAACACAAATTAAAAAAAGCCTAGAGATGCTGGTAGCAGTTGAACTGGCTTCATCTTTCCTTGTCACGTTGCTGTCAGACAAGTAACTGCTGGAGGTGGCACTGACTCATCAGCACTGCCTCACAGCACTCCTTATGGAGCAAAGCCACAGTCTCATAGCAGCAGATCTGGTGATGGAAAACGGAGCTTTCAAACATTTAAGTAGGAGTGAGAACCCACATCGCAGTGGTCTCAAACGCTTCCAACACAGAACCACCCTCTTCCTAAAATTGTGGAAATCAGTGATGAAACGAGAAAAACTTTACGTATAACAAACAGAAAGGAAAAGAAGGACAAGAACCTTGAAAAATAAATCTATTTCCCCGTGTGAAGCCAAAATGAAATCAGTGAGAAAGCTAACCCAATTTTTAGAATGCATCTCAGAACTTTCTCTTTAGAATTTTTACTTTGCATCTCAGACCATTTCAAATCATTGCCACAATACAGACGTTCTAACTGACCTTGAGATTCCTAAACTGAGGACAATGCTACCTTAATTTAAAAATATTGTGCGCTGATGTTATGGTTACTAAGACTATATAAATACAGCTGAATAAGCAGAACCCTCTCCACTTACCACCCCTGCCGCTGGGGAGAGGTGCCTCTCCCGCGGATCCCTCAGGATCCAAGGCATCCGGAGCAGCTGATCTTGCTTGCACGCACTCGGCAGCAGAGGGAGCCATCGCTGCCTTTTCAGCAGCTCTTTTCGCTGCCATCTTCTGTGCAAAGATGCTTTTTTTTCCAGATCCCAGCTGCACCTGCAAACAGGGAAGCCACGTGTCCACTTTCCTCTCCAGAGTCTCCCTGCATACCTGCCACTAACAAAAGTATAGATCTGATCCTAAAGACACCCTCAGATCAGACTCTGGGACATGATACAGGGAGGCTGCTGGCAGTTACCTGCCCTTTTCTGTGCATGTCCAACTGTTTAACACACAGTTTACTGCTATGACAAAGACATGCATGTTTTTGGCACTTAGAGAAGGAAGATGATTAATTATAAGTGAATTCAAGCACGGCAAATACACCTAAAATGTCACCAAACACAACAGTTCCAGTTTTCCTGCTGTTTGGAAGCTCTGCATAGCTGAATATCTTGGATTTCTGAGTATAAATGGGGCTGTACTTCACTGTGCTCACCACATGCTTGGAACAGGCTTCTTATAAGGTGATTAGTGAGCAGCAGGGTGAAGAGATTTACACAGTAAGAAGTGGGAAAGTGGTGCTTAAATAATCCACACTAAATTACTGTGTTGCTTGCCTAGGTGATGGAAGGGCATGGCTCTGAACAGTCTTGCACAGGGGATGCACCGGAAATCCAAAGGAGACTAAGCAAAAGATTTCTTGCATGTCCCTAGTCCAGAGAAGAAGCTTAAAAGGCAGTCTGAACATTTAGTAGCTGCTTTGTGTGCTTCTGCATCAGATAAACAAAACTGGTAGTTTAAAAAGTATTGCTCTTGCCTTTCAAAAAAAGCTGTCCTTCAAAATAAGCCACCTCCTCAAAGCAACCACAGCGGTCAATCACATATCAATTCCCAGCATCTGACTCCCAGTCAGCTAGCAGTCCTTGCTACTACAGCAACGACTCATAATAGCAACCACGGCTTCCAGTTTCACAGACTCAGAAACAAATTATGTCATAATCAAAAAAGCTGCAAAAGATAACCTGAGCAACCACACTGAAATGTCATGCCAGGAGAAATCAGGTGCAACTTCAGTAAGAACCTGGTGGACAAATTAACAGAGATAGCTCCTCAGAGAAAACTGAACAGAACAGGATCAATTCTATTACAGCACTGCAGATCTGATCCACCTTAGTGAACTTAGCTGAAGAAGGCTAAACCAACAAGATTCCAATCTTACTTAACTGCAGGGTATGGAGTACCTGCTTGATGTCAGCTTGGTAGAAGAACTCTCTTCTTCACTCAGGTGGCAATGCCACAGATGTGTTGAGCTACTTCATAATCTCCAGCATACCAAGTTGGTTATTTTGAGCCCTACCAAGCCCCACTAAGCATTAGGCTTTACTGGGAGAAAGTTTAATTGTGAATGAAGGTAGCATAAAACATCTGCTCCTAATCTTACCTCACTTTTTATCTCAGAGCGGTGAAATGTCCTTGGAAATGGGTCTCCCGTGGGCACTGGCATGGTCACTGCTACTGCACTTGTGTCTCGTTCCTGAAGAAAAAAATTCAAACCCTTGCAACAGCCAGACAGGTCTGTATCATTCAGCTGAGAGCAAACTCAAAATCTCTCAGCTCTGCAGCTCACATTGTCATCAGGCTCAGAATACCTTGTGCTTATTTAGAGACAAAGTGAGGCTATTTTCCAAAAGACTGGGCTGCCAAACTCCATGCATCACTCAAAGAATCAGATAAAGGAAAAGCTAGGCCAGTGCAAAGCAATGGACACATCTCCATTAGAGTCCAGAAACTCACCCAAATCCACACTACAGCACATGCCTGCATGCAACCAGTGTGACCTGTAAGCAGTCAAGACTGGAGAGCAGATCTGAACTTATATTTAACTGAGAGCAAAAATACACCCAAAGAGCTTTTTTCTTTCAAGGTGCTCCAGGACACTGGTCTACCGTGCTGCTTCATTACACTGTACAAATAAAAAGCAGCCACAGAGCCCTTCATCCCTGCTTAGCCCACAGCATGGAAAAAAACAAACACACACAAAACAGACATACAATAATTTTGCTGAAGACTGCTGTAATATGTCGATCATGACTCTCCAGTCTTTCCTCTGGATCTTCATCCTCAAAGTGGACACTAGCACTTTTGATCTTGGACTTTTTTGGAGGAGCTGGAGTTAGAGCTGGGAGAGTATCAGGAAAACCTGAGGAGGGGAAGCAATAAGAAGAAAAGAAAAGCAGTCAAGTTACTGGTATATAACCACTGTGCAATAGGCCTCCTAACAGCACCTTTTATTCCTCTGATGAGAAATAAAGATAAGGAAGCAATAGGACAATTAAGGGTCCCCTGTCTCTAACTTGAAGTGTGTAGTGGGGAGAAACATGCTTGAAGATTTTATAATTTATGTATTGGCACAAGATCTTTCCAAAGAGCTCCATAAACAGGAAAGGGTACCGAGGTCTGACTGCAAGTATTAAGGAAAAAAGTGAGGCTGTACAAAAGCAAATATTGTCCTTGTAGGTTGTGTTGAGGCATAGAAAAGCACATTTCCACTGCAAACTGTTAAAAGTGAGGGATTTGTGAAGAAACTCCTTTCCACCTGCTATAAACAGATCGTATTTCCTCTACCTGGAACAAAGTACTGCAAGATTTATATTGTTGCTTTTAAAAAAGCACCTTGTGCTTCTAAGATCTAGCACATGACAAAAGTGTTACAGCTACTATTGATGGAGAAAACAAAAGCAAGCCAGATCTGCTGGCTGAAAACTGGAGCTGCTAGGAGAAGTAAATCTCCAAGACACTGACAACAGGGTCTGGATAGATGGCAAAATAAGCATTGAGTGTCCAAACAGTACAAATTACAGAAAACACCTCTTACTGGCAAGGTACCATAGACAGCTGATAAATGTGGACTAAGGCAACAAAGGTGGTTCTTCTGGATGCTACTAACATTGGACAAGCCAATTTTCCAAGGCTAAGGAATAAGTAATACTGCAAGAAAGCCACAAATGCAAGGGAAAAGCAGTATTGGGTAGAGAGGGAGGTGAAAGGCAGGCCGTGAGGAACACTGAAAGGCACAGAGAACCTCAGTAATTAAAAGAAACAAACGAATTTACCATCTAACATGACTACATCTTTGCTGTCCTGTAGTGGGGGTGTCTCAGTATCTGTGCTCCCTTCCTTCCTCTTGTCTGCTTTCTTCACAGTCTTCACTGCAGGTGAAGCTCTGGCTGCCAGGAACTGGTTCTGAAAGCGCAGCAGGTCAGCCTCGGACTCCCCGGGCTTTGGTCTTGACAACATCCTGCCTTCTTGCTCTTGCAGCCCTGCCACACGTGCTTTTCACGCAGGACTCAAACACATGGAAAACTTGTAACAGAACCGGATTTCCTGGAGATAAGATGGGGACAGCATGGAAAAACTACTCATTTTTCTCCCACTCTTATGTTTCTGTACATACTACAGATGCCCTACTTCAGGATCACCCAACTTGAACTAGAGTCCCACACAAACAAAACCCTGTTCTTCATCGCTGAACAAAAGACTACCAGACAAGCCTACATGAGGTCTGCCAGCCAGCTAGGAGCAGAATGGCATCCAGCCAGCAAAAAGCCGGGCAAAAAGTGCATCACTGCTAGAATGCCAACAACATGGCCTTGGATTTGCAAAGTCAGAGTAACATCTTGTCCAGGACAACAGATTTGACTTGCTTAATTATCAGTGCCAACCAACAACCTCTGAGGCACAGTATCACATACACCTCCTCCTCCAGGATACCACCTCCTCCAGATCCCAGCACTAACATCCTTGGCAGGATGCAAGAGCCTGTCCACACAGATTTGGACAATGCACTCCCTGACTCTATTTGCTCTTCTTCTCACTCAGATCTCCCAAGTGAAAAATGTCTTTCTTCCTAATATGGACCTCCTGTTTTCATTCTCTTTCACTGGCCTCTTATTGGCAGAAACCATGCTATTTCCAAGCATCTTCATTCGCTGCCCAGGCCAGTTTGGGGTTGAGAAAAAAGGGTGAGGTTTACACACACTTCTACCTCTGTGCACATGACAACTCACCAGGAAGGCAACTACTCCACCTCCCATCTACCAGGCAGGAAAGTATTTGTGACTATTGCTCAGAGCCAGGGACCAGCAATCCATTTCTCACAGGCAGCAAGTAAACTGTTTGCAAATAACATTTCATTGTACTCCTAGCATAAGCACACACCTACTTGCTGTTTATTTATGGAGCTCGCTGCCACAACGGGGCTCCCACAGACAGACTTCACTTGCTTGGCCCCTCTTTGGTATCCAGAAGGAGTGGAACATGCATCCCAAGCCAAGTGTTCTGTGCCCTGCCACCACAGGCTTCAAAGCCCAAAAGAGGAGGATGCCTGCATTAACAGGCACAGAACACACAGCTGGAAGCAAACAGTGCTGCTAAGCTTTCTGCAAGATGCCTCCTCCACACAGACCTATACATAAACTTGTCCAAGTCTCTCCCTATCAAAACACTTAATCAAGAAATACAGCACATCTTCAAACTGCCTTCATTCCTCTGGGGAACTGTCAGCGCAAGAAGACAACTAAGCAGCCATTGGGAATGAGGCTGGATGTTCTTCCAGGAAACCTCTCCTCAAACGCTTTGCTTCAATACACATGGGACCTGCAGACAGAATGAATGCAGGGAAAACACTTTGCTTTCTCAGGGAACCTTTTCCCATGTCCCAGGGAAGCCATCACAGCACATCAGCAACACTCCCTTGACCATCAGGAGGAGTCATTCCTACGCACCAGAGCTCAGAGAAAACATGCAGGACAACTAACAAACTCCTCAGGATCAGCACTAATCCCAGCATCCTGCAGCCTGGTTACCTTCAGCCTTGCAACTGGCTACTAAAAAGCTCACCATACTCCATCTGTTTGCCCAGAGGGACCACCAGCCAGGCAGCAGAAGCAACACACTGAGATACTGTCCTAGGAACACAGGTAAGGGATCAGAAATGCTGTCCAAGGCCTATGAGCACCTTTGCACTCCACAGCATAGTGATCGCTATGGGGATACACTATCATCTCCCTCGATAAAATCCAATACTGGTAGGCTTTTTAATTTCTTCTGGCTCACCTGCATTTACAGTGCATTTTTCTTCCACAGCAGCAGAGCCCAACACACAAAGGGAGACTTTTACATCACTGTAACACCTATAAACTAGACAGTCAAAAGAGAAAATATGTATATGTTGACGTCTGCTACTGCCACTTGTGATCCCTGAGGAAGGTCTTTTTACCCATTCCCAAGTCTACAAGTTTGCATTATTTTGATAAAATTATTAGATTTGTGCAAAAGAGGAATACAAGGTCCTGCTGACCCAATTAGTGCCTAAAATTAACCTCTTTCTTCAGATGTTGTTGGTTGTGGTAAGAATTTAAAAGGAGAAACAGAGAGTCAAATCTCGGTCTCTCCTGAGCAGCTCACTAGCCAGTGGAAAAGTACAATTTCCCCACTTGGGATCAGCAGGCAATGAAAGCCTCACTCAGGATTATTGTCTCCTTTGGAAAATAGCGATGTGCATTCTCTGCTCTGTCACAAAAATGCTTTCTGCACACAATGCTGTATTGGCCAAGTCTTCTTGACACTCTTAGTTGCTACAGAGAAGGCAGACACTGGAAAGACATTCCTCCCAGAAGAAATACCCCAGTTACAAGAGTCAACAGCTACAAGAAATTCCCCTCGAAGAGGCTCCACACGTCATCCTGGCTGCATAAGACTCAGTGACTGTGACTCTGCCTGTCGGGCACACACCGCGTGCATGCACACAGCACCTTGCGACAGAAACGCTGCTGTCCCAGCCTGTCCCGAGAACCTCTGCAATAAAGAGCAACCAGAATAGCACAAAATAAAATGAAAAGCAACAAGCAGCTATAAGAGCTGATGCATCCCAGCGTTCCAACCACGTTCACAGCCCTCTTGAATTTTCACAAAAGACTCTAAATCAAGTCTTAAACAGGCGACGGAGACTCGGCCTGGCGAGGCCTCCCTGGTGGGGGAGGGAGAGAGGGAGGAACACAGTGGCACAGATCCCACAGCATCTCCGCGCAGGGGGGTCACGGCCACTGGACCGGGAGCTGCGCGGCGCCTGTAGCCGCGCTCCTCCTTAAACCAGGGTAAAGGCGAAATGCTGGGTCCCTGCCGGCTACACGGAGCGAGGCCAGGCCGAGCCCGCCCCACCGGAGGAGAGGCCCTGCGGCCGCCACAGCTCGACCACCACTCACCTGCGCCGGCACCGCCGCTCCGCCAGCACTTCCGCCCTCCCGCCCGGCGTCACTTCCGCCCGGCCCGGCCTGGCCCTCCTGCCGGGCAGCCCGCTGGGCTCCGGGAGTTACGGCCCCCGCGAGTCCGCCCTGGGCTTGTGCGGCTTCCCCCGGCTGTTTCCT
>WEKY01063539.1:4989-92788 GCA_013390045.1 Picathartes gymnocephalus
AGAGACAAAGCCTGGGACTTTCAGTCAGTTTACCACCTCTAAAATGGTCTTTCTTCAGTTCACTTAGGGAGAGGAGTCTCTCCTGCCATGCCATGGAGACTTCCACAAGAACACAGTTCTCTCATGGCTTTCATATCACAGCAAATCAGCCACCCGGAAAGGAAATCTGTTCGCAAGGTGAAAGTCCCTTCCTTGGACACACAGTTCTTCCTGCATTTGCTTTCGAGGGCTCATCTCTGTCTCATGGGGTACTATTTTAAGGATGAGCTGTCTAGTATAAAAGCAAAGGGTCTGTTCATCTAGCTCTAGAAGCAAAGATCCTCCTCTTCTATCTCTGTGACAAGGTTTCTCGTCTCTCTCATCTCTCTCTGTTCAAGCTTCTCATAGATCACAGCTAGTTCCCGGGCTTCTCCTTTCTTAAATATGAATCACAGAGACGTGTTCAGCTTCTTCAGTGGCTAAATAGAGTGTCAATATTCAAACTAGTCAGCCAATGGGTTATGTCAGGCCTGAAGGAAGCTGTCAAATTCCTTACAGGTAAAAATCACTTCTCAAACCACGACACCATTCTTACCTGTTTCATTAATTCCTACATTAGGTAGGAGCCCTTCTCTTGGGCAGTCACTCAGCTGGCTTTGTTTTTATGCCTTTTTTGGTGCATTCACACACTACAATATTTAAATATTGAGTTAATTTGCATGCTGTATACTTACGGGTTTAGTGGAATATAAGAAAAGCTTTTTAAGAAATAATTGAACATAGATGTGAAGGATGTTAGAGGGGTGGCAAATGTGCAGCTTTTTGCTGTTTTACACTTCAGTTGTTTTTAACACATTCTTCTGCAGAAGAGTTCAGTGGTTATTACTTACAAAGGTATATAAGCAAGAAATTATTTGGGACTGCAGGATGACTATTTTGTGTCTGAGTTACTTAACTACCTCCTCTCCTGACTGTGCAGTTTTTAAGTGTTTGCTTACTTGGCTTTATGACATTATTACTAGCTTGTACTTTTTAATAGCATTTCTTTGTTCTCTTGCTCTGGACATTACATAATGTCTGTTCATTGTCAACTGTCTGAGCAGCTCTGTCCATGATGGCTTCATTGAGGAATTGTCTGAAGCAGTGAAAAGGTCCCAAACACAGAGAATTATCAAAAATTATTTAAAGTGGATAATTTCTGTTACAGTTATGGATGTGAATGAAGTGATGGATGCACTGGAACAGTAAACACGATATAAAAAACAAATAGTTGAATTGATTCTGTTCTGGGCTGAGGATTGTTCAAAAGAAAAGGAATCAGGAGTTGGTTGCAAAGTCAGTAGAAGGATCCATGGGCAAAGTGTGGTCTCCTGCTGTTCTGTATCACAGGAGAACCTTGTGAAACTCTCAGTGGATTTTGTTTCTGTTTATGTTGTTTGTGACATAAATTACCCGACTCTGTTGGCAAAAAGCATTCATTACATTATTGTCTTTATGGTGGAACTCGGGAATATTCCTGTTCCGTGGTCACGTTTTACATTTGCAAACCTGGATGGCAATTTAGAGTCATTAGCTGGCAATTCCTAGCTGGATTTTATGGGCAGAAATCCCACTTGGCAGCAATTGGCTTCATGGGCAGAGGCAGAAGGAGTCCGAAGACTGCAGCAGTTCAGCAGTTGTCAGGACAGTGCCCGGCAGGGACTGTTACCCAACACCCACCTTGTACCTGGGAAGGAAACCAGCAGAGCAAAGTGGTAACTGGTCAGTTACTGGTTTGGGAGGTGAGAGTTAAGATGTTGGACTGTTTCGTTCTCACTGCCAAGTCTAACAGAATTTGGAAAAACAATGCTGATATAATAAGAAGAAAAGGAGTAGTTTTATAATAATATTTTTTAAAAATATTATGACCTGCAGCCATATCACAGGCCAAAGGTTTTAACCTTCCAAACTTACAATTATCTTCAGAAACCCTGACTGAATGTTGCTTCTGATTGAAACATGCCAGTTGTGATTTGTGTGTTTAATCAAGAGGAAATGACGATTCTCCCCCGCCAAAGCTGTTTGTATATTGGTCTCTAAATGTATTTGTTGTGATACAACATGTCAGAATTTATAACTTTCATACAGTTCAATAGCAGAATTTACAAATATAATTAGAGGGTTAAAGGCATTTAAAGAATAAAAGCAATTTAATGACATTCAGTTTTTATTGACAACCCACTAGTATCTGCTGCATTCACATAAAGATTTCTGATGTAATACTGTGAGAAGATAAAAGCTCTACTATTTAAAAGCTCAATGCAGAGCAGATTCGTTGGATCCGCTAGTGGAATGCAGATGGGGAGCTCCTGAGCAGATAATGGCTTGTAAGTGCCTGTCTGCAGCTCACACGGCACAGGCCGTGCCTGCTCTTTGTTTTACAGGGTATCACATTAAGAGCTGTATTAAGAAGATAGATGGCAGCAAACTGAAATATTTATAAGGAGTTATTTTTAGTTTTTTCCATGAATGTTTTCCATTTTCCAAAAATTGTAACATTGCTGCTTTTGAAAGAAGAAATTACTCGTTCACCTGAGGTTGCAAGTACCCAGATTTGGACTGTTGAAAAGAATTGTGGAGAATGCCAGATATCTGTTTTAAGATCTGTTTTTTCTTTTGTCTATTTAGGATCTAAGGAATAAGAGGTTTTTTTTAGAATCATAGGATCGCAGAATGGTTTGGGGTGAAATGGACCTTAAAGTTCATCCAGTTCCACATCCTACCGTAGGGTCAGTGTCAGTTGGTGATCCCAGGCACTCTTTTATCCTCAGCAGTAATCAGACAACCTTCGCCCCCCGCCGAGACATAGACAACAAGGAAAATATAGGGATAATGTTTCTGTTTGATTTTTTGCATCGGTTGGTCCGGGTTTAAGTGACTTGCCTCCTCATGACAGTTACTCAACTCACAGGAGAATTTGACAGTCAACCAGCCCAGGAGCTGCAGAGCATCTGGAGTCATGGTTGGTGTCAGCAGGATTGATTTTCTGAGCAACAGGAAGGGGCACCAGCTCCTTCTGATGGCTTTGACTTTAATAGTGGTAGGAAATGGAGGCAGTTTGCTAAATGCTACGTCTTTCCCACTTCTGTGTGATGATAAATTATTTGGCAAAACAGGTTGGCACTACCAGCAGCATTGGAATTGTGTTGTCCTGGAAATAAAGCCTGCATAACTGAAAGCAAACTGAATGGTAGGCTTTATGTGGATGTTGTTGTTAGGAATTGTATTGGCAAAATAGTTTTTCATCATTTTATCTTAGTTTTAGCACTTTTTTACCTCTTCTCCATAATGACTTCCTGTTGTCCAAATGGGAGTGTTGATTTTGTATGTCTGTTGTTCTGCTTTCTGCAGTGTTTGCAATAAACCAAGTGGAACAGGAACACCATGTTTCGAAACAGTCTCAAGATGCTTCTTACAGGAGGGAAATCAAACCGCAAAAACAGGTCCAGCGGTAAGTAATTGTCACCTCTTCGTGCATGTGGAATACTGGCACTTTAGAAACCGTTCCTTTTATGTGTGTTTTGGTCTTAGCAGGTCTTTCTTCTTGATAGTGAACAGATGTACGCAGTTGATGATCTTGTGGACTCCAAACATCATTATACTTCCTTTTAATATTATGCTGTACTTCTAATTTGAAACTATATGTATATTTATTTTAAAATCTATGTAAACCATCGTCTGGTTTTATTGGGGAGATAAGATGCAGGGAAAAACAAATAAGAGTTCTACATAATCTTGTAGTAAATGAACATCAAGGTTCAGGTTTCATTTATGGAAAGTAAGAATTTTTTTTTTCTTCTGAATTGTCTGTGATAACTTGTGGCAGTGAAACCTGCTTTATTACAGCCAAAACTTGTGAGAGCAGCAGCAATTTCTTTTTAAGCTTTTATTTTTAAACAGGAGGGAGAGAGAGGAATGGGAATAGTTGAAATTAAAGGAGAAATTGCCCAAATATAGTCATTATTTATGTCGGTTTAATTTTTCCACCCTCGGAGGAAAGGAGTTAGTATTGGTTCATGTGGCTTGGCCTGTTTCCTCCATGACAGGGATTGGGGGATATTGTAATTGTAAAACAAAACATTACCAAAATATTGATAGGGTTTAAAAACATTTTTATTTAACCTTCGTAGTTATTTCCAAAAACTGAGTGTTGGCAGGATAAGAGCTTTTAATTAGATCTTTCATTTTGAATTTTAAAGCCACCCGGCAGCACATTTTAAATATTTTGGGATACAGTGTCTATTTGTGCTTGTGCATCTGTGTTAATGTGGATATTTATGTTATGGATGTTCCTATGGATGTTCCTTGGGAAACCACAGGTGAGGATGAGGAGACACAGTGGTGGTAAAGGCAGTGGGAAAACAGGCTGTTTTCCCTTGGTTTAAGCAAGTTGTTCTGTGTTTCTCATGGTGCCAGAATTTGGCCATTATTAATATCTTCCTGGCCATGTTGTATTTGGGGAAGGAGAGTTGTGGGGTTTTGCTCTGGGGCAGGACTGATGCCTTAGGCCTTAGACATCAGTGGTCTCTTACTCCAGTGTCTGATGGGAGTCGTGGGGTGCTGGTTGATGCTGAAGGTCTTGGGAAGTTCAAGTATGCATTGTGGTGTAGTTGGTGTGGATCTCCAAGCAGGTAAAAGTCTGTTTTGCAAAGGCACCGTAGGAATTCAGACCTGAGGTGGTGGCTGTTCATTGCTTTTATGGAGGAGAGTTACTTCCCATAGGAACTCTTGTAGCAGGTGTGGTTAGTGTGAGGGAGGTACCTGCATGGAAAGACAGGTTTGGAGAAGACACGTGAGCAGATGGCTTTGTCTTCCTGTGATTTGTGTCACATTTACTGTTTGAAAGTACAAGTCCTTTGATGATACCTTTGCAAAACTGTACATGGACAACTCACCTCAAGTTGTGATTTCTGTACAAAGCCTTCTCTTTGTCAGATGTGCTGCTAACAGGCCCTAGTATTCCTTTTGGCTTATCTCCCAGAAGCAATATTAAGGATTTTGTATATGCCAAGCTCTACAAATACGTGATTCTTATTTTGTGAATGAAAAATGTCAGTTCTGAAGTACTGGGATTTGACAGTCTGGTTTTGGGCAAAGCAGAAGAATAGTTGGGTTTTCTTATTCATACATTGAAAAATAATATGACAGAATTCAATTGATGAGGTTCTCTCTAATGCCTAATGACCGTACTGTATGTTTAATTTCCTGTAATTCTGCACTTGAAATAAGTTGCTTTATTGAGAAGTTCTTTCTTCAGGGCGAGAGAGGGAATGGGAAAATGAAATTATCAGGTTTGTTGTATTGTTTGTGACTAAGTGGCAAACATCCCTGCACTGCAAAATAATTTTTTCAGATAATTGTTAATCTCCAAACTCTTACGTGACATTAGATGAATTCATTGCTGCCTAGATTTTTTTAGGACAAATATATTTAAGTCTGTATTTCTTTGCAACACAGTAAGGAAAAAAAATCAGTAAGTCTTCTCTGTACATTTCTGTGTCGCATACAGTACTGTAAGCCTGAAACTTGCTATATTTATTTGCTTTGCAGTTCTGGCAAACTACAAATTTGATACTTTAAAACCAGGTTAAAAAGGAGAGAATTTACCTAATAATATACAAGAGGCGTTTGTCGCCCTGTCACTGACAGAATCTTGATGAATCTTCCCATTCCCTTGAATAAATCCCAGAATGGTTTGGGGTAGAAGGGAACTTAAATGTTTTCTTCCCTCCTAATTCGACTCTTCCAATGCAGTTCTGTTCTCTGAATCCAGAGACTATGAGGTTCTCTGTTTTTTCACTTGTTTTTATCAAGGACCTGTCTCGTATTTATCTGCAGTTTTCTTGCTTGTATTAATCATTCCTTGGTCTAGGTGTCTTTTGAAGTAGTGCACAACAAATCAGTCCACTTGTATTCAGTCCAGTATTCAGTTAGGGAAATAAGTCCATATAATGGATCCAATCATTCCACCTATTACAGTTATCCTTGTTCTTTTCCAAGCAGATGGACTACTTCCCTCTTATGTTATCACATTAAATTAATGCCACTGTAAAGAGTTTGGATTCCCTTTAGAACCTGGTAAAATTCAGCTGCAAAACTGCACATTTTGTTTGGTTTTGTATTTCCCTTCACTTTGTGAGGAGTAAGCCCAAGAATTTGTGCCTTTTATTTCTGACAGAGGCCGAGATAAATGTAACATTAAACAAAAGAAAAAAAAAACCAAACTAACAAAGCAAACAAAAACCCCCCAAGAAAACTAAGAAAACCAACCAACCAAAAACAACACAAAAAACCTCACAAAAACCAAAACAAGGCAAGTACTCTAAAATCTGAGTATCTGAGGCATGTAATCCTTAGCCCAAAGCGTCTGCTTTGCTCTTCTGAGTTACTTAGGAATTACATCTTGCTTGTTCTTAACTATAAATGCACAATTTTTATCTAGAGCTTCCCAGCCAGTAGCCTGCCTGTCATTCAGAATATTTTTGGTGCAGGCTTTTTTAAAACCACTTTTTTCCTAGTTCAGAGAAGATCCAATTACTTCTCACTTCCAATGTATTTATAGGGCTTTTTGGAACCTGCCACTTTATATTTTAATTCCATGACTGAAAGGGCTCCTGTCAAATGCTCTTCTCCTTTGATTCCTGCCTTTCAAAGATAAAAGGCGTTTCTCTGAAGGTCTCATTTCTGCTTGGCCAGATCTCTGTGCAGTTTCTCATCCGTCTGGTCTCTTGTGGAAGTCTAAGGATAACTTTTACCTCAGAAGAGTTTGAGGGTCACAATTGCTTTTTCAATTTCATTTCTGAAAGAAATTGCGGAGTGATGAGATCCAGCTGGTGGGTCCTACAGATGTCAGGTAACTTAATTTAAGAAAGTGTTGGAAGTGAGGTATTAAAAAGACCCATCAAGTATTATGGTCCTGAATACTGATTGTATCCACATGTTCATGGTATTCCATCTAAATAATAATTCGGATCCTGTTCTTCCACACAGATGGCTGGTTTTTCATAAATCCATTTTAAAACATGGCTTGAGTATGTTGACAAATCCTCTGACCACAGTAAAGTTTGTTCTTGAGTTTGTTTAAGCATGAACTGACCTTTCCTGAAAGTTTGTTTTGCATTTATGTAATTCAGTGTTTTCCTTCTGAAGAAGGCAGTGTATTGGGAAGATGTATATGTACACAGACATGCTGTCTGGTTCTTAGTATTCTTGTTTTATTTGATCAGAATATGTCTTGTTCATGTACCAAACTCTCTTCCCAGACAAATACAATATGTTTGGACAATGAAGCTTCTGCTTCTCTCCTGTACTACTGTTGTAGAGGGAATTTTAGCAGCCTCTATTAGAATATGTATTTATTTCCTTCTGATTCACAAATATCAGACAAGATTTTCACACGTGTGACCAATCACCAACTCTAAGAACATGTGCAGAGCCAGAAGGTCCCCCCTGAGTCTCTTTTGCTCCAGGCTGAGCCCCTTTCCCAGCTCCTTCAGCCACTCCTTGTGCTCCAGACCCTTTCCCAGCTCCATTCCCTTTCCTGGACAGAGTCTTTCTTGTAGTAAGGGCCCCAGAACGCAGGACTGGTGTTTTGGATACATGCAGGATTTTGTGGCGTTACTCGCATTTATTGACCGATTTGATGAAATATTGGTGCTTTACTGGGGCTGAGCCAGCAGAGGGGGCAGGCGTTTTCCATCAAATCCCACCGAAATTCCTGTGCTGAGGTGCAAAGGAGATGAAGTTACATCTTCCCACATCAAATGACCTTGTCTTCTCTTATTCACCTTAAAAAGGTATTCTCATAGACAATTCAAAGAGAATATACACACTAGCTTCAAAAGGAAATAATACCAATTTGAGGGATTTGTTCAGCCAAACTGTTGGGAAAGTGGAATGTCCTTTCCAGAATGTCTGAGGAAACCTTAAGGATATCTGTAATAGTTTAAAAATCCAATCAAATCTTTTAAGAAAATAAGGTTTATTTCAGTGAATTCAACATTTTCATCTGGAAAATAAGTAAGAAATGACTGAGATGTGTAATAATTTGGGGGTTTTCTGCTGGAAGAGGCTTGGCCCAAGGAACAAACTAGGATTCTTTCCGTTAAAGCAGGATTTAAACAAAACCTGTACTCTAATCTGTTAAAATGGATTTTTGGATTTTATACAAGCAAGCTAAAAGTAACGTTTCTCACAATTCTAGAAACTTACTAAGTATTGAATGTTTGTAAATAAATAAATTGTTTTAGAAATGTTCAACACATGCATGTTGATTTTGCCATTTTGCCATTTTACGTCAGTGGTTGAATATATGTTTTCTTGTCATCAGAACTTGACCTGTTACAAAAATAAGCAACATCTTCACGTGCAGGAAAGAGAATTAAAATGGAGAAAAGTCTAAGCTAAATTCTAGCATCAGAGAATCCCAGAATAGTTTGGGTTGGAAGGGATCTTAAAGCCCACCCAGTCCCCCCCCCTGCCAAGGGCAAGGACACCTCCCACTGTCCCAGGGTGCTCAAAGCCCCGTCCAGTCTGGCCTTGGACCCTTCCAGGAATTGGGCAGCCACAGCTGCTCTGGGCACCCTGTGCCAGGGCCTCCTCACACACTGCAGATTCCTAAGTTCTCACAAGAAGGAAAGGATCTTACAGAGCAGGATATGAGGCTGAATACTGATTCTGTGCTCCTTGAGCGGAACACTTTTGGATATAAACAGTTGTGCACTGGCTGGAGATGTTCCAGTGTTCACTGAGCATTCCCAGACAAAATGAAACAAACCATACTGTACTTAGTGTCTGATACCCAGCCCCACTTTCATCACACTCTCCTCAATATAATTAATCCCTGTTAGACTTGACGTGCCTTTACTGAAATCTCTGCCCAAGATGTAAGATTTTTCCATATCACATTTTTCCCCAGTTCCTAAAGGTAAATATTATTTATATTCAGTGTTGCTTGTCTCAGGGAAGTATTAGTGCAGATTCTTGCAGTTGTTTATTATATTGACAGATGTTGAATTTGTATTGATCCATTTTAGGATTACATCCCAGGTATGACTCATGTTTTTATTTTTGAGGGATTTTTATGATCAGCACTGTATATGTGAAGTGACTGCTTTTCCAAGACGCATGTTCCATTTGGTTCACATAAAGCATTCCTAGACTGCAGGAAGTACCTGTGCTAGGTGTGAGGGATGACCCTGGAATTCCATTGTTACATTCTCTTTTTGGAGTTGCAGTTGCCCTTCTTTTTTCCTTTTTTTTCCTTAAGGAAGAGTAAATGTCTGTAATTCGCTAATACTTTTAGTGGAAAAATCGTATTTTCATTGTGAGAGGATTGACTTACAAGTTGCACCTTTTCAGGAGTTTCTCCTCTTCAGCCTCTTCTACTGCTTGCACAAACTTCTCGTCTCAGCATGTCTGTGAGGACTATTTTTTTTAGTATCAGATACATTTTTAGATAACTCATGGATAATTTTTGCTAAAGCTTCCATCTATAACTGACCTATTTGAAGGAATTGTGGAAATTTTTGCTGCAAGATCTTTCTGAAGTGGGAGGATTTGTGTTTCCTTTACATAATTTTCTTTTGGAGGATGAGATCAGTATAGAACCCGACCCATATTCTCTTAGCATACAAAAAACCCTCAAAACCTGAGCAAGTTACGGACATGATCTTATTAGGAGCTTTGGCAAGGTGTCCAGATCTCAGCAGAACATACTTTTTGTCATCTAAATAGGTTTGAATATCTTCTTTAGGTGAATTTAGAATTATTCTCAGCCATCACTTCTCCTCTGAGACTCTGTTACTGATTTGCTGATAGACAAAACTGATCTGTTGAACTGGACCTTTGGACCATTCTTAGAGTAAGAAATAAAGATCGTGGATTATCTCATGATTCCAATATAGAGATTTAAAAAGAGGCTTTTAGTTTATATTTGGGGGTTTTTTTGTTATGATTTCAAACGACACAATTTAATTGTATACTAAATATAATCTGCTTTCAACTTACGTTAAACGACTTTCTTTTGCTGATACCACAAGAATTATTAGTGCATTTAAATGATTTTTTCATCATATTGTTCTTGTCCGATTTGTGTGACTGAGTCATCTACTTACTCTTCTTTTTTAAAGTATTCCTTGAATTTGTTAATGGTGAAATGCTCTAATCATTGAGGTGCCAACATTGTTTTATTCAAAGGCATAAAAAGCAATGGAAAGTATTCTTGGTGGTGTTTCTGCCTTGTTCATTTAGAAATTTGAGTTTTGAACTGCATCGGTACTTTTAATTACTATGTTACATGAACAAGACTTACTTGGAAGTTTACAGCAATGCTGTGTTATTAAATACAGACACTTAGAAAAGCTTCAGGAGATTCCAATGCTAAAATGTAAGAAAAATTAGAATTCAGGGTATCTAAATATCACAGCTGCCTTAGTCCTCTGTGGTGATCCCAGTGGCTGATAGATGCTCCTGAGCTTGCAAGTGTCTTCTGAAAGCTGCCTCGCAGATTAAAAGCCCACTCACACCTTATAAGGCAACATCCAGCTATTCCTTCTCTTTATTGACAGTTAAATAAAGTTAAACTAAGCAAGAACTTTGTGTCACTGCATGCCCAAGACACATCCCTGTCCTTCCACAAGGCCATTTGTCACTGTTGTTGCTCTTTGTACAGCCAGCACCATTTACCTCTTTCCTTGACATACTCGGGGAGCAGATCATCCTTTCAAATAGATGGGAAGTGGTGAAAATAGAACTTCTTATTCTCTGAAGCAGCTCAGGGGGACTGTGCTCTGTGTTCCTGCCCCTTCAGGCCTGCCCTGGAAAGGCTGGGACAGGGGAAGGGCAGAAGCTGCACCTGGAAGCACTTCAAGGAAATTAGGGCCCAGGGAGACAAAAATCAAGTGAAACAGAGACCTCTTCCTAAGTACATAATGAGAGTGAAACAGGCTTTTACATAATAATTTGCTTATCAATTCAAGCCAGTTTTCTGAATTTTCTTTCTGTCTTCATGTTCAGTTGCAGAAAGGTACTATGTCCTGACTCTGAGCTTTTGGTTCTGTATTTTCTAAACCCACATTTAAACAAAACAGGGATGGCTTCTTTAATCGTAGTGGGACAAGCTTAAGCTGAAAGAGTAATTTTCATGTTACTAACAAATTGATCCAGTGTTTAGTTGGGATAAATAAATACTTCGGGCCATTTCAAAAATAGTATTTTAAAGTCCACAACCTCACTGACGCATGTTGCCTGGAAGTTGTGGCTGCCCCATCCCAGGAAGTATTCAAGGCCAGTTTGGATGGGGTCTGAACAACCTGGTCAAGTGGAAGGTGTCCCTGGCAGGGTGTGGAATGGGATGAGCTCTAAGGTCCCTTCTAACACAAACTGTGTTACAGTTCTGTAGCTTTACTCCTGAAAGGAGTGCCTGTAACAGGCTGAATGGCTGCCTCTAATTTCTGAGTTATCGGAAGAAATCTCATTTTTAAAATTTTGCGGGTGGTTTCCAGCAGGTCTGTGTCAGAATTGTAATTAAGGTGGCTGTGGACATTAACTTTCTCTGTTGATGTGCTTAGGAATTTCTTGTTAGGTATGAACAAAAAAATTCATAATTAGCAAGTTACCAGCACATTCCTGGTATAAACTCTTAAGATCTAACTAGTGTGGTTTCCTTGTTCATATAGAATTTAGCATATTTTACTCCAGAGAGCTGGAGCACACTTGCCAAGGTGAGCTGTGATGGAAACACTGCCCAAGTATGGAGACCAGAGGCTTTTATAACTTAGGAACGTTTTTTACTAGAAAATTAATAACTAAAGGCTGAATTGTGTGTTCTGACTGTGAACTTCTTAATTAGCAAAGCAGGTGGATGTGCCCTATGCAGAGTTCAGAGAGGATCTCTGAGCAGGAGACACTCAATGAGAACACTGATAACCATGTTGGCAGTAACCTGTGGGCTCGTTGATGACATTGTTTTTCCCTAATGTGACATGGGAAGTTCCTTTGTGTCTCTCAGTCCACCTGTATAATCACTGTCTGTATTTTAATTACATAGTTACAGTGGTTTTAAAATTAATGAATGAAATACCCCGTATAATTTCCAAATATTATTAGCAACACAATTTTTTACTCCAGATATTTTTGTCATGAAGTCGTCTTCCCTCATCAAAATAAAAAAAAAGGAAGGGTTGTTGGGTTTGATTTACATACTCAATATAGGTGTTTCTGGATAAAAGAGTCACTTGATGTTAATAGAAACAAAGATGCCATTTCTTCTGTATGAAATAGGTGAGATGAATCGTACCCCAGATTAGAAGTACCTGCTTTTTTCCAGTGACAAGTAACAGATGATGAAGGTGCAGATCTGTGTCACTGATACCTGAACTTACTTAGGATTCATTCTGCTCCAGAATAACTCAGATGTTGGTGTATGTGATTTCTGATTTCCTATACATGCCAGGGAAAAACCCCTTTGTGTTTGTACTTGTGTCTGAAATTCCTGGGCAGGAATGCTGACAATGTCTCTTGTAGGAATAGGTCTTAAGTTAATAAATTTATTGTGACAAGGGTGTTTTCTTGCTGTGTTTTTGTACAAGCTGCCAACACAGTAGAACCTTAATTTCAGTTTGGGCTTCCAAGTACTACAGCAAGAAAAATAAACACAAACATACTTGCAGAAGCAAAGAATTTTTTTTAGTTCTGCAGTTCCTCTAAGTAGTCTTTTGGCCTCTGACCGCTGGGTTGGTTTTTTTTGTTGGTTTGTTGTTTTTTCGGTTTTTTATGCTGTGGATTTTCATGACTAATAAGCAATATGGGGAGTTAATGTAGGATATCCCACAAGAAGACAATGGACCTTTGCATTTTGAAGTCTATTTATCATTGAATTGCAGAGTGGTTTGGGTTGGGAAGGGACCTTAAAGCCCATGCCACCCCGTGCCATGGGCAGGGACACCTTCCACTGTCCCAGGTTGCTCCAAGCCCTGTCCAGCCTGGCCTTGGGCACTTCCAGGGATGGGACAGCCACAGCTGCTCTGGGCAACCTGTTAGGAAGTGCATGTGTTGTCATGCACAGTCCCAGCAAGTGTCCATGCTCTGCTTCTGAAAAGAGGAAGTTTTACCATAAAAATGCAGCAGAAAGTACTGCCCAGCAAAACCCTTCACCACTGTGCCTTTTTTTGTGTCAGGTGCTGTTGCTGCCACTTTTGCCTATTATTGTCTGTTGTTGTAAAGTTAATTTCCTTGGTTGAGCCATAAAAACTAATGGGAGCCCAAGGAGCAGTTTCTGTGATACCCCTCTGAGCTCATCATCTTACTCACAGGTCCCTGTTTGTCCAGCATATCCGCAAGGATGAGTGTGCAGGCTTTATTTTTAATATTTGACGAGGAGGAAGAAAAAAAAGGCGATTAGAAACATTTACACCATATTAATTTGATGGGCATGTGGAACAACAATCCAGCTGGGAGAAGGGCTGAGGATGAAGGAGAATATGGAGCAGTTGCTGGGAGCAGCAGCACTTCCTTCCAAAGAGGTGGAAGGGAGTATGGGCAAAGTACGAGCAGTTATCATCAAATCTGGAATCCCAAAATGGTTTGAGTTAGAGGGAACCTTAAAGCTCCTCCTATTCCACCCTCCTGCCGTCGTCAGGGACACCTTCCACTGGACCAGGTTGCTCCAAGCCCCATCCAGCCTGGCTTTGAACACTTCCAGGGATGGGACAGCCCCACCTTCTCTGGGCACCCGTGCCAGGGCCTCCCACCCTCACAGGAAGGAATTCCTTCCCAATATCCCATCTAAACTTGGCTGCTGTCAGTGTGAATCTGTTCCTGCGTGTCCTGTCCCTCCAGGCCTTTGTCCCACGTCCCTCCCCAGCTCTCCTGGAGCCCCTTTAGGCACTGGAAAAGGCTCTGAAGGTCTCCCGGGAGCCTTTTGTTCTCCTGGCAGGCTGAACCTGCCCAGCTCTCCCATTCTGCCCTGGGGTCAGCAGAACAGTTTATTTTGCAAAGGCACAGACCAAACAAAAATGTGGTGAGTTGATAATGACAAAAAACTAAAAATCAATTAACTCAGTAGAACTTATCCATATTTTATCTGCCCTCCGGCATAAGACTTCTTGTGTCAGTTGAAATTTTTTTTCCCAGTAGCTTAAACTCTTGCAGCCAACTATCTTCCCTTCATAATAGCCATCCTGAATAATAAAAATCATAAAAAAGAAGCAGAACTCTGATCCATACCATGACATTCTAGCACTTCAATTCTTAAAATTCATGTACCTGTTGTAGCAGCAGGGCTGGGACTCTCCTGTGCGGAGCATTTCCTGCAGCACAGATGTCAGTGCACACTGTGGTTAAGATACATAGTGGTCAATTATTCTTCTTTATAAGAAATTCCTTTTGAGTAGTTAATGTCAGGAAAGTTTTCTGAGCACATAGTTTTGCTGCCGTTTGTGCGGATTCCTTTGCATGTATTCTGGATAGTATAAACAGCAGTTTTCTGGAGTGGTTGGAGTGGGTGTGACAGGCACAAGCACTGAAAGCATTTGCTCTGTTACTGCCCTTCTTTGTCACAGGTTCATATTTCTCACCTCAAGAGGGATCAAATGTCAAAATCCATTTTTGGGGAAGAGGAAAATATCCCCTTCATCTCTTGTGAACAATACTGCACTATATGCCATCAAGTAATTTAGGCAATAAAAGATATTACTGGTTTAATCAAACATATTTATATATGGCATTATAAACATGGCAGAGATACAAACAATTTTGGAGGAAGGCACTGTAACCTCTGTATAGAAATTACAGCACAAGTATTCAGTGTACACAGTGCTTGATGCAGAGCACTCAGTGAACATGTATTTTAAATTAACTCCAATCTATGCAAACCCCAGTATGTGAGTATTTTGTGCAGGAAACTACAGCAATGTGGATACAACTATATTTTCTTTTCGTGTGAGATGTAGCTTAACATCTGTTAGTAATTTGAGCTATTAGTTTCTTGATTCTAGGACCATCTGGTTGGTAAATGTTAGTAGTTGTCTTTGGCACTGTGAGCAGCGTCCCTCTCCACTGGGATGGGGAAAAGAAAGTGATTCCTTGCTGAAAATGAAACAGGTTTGGGGGATTCTCGTGGATCTTACAAGTAAATCCTTTATTTATTTAACTTGGAGTTAATTTAAAAAATCCTGATCTAGTGGGCACAGTGGTTATGTAGGTCCCTTAGACCTGTAAGGGCTTTGGGAATAAACCAGTTGCTTTTGGGTTTTGCCACATGAAAATCAGTAGCTGATTTGAATAGATACTAGGGAAAAAAAAAAAAAAGAGATAGTATTTAGTCTATTTTCATAGAATCGTGGGAGGGCTTGGGTTGGAAGGGACCCTAAAGATCATCCCATTCTACACCCCTGCCATGGGCAGGGACACTTTCCACTATCCCAGGTTGCTCCAAGCCCTGTCCCACCTGACCTGGGACGCTTCAGGATGGGGCAACCCCAGCTGCTCTGAGCAGCCCGTGCCGGTTTTCAGAGACAATGAGTTGCTCTGCCTGCTGACCTCACCTGGACACATGTGAAGGGCTCACCAGCTCTCAGCAACACCTTGTATCATCACCTGCTGCACCAAGGAATGTCTGCAGTGTCTTCTTCAGGTTCAGGAGAAATGTTAAACAAATCAAAAGGACTAATTAGGCACTTCTTTACTGAAGAACTTGCTTTATCATGTTTTGTTCAGAATATGACAGATGTTATGAAACCAGTTCAGGGACAGTTCTCTGCTGATTATTCCTTTAAAGTTCTGAAAGGTTTTTTTGTCTTCTCAAAAGGCAGTCAAAATGTTGCCTCAGCTTTGAAGTATTTTTAAAGCAAAACCAGTTCTGTTGTTTTTTACAGGTGTACCCTGTGCTGGTTGGGGCTGACACCAGGTTATCCCCATGGACAGGCTGTATTTGTTTTCTCCCTTGAAACCTGGCCTGACTGTTGGTGTGTGCTCTGCTCACAGTTCACAGCTCCCTCCTCTGTGTTCTTGCCATCAGTCACTGCAGGTGACTTCAGTTACATCATGGGAACCAAAACATTCGCTTGGAAATGAGAAGTTTTCTTAGGCTGTAGACAAGCCCTTTTTTGTGGAGTGCAGCTTGGGTGCCTGAGGCTGAGGCACTGGGTGATTTGGGTTCTTTGTATCCTGTTCTGTACTGTTGCTTCAGTGCATTTGTGAAAACCGTTGTGTTTCCTTCTGCTGTGTGGATTTCCCTTTGGTCCACATTTTCTTACTCATTTCATCCATAAAAATAAGGGGAGTGGCAAGTGCCTGAGGCTGAAGCTTTCCTTTCAGCTTGGGATGATGAGGGAAAGGTGAATCACGTAGGTAACTTGTTCCTGGCAGCTTTGCATAAACAAGTCACAGAAGGATCAGAATTATGAAAAGTAAAGCCCCAAGTGACCTGATCTAAATTGGGATTGCTGGAGTGGGAGGTGTTGGACCTGCTGAGCAGGGTCTCCGTATAGACTCTCAGGCTCTGAGGTTGAGGACACACAGTTCCAAAGTACTTCACTTAGAAGACAAATTAAAAACCCTTTTAGCTTAAAAACCAAAAAATATTAGCAGCATGGATTTCTAAATTCTGCTATATATGACTCAAGTAGAGGGCAAATGGAGACCTGTTCAAATCAAACTTTTTCTTTTTTGGCACCCTGTTTTCACTGTTTACAGACTGACATGGAGCTATAGAAAATGATTCAGAGGTTGATTTGTTCTTGTACTGCCAGGAGTAATAAGGAATCTGTAGACTGTACTGTGCAGCCAGTCACTATTTCTCTGTCTGTAATGGAGATGAATAAATATAATTACTGGCCTCATAATGCCTGATGTCAATGAAGGAGAAAGGATTGAGTCTAGTTGTGTAACATACTGGAGTGTTCTGGCTAACCTAAATACGAGATGCAGCTATTGCAAGGACTTAATTTTCACTAATTGCTCAAGCAGCTGTGTGACTTTGCAAATGCAAGATGAGTTAGCTGTAAAGATGATGCTATTTTTATGTAAAACCAGATCTACACTAACGATGAATGTGCACAAAGTATTATTTTTCCTTTTTCCCTTGTTGCCTTCTCCCCTCTGACCCCCAAGAAGGTGAACACACAATAGTATTATACTATGTGTAGGATTTAGGAATTGTATGGATCTCAAGCCTCACGGAAGAGACTCTTTGGTCCTTATAAAACAAAATATGTGTATTTGAAGTGGGCTTTTTTACCTGGATAGAGCAGTTTGCGTTTAGCATCGACTACAAAAAACATTCCATTCCATTTGGGTTGTGAATTCACTGCATGGGACAGATGTTTCTGGAGCCCTTTGGGCAGAAGTCCATCAAATTTCACTGCAAGAACAGACTTGTGCATCTAAATGAAGATTAATAAAATCAGGTTGTGGTCTCCAAGAGCAAAAGTATGTGGAGAAGCAACTTACATGCCTGACTGCTGAGCATGGTGGGACACTACAGGGTGCAGCTGTGGATGTGGTGGCCCTTTAGCCCACTGCCTTTAAACTCGGACCCTGGGTGTCACCAGGGCTTTAACCTAGGCACTGATGCTTCAAGAGAGTGCCAGAATCACGGGGATTGTGTGTACAGAGCCAGCCCTAAAGGCAGGAAGTAATTTGCTTTAAAAGGCTATGACTGATGCTGCCTGTGCCATGTTTCCTGCCCAGCCAGGAGCGATGCAAGGGAAGCAGGTCTGTGTGCTGGGGACTGTGTGAGGTCATGGATGTTATGCAAATATCCCAGCTTACCAGAGAAGCCAGGGCTGCTGTTCTGTCCATAAATGTCAATGTGGGGATTAGGTATTGGAGGCCTCATCTCTCCAGAATTGAGGTCTCCCAGGCAAGCAGTTGGGCCACATCAGTGCTGGGATGCAGCTGGATTACAGGGTGTATTACTGGATAAGCCATTTAGTTCCATTGAAAGGAATGGGGTTTTTCTGATGATCCTGGGAGAGCAGCAACTGTGGTGTTATTTGGGGCCATATTATTTACTGGAGATTTTCCCCAGCTTTCTGCCACTAGCAAAGCAGTCCATGGGAAGTGACAAGGCTTGGTTGGGTGAGCATGGGGGACTTCCTGCTCTGCCAGGCAGTTGTGAGGATGGTTTTCCATGTCACCATGGTTGAGGTAAGACAGATAGTCACAGCAGGAAGTGGGAATCTGTACTGTGGAGAGGGGAGAGTCTGAAGGAGAAAAGCCTAGAGGAAAGGAGGCTCGAGGAGGACCTTCTCGCTTTCTGCAACTCCCTGACAGGAGAGGGCAGTCAGGTGGGGGTCGGGCTCTGCTGCCAGGGAGCAAGGGACGGGGCAAGAGAAAACAACCTTAAGTTGTGCCAGGGGAGCTTTAGGTTGGATATTGAGAAAATCCCTTGATCTGGCACAGGCTGTCCAGAGCAGTGGTGGAGTCATCATCCCTGGAGGTATTTAAAAGCCATGTGAATGTGGCACTTGGGGACATGGGTCAGCGGTGGCCTTAGCAGTCCTCAGGGAACAGTCTGCCTTGATGATCTCAAGGCGGTTTTTCCAAGCTCAGTGATTCTGTGATTTCTGCAAAGGAACGGCCCCATCTCTCTTCCCTTGCCAGAGCAGGGTTAACAGTCTCCTGCTGTTAACTGCTTTAAAGTGTCTTCTCCAACTGGCTGATTCTTCCCAAATTCCCAATTATGGGCATCTTTAAAAAAGTTTCTTGTAAGATAACTGTCAGTAACTCCAAACTACAAATTCTGGAACGTTAGATCAAAACGCAGCATGAGTTGTCTGTGCTGCAGGTGCTGAAGCTTGGAGTCCAAGATATGTTCCTCAGGCTGGAGTTAGATTTTTGTTGTACAGTATAATACTGATTTGCTAATGAAGAGCCTGTCACTTGGGAATGACCCTGTGGGCTCAGGGAAATAGCCTGGGCAGTGATAGTGGTGCAGGTTGCTTTAAAGAAAGAGAAATTCAGAGAAAGAAGGTCCAGGTTAATAGTCTGTGGGGGCCACATACCTTATTATCTGTTAACCTCATTTATCTTCTGGTTGTCTCATGGTTTGGGAACAAAAGGTCTTCATCTACATGTCTGAACAAAGCTAAAAGTTAGAAGTAAAATGCAAAATGGTGCAGTAATGATGTTTTGACAAATGGTGCTCAGGGTGAGTTATCACTTCCTCTGAATTTGATAACAAAGCAGGTATTTTATCTGAAATAAATGTCTTATCATTAACTGTGTTTTCCATCTCTCTATGTAGAGGGATAGCTTTCTTCTCTAGAGATGACTCCTTACTGTGGGTGTGAGGGAAGCTACCCTTTATGAATTTAGATAATGTGCTTCTTAATCGGATTTTGAAGTGTCCCAAGTACAAAGTGCCCACACATTTTTATAGTTACAGATAAAATCCATCATGTAATTTGATAAACTCCATTGGGGTAACAGAACACTTATGTCCTGGTCTTTGGGTGTGTTAATGTAGTGTCCCCAGTTTCTCCTCTCCATGATGCCCTGTTATAGTCAGGACTCCCATATTTATTTGTAATGTTGAACATTTTATGGTATTCCAGGTTATTTTCAAGCCACAGACCCAGCTGGAGTCAGAGCATGCCTGTGGCAGTGCTGACTCCACATTTGCTTGCTGCTCCAGTGGCCACTGGGACTATTTTTAACGTACAGTAAACTAAAATGCTTATCTGTATTAAATATATGTTAATTTTCCACTCTAGCTGAAGTATTTCAAAACACAGCATGGCATTTCCATTTTTAAAATACTAACAGATTGTTTGCAAAAAAGGGAGAAAGTCTTGTGGATTCACAATTAATAAACAAAACACTATATTTATGAAAGCATTTCTGTGATTTCCATCTCACACTGTTTTCTGTAACAAACTGTACACAGTAGAAAAGCTTTTATTGTTTTATTGGGTGGTTTTCATATCAGGGCAGGGATGTGATTGAGGGGGAAAACATCTGGTTTGGTGTGTGTTCTTGGGCACTAAATACAAATCTGTCCATCTGGTGTGTGGAGAAGTCTGGGAATTTGAATTAGTTTATCTAACATTAATTAATTATGTACAGGAATAGGAGCTTTGTGTGTCTTAGATTATTTGTGTGAACTATCAGAGCATCCGGGTGCTGCTCGACAGTGGCTGAACAGAAGGCTGTTTGTGCCCAGGTGGCCAAGAGGGCCAAGGGCACGTGGTCTGTGCCAGCCACGGTGTGGCCACAGGAGCTGAGCAGTGCCCGTCCCCTGTGGTGGCCACTGGAGAGGCACCTCATTGCTGTGTCCAGTTCTGGTCCCCTCACTTTAAAAAGATACTGAGAGGCTGGAGAGTGTCCAGAGCAGGGAATGGAGCTGGGGAAGGGTCTGGAGCCCCAGGAGCAGCTGAGGAAGCTGGGAAAGGGGCTCAGCCTGGAGCAAAGGAGGCTCAGGGAGGACCTTCTGGCTCTGCACAGCTCGCTGACAGGAGGGGGCAGCCGTGGGGAGTCGGGCTCTGCTCCCAGGGAACAGGGACAGGAGGAGAGGGAACGGCCTCTGGCTGGGCCAGGGGAGGTTCAGGGTGGACAGCAGGAGGAATTTCTTCACAGAAAGGGTTCTTAAACATTGGAAGGCGCATCCCAGGGAGCTGGTGGAGTCCCCATCCCTGGAGGTGTCCGAGGAACAATGGGACATGGCACTCAGTGCTCTATTAACCACGTGGGGATCAGTCAGAGGTTGGATGTGATGATCTTGGAGGTCTTTTCCAACCTTAATAATTCTGTGCTAAGGGATTCAACATGTTGGAAAGTGATTGGGGAGCTGGATTTTAATGATTGGTGTTTGATAACCCAGGTCTGTGCTATAGTTCCATCAGTAAAACTATTCCACCCTCAACACCCACAACCATTCCTTCATCCCTCCCCTGCACCCTGACACTCCCACCAGGGAGTTATTTTCATTAGTAATTTAGTGCAGTTCTCTAAAATTTTTAATTATCGTAATAATTAATATCATACTGATTTTAATCGTAACACTGCAATAATGCTATTTCTAACCATAACACCGATTTTTACCACAATACTGATTTTATAGCAACAGCAACAACAATAATAATAATAGTTTTATAATAGAATTAATTATAGCATAATACTAGTTTCTGATGGTGGTGCATATTGTTTTCTGAAGCAGAAAAATACTCAAAAACTAAATAAACTAAATAATCAGGGATGGCTTTTGATCAAAATAACTGTTTTCAGTACCAGGCTGGACTCCCTCTTCCCTCCTGCTCTGCCTGGGGAACAGTTTGCCCCTTTCCAGGCATATCTCACCTTGGGAGAGCAGCAGGCAGATCATGTGGCACGTGTCATTTCTTACTAGGCTGGAATCCATCGGGAATGCTGAGAACAAGGTTTGCAACTCCCTCTCCTACGCCGGCATTGCTGCGGCAGGTGCCAGGGTCAGACTCAGCACTGGCTCCTGCAGCAGCAGTGCCGGCAGCTCCAGGATCCTCCTGGTGGGCTCTAGCCCGTGGAGTTGTTTGATTTATTTATTTGGGGTTTTTTTTTCCCCTGTGTCACTGTTTTGGGAGCACAATGGCAGTTGGGAGCCACATCTCCAGACGCTGTGCCGTGCACACAGACCCTTCCTTCTGCAGGGATGCTGGGCTGGGCTGGAGTCGGATCCGTCCCTAACAGCTTGACTGGCTTTGTGTGAGTCTTTCACCTTTACCAGATACAATTTTGTTATGATATAGATTTTAGCTATTGATTTATCAGCTCTTACAGTGGAGTGTGCTCTGCCAGTTACCGTGAGAGCAACAGCACATCCAATACAGTTGGTTCCTGCTGCAGATTTCCCAGCATGCATGGAGCAGCCTCACCACTCTTGGATTCTTCTGTCTTAAAAATTGCTGTGTCAGATCAGAGATCTTGGAAGACGTTTAGTCACAGTGTGGGTTCTAAAGGCCTTTTAATTAAATAGGAAACCAGAAATACTGGGCTGCTGGCACTTGATTTTATATGAAACTTGTTATGTTTGCCTTTAATGAGAGTACCTGGCAGCAGGTGCTGATGGAGGTGATGCCAGAGGTGCTGTGGGATTTACTGACATCAGATGTACTGGTGCAGATGCATCTGGCTCCTGTTCGCAGCCCCCTCATACTAATTGCAGTGCTTTGTGCAGGGGATTTGTTTAGGAATGCTGAAACCTTGGGATTTTCTTTCCCAGTCAGAGCAGTCTGTTCAAAGAATCCAGTTGTGTGTGTTGGGGAGGATTTGTTGTGTCATTGGTTTTAATGGAGAGCTGGTGGAATGGGGATGGGTGGGGAAGAGGAAGCAGGAGTGTTTCTCAGACCTGGCTACAGCAAGAGAGGCTGCTCTGCTGATCCTGTGACTAATCACGATCTTTGAGATCCCTTAATCTCTTTGTAACTGAGAGAAAGAGTTAATAGCCATGACTGTTTACTCTGTTCTTGCCACAGAATCGGACACTCAGAAGCCTTGTTGGGTTTCCGACCTGTGTCCAGCATTCCAGATGGACAGATGCAGGACACTGATGAGAGAGCAGCTTTCAAAAACTAAAATAATGTGTAAGAGTTAATGGATTTTCTTAACACTGAGATTTTTTTTTAAATCACAGAAGTTTTCTTCCCTTTCATAGTGAGATGCAAGAGAATGTGAATTACTGAGTCAATATTTACTATATTATTCACTTCCCTTGTGGCATTTGACTCTTTTCTGTTTCGCATGACAACTTCTGTAAAGCTCCTTAAACAGGTTCATCTCAGTCTGTGCTGATCTTTATTTTAAATTAACACAGATAGCTGTGTTCTCTAGCAATGATTTCACAACCAATTTATTTCTGGTGACCTCTTTTAGCTGTTGCATTGAAGGATTTGTCAATAACTTTGGTGTTTCACCATGTTGGCAATCGTTACAGCAACTGAGTTGATTGAACTTCAGGAGTGATACTGTCTGCAAATGTTGTCTGAATAGTAGGTCATGTCTATAAACAATAGCTATTGCTAAAGCAAATACTAACAACTACCTAAACTCATGCATAAATAGAATAACTAGGAGTGTTGTTGTGATGACAGAGTCCTGATGCACACACAGAGGTGGATGAAAATACAAACACTTGGAAGTTCAAAAAATGTGGGAATTCATATTTCCTTAGAAACAGTAATCTGCCTTTTTTGCATGTACAGTGAGATAACTTCATAATTACATGTGGTATTGTTCCCTGCTAACCTTGCTTCTCCACTGCCGGGAGCAGACTGTGCTCAACATTTTGATCTGTAGTCAAGAGAAAAAGAATTAAACAGTTCAGTTGTTCAGCTCTTTAACTGTGACTGTTCCTTTCCATCCTTGGTTTCCCCCAAGCTCCACCTTTGCTGCAGCCATATCAAATGCAGCAGCGGTTGTGTGCTGACTGAAGATTTAATACTTGATGAGTCATCTGATTTATTTTTTTCCAGCTGCTAAAGGCATTTTGAAAATGAATTTACTGTGAGCTTTCTTTCCCCCTTAATATGTTGTGTAACTTGCAGGGAGATCCATCCCAGACTCTTGACTCCTGTTCCTCTTCTCCAACCCAGTGGCTTTGGCAGCCTGTTGTCACTGTTTTGTGTCCCATCACTGAGTGTTAGAGCATTTTGGGGAGCAGGACTCCAGATCTGCTGACCCCAGTCCCTCCCTTGGCCAAGGCTTGTTCTCAAGGCAGGGTTTGATACACCTGGGTAACTCTTTCCAAGTGATCAAGGAGATTGCTTTGTAGAATCATCAGAGATCTCAGGATGGGTTGGGTTGGAAGGGACCTTAAAGCTCATCCAGTTCCACCCACTGAGCCCCATGTAGCTTGGTGTCCAGCACTTGCAAGGATGATGAAACTTTCAGGGATGTAATTTGTCTTCTGCTGATGATCATGTGTCTTTGGATAAATACAGGGGTTTACTCCTGATTTTAATACTGGGACTTTCTCATCTTCTGAAATGTTCAGTCCTTACAAGTATTTTGTCTTTGGATTTATGTTCACAGCTCAAAAGGGTTTTTTTTTTCTCCATGACCTAGAGGTTGTCTGTGGGGGCTCATAGCCAGGTGCCATTAGGGATGATGATGATGATAGTGACATCCATGTGCACAGCAATGGCCAAACCAACACTGGGTGTTACCAGCAAAAATACAGTCAGGGTTCTCTCTGTTAATGCTCTTGACTGTAGGAAGGCTCAGTGCAGCTAATTCCAAGAGGGCATCTCCAGGTTAATAAAAGCTCCTGCAGACACATCCTAGTTGCAGTTGTATTTGCAGAGTGACATCCTTCTGACAACCAGAATGGAAAAGGGAACTGGGCAAGTGTCATGGTCTGTGGCCTCCCTGGCACCTGGCAGCTGATGGCAAGTGCAGCTCATTTAAAATCAGGATTCTGGGCTGCTGTAGCCAGATGACCTTCACATGCAGCTGTGTCAGCAGGGAAAGATGCAAAGGTGACAGAAATGGCCTGACTGGCATCTGTTCAAGGTGCCTGAGCATTGCTTCAGGAAAACTGAGGTCTGGGAGCATTTCACCAAGGGAAAAGGGAACAGAAAACCTCTCCCAGCCGGGGCTGTGGTTCCTCTCTTTTTGGGGGTGGGTGTAGACTGAAATTTTTAGTCCCCATTTTAGTTCTGCTCTTGTGCTGCAATTCACAACTTCCCATCAAGCCAGACATAGCTCACATGTAGCAGGAGTTGATAAAGTTAAATTATGGCATAACAGGCCCCTCCAACAAATAACTTTTATACAGCTCTCCAGAGATACAAATATATCAGAATGTGGTTGCTTTTAGTATCATCAAAACACATCAATGCTAAACCGACTATTGAGTTTTTAAACAGTTATTTAGGAATTCAGTTATTTCTAAACTATTTTTAAAGATTTTAAAAGCTTTCCCATCCCCTGCCATAAAGGGTAAGAACTGCTGAAATACAGCCTGCATTTGAAATCCCTGAGTTTGCTTTTTCCCAATCTGCAGAGCTGGGCTGCTTCTTGCTCTCAGCTGCCAGAGACTCAGGCATCCGTATTGATGGGTGTATCTGTTGTTTCTAATCTGGTCAGTTGATCAATGAAGAGCAGCCTGTAATTAATTGTATAATATTGTACACAATGTCCCACTCTGTATTTACCCACATGGATTTGGGATTTGTGAACTGTAGCTGCTAAACAGTTTCAAGAGGATGTAACAAGAGGTTTTGTTCTTCACAGACTTCCTGGTTTTTAGCGGACAAATAATTTTAAAGGGACAGAATTTCACATTTCATATTTCAAATATTTTTTTCTTTTTTTCTGGATCTCTTTATTCCAGGGCTTAATGTTTTTCTATTTTGATATAACATTCCAAAGCAAAGGAACTCTTTGAAGATGCACAGTTTGGTTTTTATTTCGTTCAGATGTCTGTGGGATCAATAGGAGCAAGTAAAACCTTCTTTCTATCCTGAGGACCTAATGGATTTCATTGCAGTGAGCTGGGGCAAAGGTGGAAGGAGCAGCAGAGTCAAGCAGCAGTTTCCCCAGTTTCAGTCTCCCAGAAGGACCTTTTGTCCTGCTGTTCCTCCGAGATAGGTGATGGGACTCAAGGAAGAGTTGCATCTGCCTGACCTGTCCACTATGATGTTCTACTTCTGCTGTTTTGGTTCTCATGCAGATGGAGGGAACGAGGAGCCACCAGACCGAAGACAGACAAGTGTAGATTCCCGTCAGAGCCGAGCTGGGCAAGGTAAAACCTGAGTGTTGTTCTGCCTCGGGGACTCATCTCATTTGTTCACCTTTGATACCTCCCACGTGTTGTGTTTCTCATCAAATTGTGTGACCTGACGGACTTTGTACCCATCATTATTAACCACACAGCTACCAATGTACTGAGATTCACAAACCAGACAATCTTTGAGTGGCTGAAGGAGTTTAACCTAATTCATGGCGCAGCACAGGTGGACCTGCAGAACATGGTATCTCTCTGTACTGCAGCCAGAGGGACAGAGCCTTCTGCTGTTGGGGCTGGTGGTGCTGGAATTCCTCAGTGCAGACCAGCCGAAACCAATACTCAAGTATTTCCAAGTTTCTACTTGCCTTCCCCCTGATGTCAAAGGGGGAACCTGGCAGGTTCACCATAACCAGGTTACCCTTCCCCAAGCCCTGGGATGCAATGGAGAAGGACCTGTGTCTACCTGCCTGGGGGCTGAACAGCCCCACGTTATGTCTTCTGCCTTGGTTTGTTCCATCCTACAGGAAGAGGACAAAAGGTCCAAGGAAGGAAGTACTAAAAATAGGATTTATATTCTTTAAATAGCAATCCAGCAGACTCTTTTGTTGAGTATCCATCACTCAGAGTAGTTTTGGTGTTTGGTTAACACCACAGAGAGCCCTGTAATGGGGATTTCTGTCCCTGACAGCAGCAGCTCTTAGACTTCTGCTGGCTTACATGTCCTTTGAAGCAGCTTTACTTAGTTTTAAGCATTTTCTCATTTGTGAAGGTCGTGAAAATGCTGTATTCTCACACAGCTTTGAGACTGAGCAGCATTTTTTAGAAGTAGGGCTCTAGCAGGTCCTGTGTGCATTGAGTTATTCTCTCTTTGGGTCTGCAACAATAATTTTCCTTTCATTTAGGCTCTACCCTGTTGTTGTCATGGTGTCCTAATGACTTATTATGGGGACACGTTCTCCAGAGCATTGTCCTTTTTTCGCAGGAATCCAGTGTTGCCTGGGTGAAATGATTTTGAGTGATTGAAGCTGTGATCAGAATTGGGGGGATCAGAATTGGTAGTTAAAACCCTGAAGCTCTGAAGTGTCAACTGCTCTGTTCATGTAGGATTCTTCAATTACTGTATTTAAATTTATTATTTTATTGTTTTAAAATAGAGTTAGAGTAAAATTAGGAAGGAACCAGGGAATTCATAGCTGTACATATCCCATGGCAGCTTGCATACAAGGAGCAGTGCTTTGATGTTCAGAGTGACTGTTCTTCCCCACTCTGAGCTCAGATGAAGTTGTTGCTGCATAACTGTGTGCTAGAGGCTGGGTCCCTGGCATGTTCTTCCCTGTATTTGACTTGTGTCCAATGGTTTCTTGTTATGGGACAGAGCAGCTTAGGTGCAGCTGCTGCTGGGAGCTACCTGAACACATTTTGTACTCTCAGATTCCCTTTCAACCCATCTATTCTGGATCTCTGCTGCTGTGGGGAAGACATGGGTTTTGGCAGAGGAAGAGGGGATTTTTTTTTTTTTTTTTTTGCAAAGGCTTGCCCAAGAATCACCAATCTGCACCTGTTCACTTTGGTGACTGTGACTGAAGGAACTGCAGTAACTAGCAAGAAGTTTCAGCGTGAGAGGGAATAGAAGGGGAAAAGGTTAAAAAGCTTCCAAGTTCTTGGAGCAACATGCTTCTGAGCTAAATATTTCCATTTGGATCAGTGGATGCAATTGTAGAGGTGGGCTTTCTGCAGCATGGAAGGAGAAGTGTCTCTGCTTCATAGAAGCATTATCTCTAACTTTCCTCAGCTCTGTGTCCATCACTTGAAACCTGTCTGCCTGTGTTAATGCGTATTTTTCATCATGATAGGTTAAGGAAGTTTATTATCCTTGGATAAAGCATCCAGCTGAAATGGGGCAGTTGTCTTCCTGCTGTCTGACCTTCCACGTTACCGTGTGTGATGCCCATGTGTCTGCAAAGCTTCATTGGCAGGACAAGAGGAAACAGCCTCAAGTTGTGCTAGGGGAGGTTTAGGTTGGAGGTTTTGGTTAGGTTGGTTTAGGAAAATTTTTTTCATGGAAAGAATTGTCAAACCCTGGAACAGACTGGCCAGGACAGTCACCATCCAGATGGAGTCACCATCCCTGGAAGTGTTCCAGAAACATGTGGATGTGACACTTAAGGACGTGGTTTAGTGGTGAACACAGTGGTGATGCTGGATTGATGGTTGGACTTGATCATCTTAAAGGTCTTTTCCAACCTGAATGGTTCTGTGATAATCTTGTAAAACTCCAAGAAATAGTTTATTAGTTCAAATATGGACTTGGCAGTAATATTTTATTTAAATATATTATATAAGTAAACTGTTAAAGTTCCAGTTCAGCTATCAGTGAGCCCTAATTCCAGGGTTTGATAAGCCCAGTATTCTTACTGATCAAAACAAATTTCAGGCTGTTTCAGGGATTTTGTCTGTGTGTGTATTTACTCTGCCAAGGAGGAGAGAGAAATTTTGATACGTGTGAAATGAAGGTAGTACCTTGTGGATGTGTCACTGTTTTGTTGTAATGCATTTGCATTTTAAGAGGGAAAACTTTGCCAATCTATAATTACTTTCATTTCTGTATAAGATACTGCCCTTGATTTTAAGTAGATTGATCAAAGACATTGGGAACTTACACCATAATAACCAGTGAAATACACATAGACTTGTAAGTCTTTTCCATACTTTAAACTGCAGGAGATGCCCATGGTTTATAGTTCCCTAAAATTTAGCCTGAGGCAACTGAAATTATTTTTAAGAATCAAAGTCATTGGTGGCAAATCTTTTTTTTTTCATGCCTGGCACCAAATGTATTTTAAAAGCCCTTCATGGGTTGGCTTTTTGGATGGTAGTTTTGTCAGCGATGGTGGTTTGTCTTCCCTGACACTCCTGGTGAGCCTGGCTGGGCTGGCAGAGCCTGCAGAGAGCTCATGGTAATTGGTGAGGGATGAGCAAACAGAGAGTGAGTTGTGTTTCGAACTGTCAAAACCAGTGTAGATGTGAAGGGTGTCAGTGCTTATTTAGCTTTCATGTAAAGAGCGATACAAAACTGCTAAGAGACATTCCTGAGTGCTGGCACCAGGAATGGATGAATTTTAGCCACCAGTGCTGCAGCCTCCTAGAACCCTTCAGGAACTGGTCCTAGATTTTTGAGTTATTTCAACATGGCTTTTCCCACTGATCGTAAGCAATACGTTGGGTTGTTCACATTGTACTTTGGATGCTGGGAATACATGGAGACAACCCATTGTCTCCTCTGGAGTACCATGCATTTGAGGCTCTTACCCTTCTGTCTTATTCCCACTCTTGTCCATCTCCCTTTCTGTCCAGCAGACATTTTCTCTTCTAAACATACTCTCACAAGCCACTGAGAACAGCACAGCTATCCAGTGGAAATCCAGTGAGGAATGTCTTTATGGAGGGAAAACATCAGCACCCAATAAGAGCTAAAATCTGTCTTGTAACAGTGTGACACAAGTCTGGCCTTCTCACATTATTGAAATATTAATGTTAACAGTTTTGGTTGGTTTTGCAGATGAATTATTAGTTGTCTGAGTTAGGTTGTTCATCTTACTGACAAGAGTGGAGATCCAGGTGTCCTTCACCCCAAGCTTCCATATCTGCATAAAGAGGAACCTTATGGCCCCTGACTTGCTGATCTGAAGCACCTTCCCTTCATTGTTCATTAGTATTGATTACAATTAGCAACGTGTCCTTTTATTGTTCTGTCGCCACTTGTTCTCATGCTATTCCATGTATTCCATTGTGGATCTGTAGTGATGCGACCCCCACATGGGCTTTGTGTGTCTCTCGGGAGGGTTAGAGCTGTTTTTCGAGGCGTTTGTTCTTCCATTTTATTTGGGGTTTGTGGTTTTTTTTAGGCTAAAGGTCCTCCTATTGAAATTTAATTCAGCTGGGAGGATTTTTATTAGAAACCGACAGTATAAAAACTACAGTCATTATACTGAAAACTGGTGAGTCTAAGACTCTGAAAGACAAGTAAAGAATGTTGAAAGAAATTCTTCATGGTTCTGCCGTTCATCATATAGAGGGGGTTGCTGAAATGCTCTTTCAGATTTCTTCAAGGGATGTGTCATGAGTGTGCAAAGGGAAAAAGCAATTGGCAAGTCAGCTCCGTGCAGGGCTCCCTCCAGCCAGCCTTTTTGGAATGATGGAAGCAGGATTCTTTCCCTTGCATTCTAACCAATTCATTTTTATTTTCCTCTGTCCATCAGGCACCTCCACAGAGAACGACTGTGCTTTTGAACCTGACTACGCTATTCCGCCACTCCCAGTGACCGAAGGTATGCAGCACATTCGGATTATGGAGGGCATGTCCCGCTCCCTTCCATCCTCCCCCTTACTCACACATCAGTCTATCAGTGTTCGGCTCCAACCTGTGAAGAAGTTAACTGGTAAGAACTTTAATAAAGTTCACTGGGGCTTTTAAGGTCCGTTGGTGCAAAAATCTGTAAGAAAAAGCTTTGAACAGTTTCTGTATCTTAAGTCATTCCCTTGTTTATTACAGCATCTGCTTCAGTCAAACCTGGGGATGGTTTGGATTTTTGTGTTGACAGAGAAATCTTTCTGTGCTGAAAAAGGTCTCTCTGGTTTACAAATATGCTCTAGTTTTTGAGAAATTTCTATTAGAGTGTGTTTTATTTCCACTTTGTGTTGCTGTTTATGCACAGTGGAAGCATTACAGTAATTTTGAAGATGCTGATGCTTAAATTTTGAATGTCAAGAGAACATCAGAGAAATTATGAACTTCTGTAGCAAAGTGATTTTTTGGTTTTGGTTCATGCGTATTTTTAGATACTGCTTTGTTTATCTAACCTGTTGGAACTGTGGTATGAATACCTAGAGATGGTGCAGTAGTGTGATTTTCTGTATGTTGGTATCTGGGTTTGCTGGGTATGAAGACTTGGCTGGATTCAGAGGGTGATAAATATTCCATATGGGTGAAATTTCCACTCTGCTGAATAGTCTGGTGATTAAGAAAAAGTAAGATCATTGTGGCTCTAAGGGTTGAAGTAATAGTGAGCATAAGTAATCAGCTCTCCCTCCTGCCCATATCACGTCTTGTTTAGCACTGTCTGAAAACATACTTAAATCAGCACGTTCAACCTCAGTTTGTGTTACTTAATTTTTTTGTAACAGTGGCTTTATTAACAAAAATAAAGTGAAAAATGTGTAATAAAGAGAAAGAAAACCCTCCACCCTCCCAGCCCAGGATAAGTAAGTGAAGACACCATTTTGGTTTGCGTCTGCAATAAAATTAGCACTTAAAAGTTACCGTGCTTGCTGCACAAAGAACAACTGCTGTTGAAACAATGGGCTTAAATATTCTACTAAACATCAAGAGTGTGTTATTGCCGACTCAAAGCCATAACTGTGATGAAAATAGTGCAGGTGCTCTGTATACCTGCCTTGAGGACAGCAGTGCTTTCCAGGAGGGTGCTTAGGGATGAATGTATGTAAGTGCTTTTGGCAATCAGTGCCAAAAATACGTGCATTAGGTTAATAAAGGAGGTACTGGGCTGAAAGACTCGCTCATGATGTTTTATTCAATTCCTGTGGAACCCACCATGTGCAGAGGGTTTGCACAAAGCCCTTTGCTGCATCCCACTCCTCCTCCTCCTCCTCAGGAAAGAGTGTTCATTTGCATATTGTACATTTATATGCACAGGGATAATTTTATTCATCACTGTACGTGGCTATTGCTGTTTTTTCTACTGAATGATGGATTGCAAGCATTAGGATTCTCTTAGAAAGAGCATGTGTGTGAGTGTCTATGCAGAGGGTGAAGAGGGGAGAATATTAGCAAGAAATTTAGGAAAGAAATTGTGGTTTTTTAACAAAAACCTGGCCTAGATGTTTCAGTTTGGATTCTCAGAGGCCTGATTCCTGCCGTATCCAGTGTGAATTAGCTTCTTGAGTGTCTTCAAAGATGTGGGCCTGGGAAACTGGTTTAATTGCAGATCCCCTCTTTGAGAGTGTTCCTCCCTTGTGTTTGGGGAAAGTGGGAACTTTCCCTAAGAATATCATTCATAGAAATCAGTAGGAATATTCCTAGGTGGGTTCAGGCAGTTAATAGCAGCCTCTTTCCTGAAGAAAATGTGTATTTTTTTCACTAGATCCTTCAGAGATGGTGAGAGCAGGGCTGAGCAGCATGGAGATTGCTCTTCCCAGTGATGCCAGTAAGGACGCACCACTGTGCTTCTCAATACCCTCCAGGTCCATCTGGGCTGAGGACCTCACACACAATATTCCCTGTGACACCGTCACCCATGTCGTTTGTAGTGCTTGGGTCTTGTCTTCTCCCCATCCCTCATGGGATACCCTTGCATCTCTTGGGAGTAGCCACGAGGATTGTTGCATCTCCCTTCCCTATATCTTCAGCAAATGGTTCGGTATTCTTTGATGTTAACTGTAATTGTGGGACTAAAAAGCTCAGATCTCTCTACTTGAACACTTTGTTTCTTGTTTAGTGGTGACAAGCCCAGATTAACGATTGCAGCCCCCAGGACCACTTGTTCTCTCCAAACTGTTGTACCAGCTCATCTGGGTGGGAGCATGAGAGATGATGAGGCACAGCTTCAGGGGTGGGACTGCTGGGGGGCAGCTGTCAGTGCTGGCACATGTGGGAAGTGGTGAAGTCACTACTCCTGGAAGTGCTCAAAAAATGTGTGGCTCTGGCACTTGACTGCACAGTTTAGTGTGGAATGTGATGGTGTTGCAGGGTTGATGGTTGGATTTGATCATCTTCAAGGTCTTTTCCAGCCGTAACAATGATTCTGTGCTGTGAGCATGGTGAGGCCCTGGCCATAGGTTCCCAGAGAAGCTGTGGCTGCCCCGGGATCCCTGGAAATGTTCCAGGCCAGGCTGGACAGGCCTTGGAGCAACCTGGTTTAGTGGAAGGTGTTCCTGCCCATGACAGGGCAGTGGCAACTGGATAATCTGTAACCCAGGCCATTCTGGGATTCTGTGTTTAAAAATACAATAAATCATCAATGGGAAGGATTTCTGATTGTTAAGGTTTCAGCTGCTGAGCCCAGGCTCCGGCACTGCAGTGTTGTGATTGTGTTTGGCACGACAGTGGCCATTCTCTCCTTCGCTGCATATTGTCTGTTTGAACACATGCATTAAGTGAAAAGCAGCTGATGATGGTTCTGTTAAATAACGTGTTGTTCCCCACTGTTGCACACGAAATACAAACCTTGGCCTCGCTTGCAGCTTGTGATGGCAGGTGTGTGTGAGCTGGCTTTCCCTGCCCTGAAGATGCTTTGGGGACTCTGCCAGCCTCCCTTGCACAGCAGTGCCTGGGTTATGGGTTAATTTTGGAATGTTCTCGTGTCTCTGGGAGGCCTGGCAGGATCTGTGTTGGTAACAGTGCCGCTCAGGCACTCAGCCACCTGATGGTGCTGCAGTTTGGCTCATCTCAGCCTCGCTCTGTAAGGACAGAGCTCCTCACCTGTGTGGGGCTGCGCGTACCTGGGGGTACTCCGTTTTCACATATGTTAGTTTGGGTTCTTACTAGTGTCCAGCCATTTCCCTTAATTAATAATTTCAGTTATTTCAATTCCAGTTATTTGCGCGCACTGCAGAATCATGTTGTTTTGTTGTGTTTTGGTACCACTCTTCTGATGCAAACGTGTCTGGGCTAGATGCGATCCTGTCGGAAATTTGTGCCAACTCCTTCAATGTGAACAATGAAACGTGTCCCTAACCAAGGGGGTGCTGCAGCTTTAAAGCATCCAAGGGCTTACAGCCTTTTCATATAAATTGTTCCCAGAATCCATGTCACAACTCCTTATATGGTGCTGCCTTTTTTTCTTTTCCTCTTAGTTGCCATGACAACAGCAGCACTGCACCATTCATCGGCTCTGGTCCTGGACTGCATCACCAGCCCCTCAGCTTACTCCGAAATGTTCGGGAGAGCATCCATGAGTCAGTCACTCTGGTCTCCTGATCCATTATTTCCCTGTTCTTTCAGCAGTTTGCTCTAGGAAGAGAACGAATTAAGCTGCGCCACAGAAAGAAACTGTAAAACTCCTTCCTTTTCCCCCCAAGGGAGGCATAGAGGCTACATTTGCTACAGTGTTCCGGTAGGAATTAAAGCAGCTCTATAACACTGGGAGACTTGATGAAGAGGGAAGGCTATGTGTCCATAAGCTTCTCTGGAATCCTCCTGGAGCCCGCTTCCTGGCACCCAGAGGATGTGCAGGTGATGCTTGTAGGGGCAGCGGGCGCCACAGGGAGACAGTGCTTGTGATTTTGGCAACGGAGCTTGACATCAGCAGCGGGAGGTGTCACCTGTAACATCACCTGACATAGGGGGCAGCAGGATGGAGCCAGCACTAGGGACAGGGAGGGATCGGAGCAGGATCTGTGCCAGAGTGCTCTCCAGGCAGCTGTACCCCTGAATTCCCTGCCTGGCTGACTGCGCTGCCGGGCTGCACGGGATGGGGAGAGCAAACAAAGCCCTGTGAGTATTTGGACAATTTGTTGTGCACGGTCTTTGACTGGGATTGTGTTTGGCATTCCTCAGCCTCCTGTAACTGCAGAAAATCAATGTACAATAAGGGTTTCTGGGGCTCCTAGTTGGTAAGGAAGCCATTGCTAGGAGGGACTTAGTGTCAGATAGAGTGATGCTGCTGGTGGTTATTTGTCTTTTAGTTGTTGCAATAGTTTTACATAATCTGAGTTTGTCAGCTCCTTGCTCAGATATGCAGAATTTCTCATACAAAACGTAAAATGAATGTGCAATGAAAAAATTCAATTTCTTAGCATTGCTGAAATAGAACTGCTGAGGAGTGAGTTGAAAATGCTACAAAGTCATTTGTTTTCAAAATGTTGGAACAATGGGATTGAGATAATGTTTTCCTTCTGTGTTCTGAAATGACTACAAATTTCGATTTGAGTGGGTTATAAAACCCCTTTGGGCTTAAGGAAAGACATATTTGCTTTTCACTGAAAGAGTGACCTTCTAGAAATAAAACTAAATAAACAATCATTACCAAGGTAGAATTTGAGGAAAAGCTGTTGAACTGCCTGGTGCTCATGTTGAAGCTAATTTTTGAAGGATATTGTGCTTAAAATTCTTGGTGTAAGGAGAGAATTTGCACCTTTTAAAGTATGTTTATACCAGAGCATTTACAGTAGGCTTACATTTCTTTTCACTGAATTCTCTGTTATGCTGTCAGCATGACACTAATCTGAAATTCATGTTCTGTGTGGGACTGGAGGTTGGGTGGAAGGCCCACCCTGTATTTCAGAATGCATAGCAGTGCCAAGGACTCAATTACCTGGAAAGTACTGTTACACTTGGGGGGTTCCAGGTGTATTTTTTCTGGGCGTAATTAATTTTCCATTGAAGTTTCCCTGATGCCTTGCAATCTCTGTCTGCCTAGAGGTTTCATGAGCAGAAAACTTGTCTTTTGTCAGAATTAGTGAATTGTCCCTTTTTAAAAAATGACCTAAAATACACCCAACATTTCATTATAGTTTGGGCATCTGCATTTTCAATCCTGTTCTATGCTCTTAATGTGGCAAATCCCGATGTCTTGGAAAGCATTTCTTCATGGAAAGGGTGGTCAGGCACTGGAAGGGGCTGCTCAAGGTCGTGGTGGAATCCCCATCTCTGGAGATGTCCAAGGAATGACTGGGTGTGGCACTCAGTGCTGTGGACTGGCGGCAAGATGGGGATCAGGCACAGGTTGGACTTAATGGTTCTGGAGGTCTTTTCCACCCTTAGTGATTCTGGGATTCTGTCTCCAGCAATGAAACCTGCTGGAGAAGGAGGATCCTCATTCAGTTACAGTGACATATGCTGAGTATTTTTTTCCTGGTGTGTCAGTTCTTACTATCCATTTTTGGGATTCTTCCTCCATTGGGGCTTGTGATTTGTTTTGACAGGCACATACTCAAACAGAAACCATTGCACTTGCAGAGATGAAACAGGTTGATGAATGTGTCCCTGCGTACTCACAGATGGACTTTTATCTATTAAACCAATGTAACTCTTCATGTGAAAGGGGAAAATTTCCTATTTGAATTTTTTGGAGCTCCAAAACTGTCCCTGAAATTTATACAGATAAATAGTGTGTCTGTCTATAACTTTTGGAATTAAACCAAATCCTATGTTGAGGGATTTTTGTTTGTTGGAGACCTGTCAAACTCATGATGTTTCTACGTTAATTTCAGGATAGTTTGGATGTAACTTTTATTTTCTTAAATAAAGGGAAGGAAAAAAACTGGCATATTGTATTTATTGGCTTTTGAAAGCCACCAGTTCTAGCATGGATTTTCCCCAGTGCTGTTTTCAGGACAAACCCTATCCATCTTATTTTGACACCCAACTGTCTTTCATATTGACAGAGTAGAAATTGCAATAGCGATATGCAGAAAATCCCACATTTTCCCCTTGGTGCTGGCGTGAGGTTGTTGCAGAACCTTCAGAATTTGCTCTTCCCATGGATATTTTTATTTGCATCAAGGCTGTTGGACTGCTCAGCCTTGCAGAGGATGTGGTAAACGTGTCATCACAGCACTGGAGCTGGGAAAAGGTGATAATAGCTGTGCATTTCAGATAATTGTGTAGGTGCTTAAACAGAGGGAGAACCCCAAAAGTTTCTCTAGTGTAGATCGTGTTTAGAAGGCAAAACAATTGTCTTGAAACTCCACGGGTTTTCAGAGGCTCAGAGAGAGAAATTGTCCTTATTTCACACTGGGGCTGCACAAAATGGAGCATCTGTCGTGATTACACTTCTGGTGTGTGAGAATTTTTAATTTTTAGACATAGCTAAGAGGTTTCTATAGCAAGAGGAGGTGGTGTAGGAAGCCTCCTGTGGAGTTAAATCAGGCCATCACTCTTCCCTTTGCTACGTCTTTCCTCCTACTCCTGGAACGTGCCTTCAGGGGTGTCCTGTGCACTTGAGAGCAGAAAGACATTCACAGGATACACTCATGTGGAAGAAGCCCTTACATCTTCCTGGGCTGCTTGTTTTCTAAGGAAAGCCCTCATCTCCACCTGGGCATGTTCTCTGGTCCTCTCCTACTTATGTCACAGCAGGACAACCTGTTTTGGAAGCTTCTACCTGTGTGAAGAAGGAATGACCACTCTGGGGTGTTGGGTTGGGTCACTTGTCCAAAGATTGAGCATTACTTTTGCAGAAGTTAATTTCTCATTTGATTTGTATCTGGCTGGCTCTAACCATGTAGGAAGCCTTCATCAGGGTCAGTTAAAGTTTGGGGTGATGCCATGCATGAGTCGTTCCAGCACATGAACAGGGTCCTGGTGGGGTTATTGCAGAGCAGCATGCCAAGTTTTCTTCACAGATCCCCTGACCGATGCTCAAACCAGACAGGAGGCTGAGGATCGAGCAGGATCTTTGACTCTGGACCATTGCTTTGGCACTTCTGTTGCCTTGCTCTGTGGTGATTTTCCTGGAGTAGCTGTTGACGCTCAGTAATTCCATTCCTAGATAAAGGAGCTACGAGAAAGACAGGGAGTTTTTACAAGGGCTTGTGGTGGCAGGATAAGGGGGAATGGCTTTAAACTGACAGAGAGTAGGTTTAGATTGAATATTAGGAAGAAATTTTCTTCCCTGTAAGAGTGGTCAGGCCCTGGCATAGGGTGCCCAGAGAAGCTGTGGCTGCCTCATCCCTGTCAGTGCCCAAGACCAGGTTGGATGGGGCTTGGAGCAGTTTGGGATAGTGGAAGGTGTCCCTGCCCATGACAGGGGTGGCACTGGATGAGCTTTAAAGTCCCTTCAAACCAAAACAGTTCTGTGATTCTATCATATATTGCTGTTTAAGCTTTTCTCAACACAGCGCAGCTTGGGCAGGATTTGGTAAAACGTACAGATTTTGAGGATTTAATTCAAATAACAAATTTATGTTACAAAAGAGGCTGTGGGGGTTATGAAGGTTGTGGTTTTCCCATCCCTGGAAGTGTTAAAAGCCATGTTGGATAAAGCCTTGAGCAACCTGGTCTAGTAGGAGGTGTCCCTGCCCATCCAGGGGGGATTTAGACTAGATGAACTTTAGGGTCCATTCCAACCCCTTAACATTATGTGATAAAATTGTGCTTACAGTAGTTAAAAACACAGTATTAATGTGCAAAATTCAGCTCTTCCTCAGCTGAATTAGTCACAAGAGATGAGTGTGTGGTAAACACCCAATGGCAGGGGGTTGGAACTAGGTGATCTTCTAGATCCCTTCCAATCCAAACCAGTTTGTCATTCTATGAAATGTGACCAACATTTTTGGCAGGTCTTCACCTCATCAAAGTGTGATAAGCACAACCTTTTTATGCAAAGAGAGTAAATTTCATTATTTCATCTTCTTGTGGCAGGGGGAGGTTGAAAGCACAGGTGAAATTCAGCTGTTTAATATGGGGAGAACACAAAACTGGGCACAAAAGCTGATTTTAAACCAAGCTGCTTGGCCAGACTCTGCCCAGGACCTGCGATAGGAGCGAGTCAGGAGAATCCAGGCACGTGGTGATGTGTGTCTGTGTTTTATACAGATGAAGTGTGTAAGAGTCTGTGAGTAAAAAGCTGCAGTGGTTTGTGTTGCTGCAGTTTGGGCAGTAATGTCCATTTTCCTAGTTCTTGTAAGGGGCTGGTACACAGAGAGGCTCCCAGGTTCCCTGGGATGGATCAGTCCGTCATCCATGCAATGGGAAAAGACTTGCTGTTTTCTCCAGCATTTTCCTTGGTCATAGATAAATCTGTGTATCTTTATGGCTGTATGCACAGACAGAGGTGTATGTATGTGTGTTGTAGTCAAATTGTGATGTGAACTCAGATCTGCTGAAATAAAACCTTGTTCAATCAGGTCATTAGGTGTTAATAATCCCTTGGTAGTAAACATTCCTTTCAGAACTCAAACTGAATTTCATAGCTGAAACCTTTTGCTAATCCATGATAATTGCATTCTATGATGCATTTAATCTAAAGAAAACCCTTTTTTAATCAAAATGCTAACTCATGTATAAATTATGTAACAATTTAATGGTGTCATAGAAAATGCAATAGAATTAGGGAACTCAGTAGGCTGAAGGAGAGCACTGTGCTACTAGAGATAAAGTGATTATTCCAAAAGAATAGACACATCCAGATTTATTTTGGTTTGGTTTCATGTGGGAGTAGACGCTTGGCACTGATCACAAACAGCACTGCATTGATCCCAGTAAGCCATGCAGACGTTCAAAAGGATAAACCACCAGCAGCTCCTGATCACGGTAGGGGTCACAGCTCTCCCAAGCTGCTCATCCAGACTCAGGAATGGGGGCCTCAGTGGTAACTAGTATGGGCATGCAAGTTTGAGGGATGTTATGAATGAGGCAGATTGTTTCAGTTTGCCAGGTGGAAACAGAACTTTGCCAGTATTCTGAATCTCTGTTTTTAAAGAGTCTTAAAAAGTCAGGCTGCTGACATTGCAGTTGCTAATGAAATACTTTCCCTAGTGTTAGTTTGTCACAGAATCCCAGACCTGGTTTGGGTGGGAAGGGACCTTTAAAGCCCATCCAGTCCCATCTCCTGCCACAGGCAGGGACACCTTCTGCTAGACCAGGTTGCTCCAGGCCCTGTCCAACCTGGCCTTGGACACTTCCAGGGATGGGTCAGCCCCAGCTTTTCTGAGCAGCCTGTGACAGGGCCTCACCACTCTCACAGGGAACCGTCTTTGTCCCCACTGGAAAAGAGACAACCTGCTGCAGATATTGTCATAAACGAGCCAGCTAATTAAATTTTCTGATTGCTGTCCCTGCTAAGTGTTCTGCATTACATGGTTAATTCCTGTCCTGGAATAAGCATCACTTTCCTTTCACAGGAAGAGTTGCTGGCAAAGTCAGATGAGAATTTTATTTGCATTGACAGAAAGATTTTCAGTTTTGTTCTACTGGTTTGGACACCAATGGGGATTAATCTCACTAAAAACTGCAGAACTGGCCCCAAAAATGTGCAGTATTGGTTTGAAATGACATCTCAGCCATTGCAGTTGAAATTCCCACTTCAATAGTAGCAAGTCAGTTGCTATCTGATGCCAACATTGTCATCAAGCCCTTGGGCACAGGGCTGGCTTGTGAGGTGGACAGAGATCATGGGCTGCAGCCATCGGCTCCTGGGTTGTCATCAGTGACAGGTGGTGGGACCCCAGGGACAAGGTTGGGACTTCAGGCTCCATGTAATCAATATGCTTTTCTGAATTAAATGCTAGTTTTGCAGTTCTAGGAAGCTGACATTGCTGGTGACTGCCATCTTTACTCAATCCATTATATTTTTATAACTGGTTATTGCAGACATCCTTTTTCCTGGTGTTCTTGAAAGATGTAATTTTCTCAGCTCAAAAAACCTGCAGTTGTGTAACAGGAAGGGTTATTTTCATGCTGTTTAAAGCCTGGAGTTGGTCGGTTTCATACAGAAAATCCTTACAGGAATAAGAGGCATAAAGGACTGAGCAGGTACAGAATACTTCAAATAATTGTGTCATGCTTTTTTTAGTTTTTATAATTTGTGCCAGAAGCTCATCCCATGACTGTGATCGTAAGATTTTCTTGTGCTCACAGGAAGAGGTTCAGGACCGAGGCAAACCATTGTGCCTTGAAAAGTCACTTTTATAAAAAGATCAATGTTATCCGTTAACATTTGGCTGAAGAGTGTCAAACCAGATTTTAGAGTTTATGACATTTCCAATTGTTATTTATTCCAGTAGAAGACTAATGCCCAAATCTGAATCTGTCAGGGTAGTCTTCATTTGAACATGCGTCAGAGGTGCTTAATTCTGGTAGTACGTGAAAATCCTCCTTTCCTGTAATTGGGTTATGGGTGAGTTAGGATGAGTTTTTGTCTTTTCCACATTTAGGATATTTGTAATAACAGAAACTCTTCCTTCTGTGACCTTTCCCCACTTGTATTTACATGGAGAGGATTGTATTGACTTGAGCCTCTTAAATTAAACTGTTGTCTGTGAGTCATGGTGACATGGTGTCTTGGCTAGTGTGTTTTTAAGGCTCAAGTCATGCTTTTGAGGGAACAAAAACACAATAAAATGCCAGGCCAGGCTGGACGGTGCTCTGAGCAACCTGGTGTAGTGGAAGGTATCCCTGCCCATGGCAGGGAGTAGAACGGAATGAGCTTTAAATTCCCTTCCAACCCAACCCAGTCTGTAATTTTGTCATGCTATGAAATGCATTAAAATTATGTGTATGGTTGAACTTGCAGCATATAGAGATTTCACCACATTGGTGATACGATGTTCATTTATTGCCCTCAAGAGAAAAAATGGTGGATCAGCTTATTGGATCCATGAGCCAGTCACGTCTGCTGTCATCAGTCAGTTCAGTGGAGAAGGCAGGAATTAATGGGGCAACAGGCAGTTCAGTGAGGAGTAAAAGAGATCCAGAGTAGATGTAGAAATAAAACCGAATGGAATGGGAGATTGATTCCTTCCTTACCGGTGCAAGGTGAACTGTTCAGAGCTGATCTGTCAAAACATGCAGGTCCTGCATCTTCCACAGACCTGCGTGTCCACACAGGAAGTGATATAGTGATCACATTGCCGTCTCTACGTCTATTAAAATTCTCCTGCCTCTTCTTAAAAATAATCTTTAGTGCAGAACCTTCTAGTGACAATCCCATCAGGCATTAACATTTCTTGAACTGTGAAAAATGCATTAGTTTCATATTTTAGAACACAGTGAGCACTGCCACGTGTGCATGGGATGATATATGGTCCTGGTGTCAGCCAGAAATGATGAAGAAAGAAAAGACAGGCTATTTTTAATATATATTATAAAAATGACTGTTACTGAGACTGTGGTAAAACATATCTATTAAAACTGCAATTACAAATGAAATATTAAAGGATTGACCAGTGCAGAATTATTATTCTAAACAATTTTCAGGTAATAGCAATAATCTTCTCAGTATTAAAATTTTTTCATTACATCAGGATCTGGCACAAGGTTGTTACTGGGAATGATTTTTCACAGGTGTTGGCTACTTTGCGGCTGTGGGGTGTTTGTGTCTGTACATGTGGGATTTTTTCCAAGGGGGGATTATATAGAATCGACTACTGGCTTGTGGTGTTCCGCATCAGGTTGTGTGTTTGGGCAGGGCTGCACATCCATGAACATCGTGGGTGGCAGGGGAGAAAGGGGCTCCAGGCTGTCCATATCTCCCTGGGTCTCTCACAGTTCTCCTGCCTGGCATGGCTCCTGTTACACCAGCCCTGATGGGCTTGCAGGGAATGTGCTGGTAATATGTCTGATATTCATCCAGGATTTTCATGTGTAAAATGGAAGTGTGGGACCACTTTTCCCTCAACACATCTCCTGGGATGGATCATGAGGGGGAAGAGAAGAGGGTTTTTAGCACACCTGTTTTGGTGCAGAGATGGGGACTTGATTCCTTGCCTTTCTTCTGCTTCACAGGGACTTTCTGTTGAAAAACCATACTCCAGTCTTCATCTCTGTTTTGCACACTTCTTTTTAAAAAAATTCTGGGATCACTAATGTATAGCTCAATTAGAGTGATCTGGTTGTGCATTGTCTGTCGGGCTCTTCATCCTTGGACCTTCTCAGCCTTTCCCAGCACCATGACAGCTCCCTAAAACCAAAAGATTTATTGCTGCCTCAGAGGTCATTCTCTGACCTGTTGAGCTTTTATTACAGGAGATGCAAAAGAGCAACCTCCTGATCTTTAGCTGCAGATCCCAAATTTAATTTGCAAGACAGGGAACTATAAATATAAATTATGTAAATGGAGGGGTCAGAAGCCACTGACGCCCCCTGGAATCGCTGCTGAGGGGCTTTTCAAATTAGCTTTTCATTGTAATGGGAATGAGAGTTTAGCTTGGAAATGCAATATGACAATCTCTGCTTGTCTGGAATATGTTTAAAGACTTTTACTAAACCACTTTTATTAATTTTACTCCAAACAAATGTTGTACAGAATTTCACGTCTTTTATAGTTCAGACTGTTAAAACATGGAGAAAATCCCATTTTTCTAGCACTAGTGGTAAGTGCTGCTTTGTTACAGACACTTTTACCTTTTCCCCATCCTCTATTAAGTCTCTTGATCTTTTATGGATTTGCAAGGATAACAGTGGCGTGCTTCTTTTTGGCTTGGACAGTGTTAGCTTTGCTCTGCTCTTTTGTGTTGGACACCAAACCTGTTTGGTCCAACAATGAGACTGTCTTGAAATTGGAGTCTTATGTTCAAGGAAACAATTACTGAACATAGCATTTATGCGTTCAGTTCAGATATTTACAGTTAAATATCTTAAAACCAGATGGGCTCTGTGTACCTCTCTATGATCTTTGCTTTTCCACAGTTGCTGAATCCAGGCTCATTTGCTTCCTATAAAAAAAATTAATAAAGTAGGAGAAAAGGAAATGTGTTCACACGCTTTAAAGTCAACCTGTGCAGTTTGAAAGTTTAACTGAGAACCATCTCCTTTGTAAAGAATGCGGATAATTTTTTTTCCTGGAAAAAAAAAAAAAAAAAAAGGTAACCTGATACGAGTCTGACAGTGTCGTTTAGTTAAGTGCTTCCATCTGTTGCTTGCTATTTCCCTTACTCATGACCTCTCTTTTTCTCTCCCCCTCCTTCTCCTTTAGCCCCTCTGAGGAAAGCAAAGTTTGTTGAGAGCCCTCGAATCCCAGAGTCTGAGCTTGGCTCCCCAACCCTCTCTGCCCAGAAGCTGGATGTTGATGCATTCTGCCCTGGTAAGCTGCATGCAAAGGCTCTGTGCAAACAGGGGCAACAGGCAGAAAGACTTTTTAAATGTATAGTATGGCTCTTTTGGCTAGATGGTTGGTTGTACCTTCCCTGGCCAAGTTTCACTGTCTTGGAAACTTGAGTAAGTATTAATTTCTGATAATTGCCCATTTACATTTGTTTCTTGCAATTTCACATGTGGCTGCTCTCCCCTCAATTTAGAAGGTCTAGAGAGTTGCTTTTGAGAAGATAAAAATGAGCCAATAAACATACTGCTTTAAATTTAGTTTTTAATGCTGGTCTGCAGAGAGGCTGGAAGAAAGCCACGTCTCAGAAACATCATTAAATCAGCTAAAGCAAAACTGTAGGACCTTGTTAGCTGCATCCAGGCATATTGGGGTGTTTAGTTTTATTTCACTTTTAAAGAAATACTTTTTAATTTATGTATCCTGCAGTAGTTACTCTGAAACGTATACATGTTGCTTGAGGCCTCTGGTTGAAAAATAAATAGAAGTGGGTTATGTCCCTTCCTGGCTCAGCCCTGTTCATGTCTGTCAGCTTGGACAGGCGTTGCCTAAATCCCCACAAGCCCCGGCAAATGCAGCACATGTGAGTGCCTGGAATCTGCAGCTCAGTATTATTTCCCAGATTCTTCCTAACTTGGAAGTGGCAACCTGGGGAGGGCTGGAGACTGTGGAGGTGCTGGGAGAAGGCTGAAAGCAGCAGCGTTTTGGTGGATTTTGTGCTGAATTCTGCAGTTTCTCCCCTGGCTTTCCTTGATGATGAACCAAAGGGATCCATAGTCACTATAGACTTTGGATGGAAAAGAGAGTGTTTAATGTGTTGAAATGGTGTGCAAATGTGTGACATCTGTCTCTGAAATCTGTAACTATGGTAGCCAAGGTCATATTAATACATGACTGTGAAATCAGGGTGTTGCTTATTTCTGTGGCTGATGAACTTGAAGAAGAATTTGTATTCAAAATTGGAGGAATTAATTGAATATTGTCCAGATTTTGAATGTGGGCTTTCTTGAATGTATTGTGTCTGAAAGAGAAGTTGTCTTAGAAAATCAAAAGACAGCTCCTGTGCTTGGCAGTGTCTAATTTGAGGCCAGAGTTGCCTTGAGAAGTGTGGCTTCTTTTTCAATCATCATGAATTACAATTAAAATTGTGCTGCTGCAGCCTTTTTTCCTAACTGAATGGCTTCTACTGTCATGTTTATAATTGTTAATAGTTATAAACTTATTATGATTGCCTCCACAGAGAATTATCATTAAATTATAAGATTAAAATAACGTAAATTCCACATTCCCACATCCAGACCTGCCTCCCCTCTACCAGAGCTTTGGAGGGCAGGACTCCTGCCAAGCCCAGGGATGGGCTCTGACAATGGGTTCTGCAATTTCTTTAATTCCTTATTTTACTGTTTGGTCTCCTTCTCTTGCTAATAGTTTAGTGATCTGAAAGGAAAAGTGGAGTTTTGTACTGCCTTGAAGTGTCATTAAAGGAACATGAAGTGTCATTAGGGAAGGAAAAAAGTGACAACAGCAGACCTGTCACAGTGGAATCATAGAACCAGTGAGGTTGGAAAAGCCCTTTAGAGCTATTGAGTCCACCTGTAAACCCAACTCTCCCAGGGCCACCATGAAACTATGTCCCCAGGTGCCATCTTGGTGTACTTGGAATAAGGAAACAGGGTAAGAACAGAACAGTACATGCCAGGGAAGAGCATGGACTTGGAGTCAAGGTAGAAACTGCAGGCTGGGGATTCAGGTTGTTTCAGGTTCCTTAAATGTGTTCCCAGGGAGCTGTTGGGGAGCCGCTCTCTTCATGTGTGCCCAGGTCCAGGGACTGTGGCCAGGTTTATGTTGGCAGTGTGGGACAGGCAGGGGAAGAGGGGAGGATTGAATCTATTGGGGAAGGATTTCTGAAGCTGTTCATGGAAGAAACTGCCCGAATTTATGGCTCCTTCTGTGAAAGTAGCAGTAATGTGGGGGCTGGAGGTTTTGCTGTTGTGGAAGGCTGGATTGAAGGAGCTTGAGATAGGACACCTTGGAAGAGGCAGGTGGTTGGGGGAGTATCCTTGTGTAAACAGGGAAAGAAAGAAAGAACAAAGCTTTGGTCAGCTCACAGGGACCAAAGGGGACATAGCATCCAGCTCCTGATGGGAAGGTGGAGGAAGAGTCCTACTCTGAATCATGGCAAAGCTTCAGGCACCGCCTGTAATCAGTTTTTCAAGGAAATACAACTCCTTTCTTCTGTGCTAGGCTTACATTAACCCTCTTCTAAAACGTGTGCATCCTGTGAAGGGTATAGCACACAGTGCTAAATCCCGAATGTTTCCAAGAATAATGGTGTGAGTTGAAAGAAGGAAAAAAAATTACGCTGATGATCTGCCTGGCAATGGAGGGGAGGTAGAGTGGTTTTTAATGTGAGCCGTGACAAAAAATGTAATTAATTGTATACTTGAAAGCAGTTTAAAACACTAAATAGCAAAGAAAAGAGAGCATTAGATTAGCTACTCTGCATATATAGGAATAATAATTTCAGTTTGAGATGCCGAGAGGTGAAATTTTGCTCAGTATCAAAATGTTTATTTTAAGGCTTCAGGCAAATTTCAGCACATTCCAGGGAGGTGGTTTCCTGAGCAACCACAGTGCCGCTGCTCGGCCCCTCATGCTGCTGGGGGGAAGATTTGCTTGTGACATCTTCGGTGTGAGTCAGTGTGGGGGAGTGATGAGCTCCCGACATTCCAACTCCTAGGAAGGAGAAAGAAGATCACAATACCGAGTGTCTTTTGAGGGAAGTTCTAATACCAAGCACAAATAGTAAAGTTTTAAGCTTGGTATAATTTCTTTTTTTTTTAAAATTCATTGTGTAGAGAAAAGACTGTAGATATTTAAAAATTAAATCTTCTTACATAAATTTAGAAATTGGCCTACATTTTCTAGTTATTGCAACTAAGATGGTAGCAAAAAAAGCTGTTCCATGACTTTGAAAAACCCCTGTTTCTGTTCATGTTTTTGTGGTTGCAGAGGTTGTTCAGATTCCAGTCCAGCACTTCTTGACTTGAAGCGTCCCTGGTGGAGAAGGAGTTCTGGTGACTCAGTTTAATATGTAGGGGTTTTCCCCCACTTTATCACACCTCACTCCTGCTAAGAGGCACTGCTTGTGTGGTGAACGCTGTCCTGGCTTCTTGGTTCTTAGTTGTAGTCACGAGGGCATCTTTCTTTGAGCTGCTTTTTGTTTTTCATGGTAGCTAAAACATGTTTTGACTTCTAAGTGCTCAGAAAACCTATTGGAAACGATCAGAGATGGATGGTGCTTTCAGGTAATGGCCTTTTGCCTCAGATTCATGTTTGCAGTTGCATTTTATGTAATTTATTACCTTGTCGTTGTGTTCCAAAGGCTAAGTCTGTTATGACATTATCTTTTAATTTGATTAAGTCCTTCTTCAGAAATTTTGGGACACAAATCTTGAGTGTCGGGTTTGCTTGTTGCACATTAGGCTGGCAGGCGTCTGTTTCCATCCCTGGTTGAGTTAGGAATCACTGCAGTGCTGCTGCCACAAGACGGGGAGGAGAATGATTTACCATGGCAGCAGCACTTGTGTTCATTTCATCGCTCCTTTTTCTCTTCCTTTGGTTAAAGAATCGTTAAGCTTGACATCTGCTTGCTGCTGCTTCTCTCTTTTTATCATGTAAAATGTGTATTTTTCATTTTACACTATCCACGTGTTTCTCCTAAACACAATGAAATGCTTCTCAGGTCATAGAAAAAGCCCTTTAAGAGGGAATGCAGGAACCAACACTGCTCTCTGATTTTTCCTTCTGAAAATACAGGCGCTGAGCCAAAATATCCTACAAAACCCAAAACAAATTTTGCCAGCAGGATTCTGGTCCAACCTCTGTCATATTGAACAGTGATGAACTAGGGGGAAGGAGAGGGAATAATCAAACCAACCATGATCTGACCAATGGTTTTACTGTTGAATCTTGTGATTGTCCCATCACTGTCAAGCCCACTGACCTGAAGGGAATGGGAAATCATTGTGATCAGCCCTAATTGCAGAAGAGCCATAATTTGGCACATTGGTTGCTATGGAAGCAATTGACTTTTCTCATGCTCTTCCTGGGAGGATGCTGCTGGTTCCTTCTGCCATATCAAGAGATGGAAGCAGTTTCAGAATAAACTCTTGTATTACAAAACAAGCCCCAGTCTGGTCTGAAATTTTGGATTGGAGGGAGGAATATTGAAGGCTTTGCTAGAGTTCCAGGTGTGAATCTGTTTGGGATTGGCCACAGACCAGTTGCCATTAGGTGTCATCGAGTGTGCTTGAACTGAAAGTTGCAGCTTGAAGAATAGTGGCTGGGTTTAGGGTTTATTGAATCTTCTTACCAAAGCAGAGTTGTTCAAGATAAGAAGTGAAAATAATATGAATCCCATAGATTATTCCCATATGTTTTAACTGTTAAATAACTGGAGACAACATGCTTTTCTTGAAGCTTCCTGGTGCAGTCTGTTAATAACCAACCCTTACAGCCTAGAGTTTGGGTTCATCTACCTGGAAGGAAAAAAAAGCCGAGGGGAAAAGAGGGTAAAAGGCTGTAAATGATCCAAATTTTGGTTTTGTGATGAACTGCCCAACTTTAAAGTGTTGTGACTGCTTTCAAAGAGGTAACCTAGATGGCTCCTGAGGTGTGTTTCACTTCAGATACCTCAGCAGCAGCAGTTCTTGCAGCCTAGCACCCCTGGCTGCCCATCCGGATGGATCCCAGGGACTCTAAGGAGTTGTTTGGCCTCAGCAAGCAGCAGTGCTTGCTTTTGACTGGCCTCTTGGGGAAACAGTAACATTTTTGTGCTAATACTTTGGCTTTTTGAATATTTATAGCTTTCTGCCAGGGAATAAATACGTACATAAGCAAGCCATCCCTGATGGTTTTGAAACTGTCAGTGATGGGCCTGTGAGGATCAGTGTAAAACCTTTTCTTCCACATCTGAGCAGGTGGGACAGATTTCTCGTTGATTGAGTGACTCTGGCAGAGGAGTTTCCTCCTTTAGTGTATTATTTTTGACAACAAGAGCAGCCCACACTGATGCTCTCAAATCCCAGCATGGTTTGGGTTGGAAGGCACCTTAAAGATCATCCAGTCCTACCTCCTGACATGGGCAGGGACATGAACTACTACATGTTCTACTAGAACATGTTGGTCCAAGCTCCTGGACCAACAGGGATGGAGGTTGCAGGGATGGAGGCAGCCACAATTTCTCTGGGTGACCTGTTAGGAAATGTGTGTGCTGTCAGGCACAGGCCCAGCAAGTGTCCAAGGAGCAGAAGTTTTTTTCATAAAAATGTAGCTGGAGGAGAGAGGAAAGAAAGAAAGCCTACTTTTTCAAAGTGCTGAGGCATTTTAGCAGTGCAGTCGGTGGGTGATGCTTCCCTGGATCCATATTGCAGCTCCCTCAATAAAGCAAACAAATCCATAATTGTTCACCTTGTGATAGATCTGTTCCTACTCAGCATCTGTCAGGCTGGATTTAGCTGTGTGTTGGCACTCGATGGGTCCCAGCACAATGACAACCTGACCTGTTGGTGATAGCACCATCCCAGTTGTGTTTGGGCTCCTGCTTGTAATGCCCTTGATGTCTTTACGCCAACTTCATCTTCCTTCTTAGTTCCCTGTTGAGTTCTTTAGGAGTTTGTTAAGTCGGGTTTAATTTGAAGCTAGCCTTCGCCTTGTGTTTATGCCTGCCCTGAGTGGAAATACAGGGATTCTAAACGAGGCAGAAAGGAAGGAGATGATGATTGCTGGATGTCTTGGTCATGGTTGTGCTGATCAGTGACTAGAGTGACTAAACAGTCCTCCCTTTTTTCCTTCTGGCTCAGATACTTATTCCCAAACACTTTAGAGTCTAGAGGAAATGATCAATAATTCTTCTTTTTTTTCCCCACTGTGTTTTGGGATGCTGTTATTTTGTTTCACCTCTTTATGGAGGCAGCCCCCTCAGTATTCATTTTACCATTATTGTTAACTGTTAACAATAGAAGAAGGGGTGGTTGCATTTGTAGGAAACTGCTCCAGTCTTTTATTGGAGCCTGGTTCCTATGTCCCAGTGCCTACGGATGGAAGTCCTTGAATTTCAGTGATGCTACGGAGAGCTGCCTATAAGTGAAAATATGCAGTGCTCTGAAAGCCGCACCATGACTTATGCTCTCTTGCCAGTTGCTGTGACTTCTTCACCCTCCCCAGGACTGCAGAACAAGAACTTCTTTATTCTTATCCAGCGTGACTGTTGTTCTTCTGGTGAAATGGGGTTCAATCATCTGCATTTCCTCTGTCCTATCTCCTCTGTTCTCCAGGGCAGCACAGCTGCACTTGGACCCTGAAGAAAGGGAATCAATTTGTGCATAACCTCCTGTACCACAGTAGATTTTCTGCTTCATTAAGCAGAATTTTTGACGTTTTATGTCACTAATTATTTGACTCCAAATCGCTTGAAAATAATTACCTTGAGTCCGAATATGAGCATTTTGGCCAGCTGCCAGTTTGAAAGTACAGCCTTGCTTGGAAGCACTGGTTGTAGCAGCCTAGCTTCAGATTCCTTCAGTGCCCTGGTACTTATTGCAGGCTCCAAAATCCTTGTATTTGGACTGAGACGGTAGCAGCCTTCCTCCACAACTCCTGTACTTGCTGTTTTTGTCTTCTCCGAGTCAAGTCCCCACTGGCTCTTGTATGTTCCCTTGGGGTGCCCCATCCCTGTGGGGAGGCCTTGTCCCACCGCATATAGTCAGCACTTAGAGCAGGTCCCTGCTGCTGCTCTCCACTCCTGGCTGCTGGCAGAGTCTGCCTGGGGTAGCATTCCTGGGCTCCCTACTCTATTCCCATCTATTCTTGGCATCTGTCTTGCCTGGCAAGAGGAGCTGTGGTGATGTGTGCAGTTACCTGCATGTCTATCACCTGTATCTGCCCCCTTCACTAACTTCAGTGGTGTTTCTCCATGACATTTTATGGATGAAATTACAGCTCCTACTCTGTGTAACTTCAGGGCATTGTGAGGACAGTGTGGGTGATTTTGAGTGGGGTAAGATTTTCATTAATATGGTTTATGCTTTAGAGAAAGAACAAATTTTAAATGGATCTCACCCACATGGACAATAGAGTCTTCCCTCTCCAATCATTGAAGATACACAATTAGCAACAGCCCTAGACATTGGTTCTGTTAGAAAATAGACCCCAAAAGAATCAGAGAATAACAGACTGGGTTGGGCTGGAAGGGACCATTCCACCGCCCTGCCAGGGGCAGGGAACCTTCCACTAGACCAGGTTGCTCTAAGCCCTGTCCAGCCTGGCTTGCTATTCTAAAAGCTGGCAACAGTAGATTATTCCATCACTATAGGAATTATTACATCCAAACAGAACTTTTGAAATCTTATTCAGGTATGTAATGGTAGTAGGTTTTCAAGATTGTTGTCAATGTTGTAAATGCAAAGACCATAATTTGGTCAGACTTACTTTTAATACATTTATCCTGGGGATGTGCAAATAGATCTGACAAGGTCTTTGTGCTTTCTTGCTCAGCTACAAACCCATGACCTCGTGGTCAAAGATGACAGTAAAGTGTCATTTGCCTTGCTAAACATTTGGCTCATTTTAATGCTCATTGTGTTTTGACCTGGAAAAGTTGCTCTGGAAGAACGAAAGGTGTTTGTCAAAATCCTCTTCTACAGTCTCTTCTCCCCAAGAAAATGATGGAAATACTATGTTGTATATGTGTGTATATATTTCTGAAAGTCTCCTGCAACTTTATTTGTGCCCCTGTTAGTTGGCCAGGGTTGGCCTTACCACAAGGGAGCAGGTTTTGCAAAATTCTTGTCAGATCTTGTCTATCACCTGTTGGACATAAATGATGTAAAAAATAAGAGGAAGGAAGTGTGAGAGGTTTTGAAAGAGAGTTGCTGGAATTGAAGAGATTATTTGGGTGGTTGTGATGCAACGTGCTGTTGGATGTTAGAATTTTTTCCTTTTTTTTTCTCTCATGGAATTTTTTCCCATTTGTTGCTAAGAGACAATAACTACTGATACATAAGAGAACAAAAGATGTAGCTGGGAGGAGGAGGAGGGGAAAGGGTGCAGCTGGCTACTCTCTTACCTGAGGGGTTTTCTCTTTGGAAGGGCAGAGATACTGTGAGATTTTGGCCCGGGGGTGAGGGGCTGGGCTCGACTTGTCTCTCGCTCTCGGAGGAGGGACAGCTGGTCTACTGGTCTACGGTTACTGCCTGGAGGATTTGCTGCCACTATGGAGCTTTTGTCCTCCCACTGTTTCTCCTACCGTGGGTGAGCCTTTGCTCTTAAGAGCAGCTGGTGAACTGGGACCTTATTAATACCCAGTCTGACTGGAAAGGACCCTCACCCTCTATTCGGATGCCTCAGAGGAAAACCCAGGACCCCGACCCCCTTCCGAGGGGCGTGCCTCCCTATCTGCTCCGGAGAAGCCCGGCTGCCGCTCCCCAGCCCACTGCTTTCAGCCGCTGCCTCTGGGCTTTTCCACTACACTCTAACCCAGCACCCTACATCACCCGACCCCCGAGGCTTCTGCTAAGGCTGCAGAGTTTTCTGTTACATTTTGTTTGCCTCTGCCATCCCAGCCCCCGCTCCGAGGTTGCCGCTGCAGCCTGTTCCCACACCCAGCCCATCCGCCATCACCCCCTGCAGCGCCCCCTGCAGGTGCGGGGAGTTAGCGCCCCTGCCCGGCCGGGAGCCAGCAGCGCCCCTGCTGGCTGTGCCCGGAACTGCAGCGGCTGGGAGAAGGCTGGGGCTGGGGTCTGTTTGTTGTTAATGCCGTAATTATTGTTGTTTGTCTAGCAAAGAACTGTTATTTTTTTTCCCGCATCTTTGCCTGAAAGCCCTGTAATTCCAGAGTTACAGTAATTTGGAGGGAAGGGGGTCACATTTTCTATTCCAAGGGAGGTTCCTGCCTTCCTTGGCAAATACCTGTCTTTCAAACACATGCCTAATATTGCAAAATAAAAACACGCTTTAGCAAATAAATAGTGTTTAAGGGAGTGTTTCTTCTTCTTTTTTGATATTAAAAAAGCCTTCTGCATCAATAAGAGTTTAATACACCACCCTCAAACTTGTCTGGAATAAAAGGTCAGTTTAAGACCTAANCCTCCCACTGTTTCTCCTACCGTGGGTGAGCCTTTGCTCTTAAGAGCAGCTGGTGAACTGGGACCTTATTAATACCCAGTCTGACTGGAAAGGACCCTCACCCTCTATTCGGATGCCTCAGAGGAAAACCCAGGACCCCGACCCCCTTCCGAGGGGCGTGCCTCCCTATCTGCTCCGGAGAAGCCCGGCTGCCGCTCCCCAGCCCACTGCTTTCAGCCGCTGCCTCTGGGCTTTTCCACTACACTCTAACCCAGCACCCTACATCACCCGACCCCCGAGGCTTCTGCTAAGGCTGCAGAGTTTTCTGTTACATTTTGTTTGCCTCTGCCATCCCAGCCCCCGCTCCGAGGTTGCCGCTGCAGCCTGTTCCCACACCCAGCCCATCCGCCATCACCCCCTGCAGCGCCCCCTGCAGGTGCGGGGAGTTAGCGCCCCTGCCCGGCCGGGAGCCAGCAGCGCCCCTGCTGGCTGTGCCCGGAACTGCAGCGGCTGGGAGAAGGCTGGGGCTGGGTTCTGTTTGTTGTTAATGCCGTAATTATTGTTGTTTGTCTAGCAAAGAACTGTTATTTTTTTTCCCGCATCTTTGCCTGAAAGCCCTGTAATTCCAGAGTTACAGTAATTTGGAGGGAAGGGGGTCACATTTTCTATTCCAAGGGAGGTTCCTGCCTTCCTTGGCAAATACCTGTCTTTCAAACACATGCCTAATATTGCAAAATAAAAACACGCTTTAGCAAATAAATAGTGTTTAAGGGAGTGTTTCTTCTTCTTTTTTGATATTAAAAAAGCCTTCTGCATCAATAAGAGTTTAATACACCACCCTCAAACTTGTCTGGAATAAAAGGTCAGTTTAAGACCTAAAAATAAATACAAACAACTTCATATATGAGCCAAGTCAGTGTTGGATGATCAGTCAGTGTTACATGTCCAGAGCTGGAGCACAGCTGCATATTCATAGTCAGGGAATTTTTTTGAGCTGAAGTACCAAAACTGAAAATGAAGAAACGTGCTTCTTGAACACTTCCGGGGATGGGGACTCCACCACTGCCCTGGGCGGTTGCTGGACAACCCTTTCCATGAAGAAATTTTCCCTAATATCCAATCTAAACCTCCCGTGGCCCAGCCAGGGGCCGTTCCCTCTCCTCCTGTCCCTGTTCCCTGGGAGCAGAGCCCGACTCCCCACGGCTGCCCCCTCCTGTCAGCGAGCTGTGCAGAGCCAGAAGGTCCCCCCTGAGCCTCCTTTGCTCCAGGCTGAGCCCCTTTCCCAGCTCCCTTAGCTATTCCTGGTGCTCCAGACCCTTCCCCAGCTCCATTCCCTTCCCTGGACATGCTTCAGCCCCTCAAAAGTCTTTCCCAAAACTGACTCCAGGACTGGAGGTGCAGCAGTACAAAAATTGACATTTTTATAGAGATGCATATAGGGCAGCCTTCATCCCTTAGTGGTTAAATTTTTTAAAATCTTTTTTTCTTGTAAACAAAACTAATGAAAAAATCTTCCATTAATTCTGAGATTAGGGGGATATGCAGAAATGGTCAAGGACGTTTTCCAAATACAGATCAAGTGTATCCAGAATAATTTAAAACAGATGTACATAATAATGGGACAGATTCAGGTCACATGGAAGGATGGAAGTAGTTAGATAAAACTCTGCAGTTATGTAATTGAAGATCAGAGTCCTAAATGGTATCATTTATTTCTGGCCTTCCATAGGTGCTCACTCTTTGCACACAACTATTCTCTTTTTTTCATTGCTAATTCAAGAATTTTTGATTTCCTGAAGGTAAATCAGTCTCATACTCAGGCAAATTCAGGGATGGGTGCCACTAAGGGAACTGTTACCCAGTTCTTGTTAGACATTCACTGAAATAGATTTCAGATGTTTTGAAAGTAAAAGTACAACCATTAAACCTAATATGTTCTGTGGACTACAGATGCATTTTTAATGTCTCCCAGGGGCACTACCCTCCATCATATATCTGGAATTAGATGATGGTGGCTATCAAACCAGTCACAGAATTACCAAATAAATCATAAAGAAATTTCATTTGCTTGTAAGCAGTTGCAGGTGAAATATGTGTCAGCTTTCATATAGGAATTGAAAGGACGTAAACAGCAAGCTATTTGAAAATGACAATCTACAAAAATATTGTACATTTTGAATGGTTTCTTGAAAAGAGCAAACCTAATAACTCTGCCATAAAATGATATATTTGGTTTTCAAGGAATACTCTGAACATTTATGAGCACTTATGAACTCCGTCCTGCTGCATGTGACACCTGCAGAGGTGTTAGGGTTGACCCCTTCAGAAATCCAAAGGGTATTTATAGACAAGACATCTGAGAGAGCTGCCAGGCTCTGTAAAATTACTCCTAAATGGCCTAAATCAGGTAAATTCCAGGGTAAATTGCAGAGATCTGCTGATGCATTTAAAGTGGGTTGAATTTTTTGAAGGGAGGAAGGATCAGAGGTATTAAATTGCTTGACAAGCTCAGGTTGTATTCTTTGTAATTTACATTTTTGCAGTTCAGTCAAAGAAAAAGTTATTAACTTAAAAAGACATAGAAGTAGATGGAAAGTATGAGGGTGTTCACTGCTGGGATCTGCTAAAATAGTTTAAAACAGAGAAAAAGGTATCTGTGAGCCTTAGGTACCTTCACTCTTTCTGAAGTGTCTAAATAATTCAATGTCGGATTTAATTATTGTTACTAATGACTTAAGTGTAATATTTGAAGTTTGCTCTTGCAGTATCAAACAGGTGAGGAGCTCTTGGTGAGGCTTGTGGCGGAGCTGCTCCGTGTCCTTCCACATCCTGGGAGCCCCACTGGCCTCACTGCTCCCACCCGTTGGCCTGGCTGATCGATCCATCGATCTCTCTGTGGCTCCCACATCCCTCCCCAGGCTTCCCACAGGCTGCCCTGCCTTAGGCTACACACACTGTCCTTGGAGCACTGACCTCCTAGCATTCTAGGCCCCTGATCTAATTAACCTTGCCAGTCTCCCTGCCCACTCAGTCCCCTTGTGGCGTCTGTTCCAGTGTAATACAATACAGAAGCAAAATAAACAGTCAGGAAAGAATCATGGTGTGTTCCTCAAGGGCTAGAGGTGAAGAAATCACATATTCTAGTTTCTTTTACTTTCACAGATCATGGTATGGTTTAGGTTGGAATGGACCTTAAAGCCCATCCAGTCCCACCCCTTGCCATGGGCAGGGACACCTTCCACTAGACCAGATTGCTCCAAGCCCTGTCCAACCTGGCCTGGGACACTTTCGGGGATGGGGCAGCCCCAACAGAGCCCAGACTCACTTTGTCTATAATCACCTTTAACCAGAGATGAAACCACTTCCAGTGACATCACCTTTGCACACACTGTTGCATTTACTGATCCCACATGAAAAAGGCATTTTCTAAACTTTACTAAAAATTATTTCCCAATAATTGAATGTAAAAACTGTTCCCCACTTGGAATTTATTGTGGTTAATTGGAAGGCAAGTCCTCCAAACTTGAAGTCAGCAATTCAGGTACTGAAGTAAAAATTTTACGAGCTCTTTGCCACAGTCCAAGGACTTCCATCACAGATACAGCCTGCAGAGCACAAACACATTGCAGTGAATTGCTTATTTCTAATAACATAAATAAAAATCCATGAGCAGCTCCAAGACAGATTAGTCTCCAAAACTGCAGCCTGGTTGGAAGCAGAGGTAATTTCTCAAAGGTGCACAGGGAATTTTTTTTTGGTAAGAAAAATGTAAGCAAAGCCTTACTTTGCACTGCAAAAACAAATCAAAAATAAGACATTCTTTTGTAATGAGCTGTGCAGAATTTAAATGTATCTTTTAAAAAGTGAAAGATAATATTCAAAACATTACATGAAATTCGCAGTCAAATTTTAGGTAGTCAGTAATAGCTGTGCTTCTTTCTTTTAATCCTTAATCTTCAGAAAAGCCAGGAAAATGCAGGATTGCATGTCAGAAATAACGAAAAGCTGTCAGAGAGATGTGAAACAGGCTGTCCTTCTAGAATAAAATACTCCCTGTGTTCAGGTTATCTGGCATTTTTATCTACCAGAGCATTAAAATGCTGGGAGCAATAACTCTGAGCCTGTGGATGTAATGCTGCCACGTGCACAGAGTGATCCGGAGTGGGACAAACAGCAGGACAACCAGGAGGGTGAGAGCTTCCTGTTCCCAGCACAGAGCCAGGGAATGGAGGGAATCACAGTCCAGCCCCAGCCAGTGGACTCCTGTACCTGTGCCCAGCACCCCGTTAGGAGAAGTCCCATCTTCATGATAATGGAATAGTTGAAAATACAACATAAATGTGATTTAATTGCTCTGATGATCTTGAAGGTCCCTTCCAATCCAAACCATTCTGGGTTTCCCCTCGGAGCCAGGCCAGTTACCAGTGGGTGCCAGGCTGGATCACACTGTGGTGGCTCTGGTGTCCTTTCCAGTGCTATTTCACTGCAGAGGGGCTTGAAAGGGGCTTGACATTAAACTCTCTTGCTGACTGCCAACCAAGGCTTGCTGGGGTCCACTAATGGAGGGACAGGATGGGCTCTGCTTTATTGGGCAACAAACCAAAGCACTTCAGTATCCCAAGTTCTATCATGCCAACAAAAGAATTGCTGTTTCCTTTCTTTTCTTTTTTTTCTTTTCTTTTTTTTTTTTTTTTTCCTTTAGAAGAATTGTTTCTCCTGTTTTCATTAGGAGCTGAATTCAGCCTCCCCTGCCATGGTTAAGTTGGTGCATAGTGGCTTTACCAGGAACTTAGGGGTGTATTCAAGACATGTCTACTCTAAAGCACTTGGAAGACCTGGACAGGCAGATGTAGTTGACTTGGAGATGTGACAGTGTGCTGGAATACAGCATTTACCTGGCTGTGAAATGTTGGGAGATAGTTACTGAGTGATTCCATGAGACATAAATGACAAGAATAGCCAAGTAAAGCTGTCAGCTGGCGTGAAAACACAAGTTATATGGCTTGGTGGCCAAGAGGAAGCTGACAGAGACCTGGCTTGGTGGGTGGCTACAGTCACCTTCCAGCACAGCAGCACACCAGCTCCCAAGAACCTTTTTCCTCCTGTTGTTTTGTATGTGGTCATATAAAAATATAAGCTTTCTGCTGAACATAAAGGGACATCAAGTTACATAGCCCATAGCACTCTTTAAAATACTAGTGCACATGCAATGAGTCAGGGAGGGAGTTTTATTCCTCTTTAAAATTTCTGGCATTAAGCATTTGGTTGTTGCTTTTAGTATTACTGAGTGTTGATGCAGAAGCACATGAGCTCATGTAGTAAGTGCAGCAGCTTCAGACCATCAGCATGTTGGGATCTCTTTGATCCAGTAATTGACTTTAGGTTTTCATGTACACAGTTGGGCAGTGTGTTACTGGTTATTGATATACCGCTATTATTGGAGTTGACTGGAGGGTGTGTTAGAGCTGCTGTAGCTGGTTATAGCAGTGGTGTCATAGCAGTTAAAAATATCTCAGGCAAGTTCTGTTATCAATTCTGTGCTCAAATTTCCTGGTGAGGCGGGTGTGTGCTGAAGTGAGTGTAAAATGTGGTTGCAGCACCAACTGGATAACACACGTGGGAAGGGAGAAAAATCCAGTTATGCCCTTTCACTGAACTTAGGAAGAGAGTATTAGGTCTTACTGTCAGTCCTGAAAGGCAACGTACAGCTTTTTTCCATAATACACATTCACAGGCACTTCAGAGCTGTTACGTCTGTTCTTTGACATTCAGTTAAATGACTCCACTTACTTTTTAAGACTTAAGGAGGGAATAATGCAGTACAATGGAGCTTTGCGTAAATTCAAAGTTATCTGTACTTTGAAAGCCAGGTTATAATAAAATAATTGATAGTTCTATACAAAATATGGAGGTCTCACAGCTCCACTGCTGTGGTTCAGCTGGTGATACCTTGTACCACGAGCAGCATCTCTTAGGGAATGAGCATGGAGTGACAAGACAAGGCAGAAGGTGAAGGAGGTCACAGTTACATCAGACATGAGGAAGAAATTATTCACCATGAGGGTGGTCAGGCCCTGGCACAGGGTGGCCAGAGAAGCTGTGGCTGCTCCATCTCTGAAGTGTCCCAGGCCAGGTTGGAATGGGCTTGGAGCAACTTGGGACAGTGGAAGGTGTCCCTGCCCATGGCAAGGGTTGGGACTGGATGGGCTTTAAGGTCCCTCCCATGCCAAACCTTTCTGTGGCTCTGTGAATTCCAATCAGAGACTAGTTTGGGTAGCCTACCTTTTTAAAGAAAAAAATAACCTTGGAAATAAAAGTCTCTCTAGTTTTCATTTTACATAAATGTCTCTGTTCTGGCTTGGGCTCCTAGAGCCAGTAAATGCCCACAGATTGACTGTGGGTGGTCAGCAGTTCCGCAAATTGGGTCACCCATCTAAATTTGTCTCTCTGAAATCTATCGGGTTCACGTCAGCATTGGTTCAAGCAGTACAGTGAGGATTCAGTAACTTAGACAGCTTATGTGGACCTACTATAGCATCCATTTTCATAACAGTGAAGCCACTGTGGAAGGACAGCTCCAGATGTTCAATTCCCAGAGCTGGTGGTGCTTAGGAACACAGTCGTGGTTGCATGGGAGATGCTCCCAGGTTTTTAATTTGCAGTAGTGCAGATGAGACACCCTAAAATTGCTGTAAGCTTCTGTGAGCTGTACCCTCTGAGGTTAAATGGGAATTTCTGGAAGCAACTGGCTTAAATTTCCTGAGGTTTTGTACATATCCCAGATTCTGTGATTTGTGGGTTTCAGTTACAGTTATCAAAAAGCAATATTTTATTTAAAGTAGCATCGTTTTACTGTAGCTGCAGGCTGAGTGCTGGAGGAGCGCAAACCAGGACAAAGCTGGGAAATGGAGGTGGGCTCTTTTCCAGATTGTACATTATCAGATGAATAATTAACTGTAGACTAATGCAAATCCTAATTAGTCTCCTATAACTGCACTAAGCACAGTATTACTTCAGTGTACCGTGGTAAGAGCTTGACCTTCAGGCTTTAACCCTGCTGCTGGTGTGAGCAGGAAGGAACTTGACTTTTGGAACCCAAATTACACGTGTGATACTACAAGTCAAAACCTCCACAGACTTTTCTTATAAAATTAAAAGGATACAGAAATGCCAGTATAGATGCCTGGGCTTTTCCCGGTATGCATTGCTAGCTGGAAGCTTGTCTGTGCTGCTTTCCCTACAGGTGGTGGGAAAAAAATTAGGAAAAATTATTAGGAATGTAGTTTTTGGCCTGTTTTGTAGACTTGATGGGGAATTGGCAGGCAGACTACTTTGTGGTATGACCCATAGGGTGAGTGCAGAAGGTGGGTTGTATCTGGAGAGACTTGATTTCCATGTGACCATGAGTGTGTTGGGGGCAGCAGCTGGCAGTGGAAGTTGCACGTGTATTTTCTGTCCTGGTCTTTCCTGTTAACTACTCAGTAGCACAGGCTGATTGCTCTGCAGCTTGTGGAGCACCTTTCAAATGGCTCTTGCAGCCTTGTCTTCTCTGTGAGTAACTTGGAGGCAGTTTCTGTGCCTCCAAGAAACAGAGGGAGGGGAGCAAACACTCTCTCTTCTCCAGTGCTGGTTCAGAAAATCTTGTTCCCTGGTAGCTCTGGTGCTTCTGCTACAAGGACAAGATGCCTAGGTGTGCTTCCATGGGAGGTGCTGAGAAAATAACGGGCAGTGAGAGGAGAAGCAACAGTTAACATTGGAGAAAACATACATCTATGGTGCATGACCAAAAATTAATGACCAGCATAGAATGGTAAAACAGACTTGAATAACGTGAATAACCTGAAAACCCAGATACTGAGGGTACAGGTAGCGGTGTTGTGTTGGTACCACCACTGAGCAGCAGTCAAAGTAAATAATTCCTGTCTGAATCTGGTTTTCTTTTGCTTAGGTGATACTGAGCAGGAACTGGGACCCCCTCCATCCGTAGATGAGGCAGCGAACACACTCATGACTCGCCTGGGCTTCCTCCTCGGAGAGAAAGTCACGGAGGTTCAGCCAGGGCCCCAGTACAGCATGGAGGTGCAGGATGAGAACCAGGTATGACCTCCCCGATCCCAAATGGCATGGGTTGGGATCACTGTGGAATTTGGGAGAGGGTGGTTGTTGTCTAATTCCATGGCAACCAGGTGTCTCCTAACAATGAAATAATGGTGCTGAGGTAGAGGTTGTATCTCTTCATCACGCAGTGACTCATCCTTACAGAACAGCAGGCTGTGGTTCAGGGATCAGCCATGTGAGACAGCTTCTGTTGTTTTTCTGTTTCTGCAAATGTAGGAGTGGGCAGTATTTCTAATCAGATTATAGTGACCAAAATAATCTGTACTTGCCTGGCGTCTTCTCTGTGATATTTCAGAAGCACTTCAGTAGTGTTACATAAAAACTCACAGTCTCTGCAGAAGGGAGAGGGAAGTAGTAATAGCCTGATTGTACAAATAGTCACAGTTTTTGGTCATGTTTGCCCCAAAAAGTGATTTCATGCTTGAAAACAGATAAAGAAGGCAAATCATAAAATCCTTATTGTGATGGAGCTTGTCACACTGCTGGCTGGCTGGAAAGCTTTGGGCTATGATACAGGTTTTGTAGAAACTGCCTGAGCCTGAGTTTCTCCTTCCTTTTCGCCAGGTATGGATAATTTGCGGTTTTGCTGAGAGTAAAAATAGGAGGCCTTTCCCCCCCACCCCTTTTTGTATTTAAATTGACAGATGGGTAGTCCAGTATGTAGCAGAAGAACACAAAACTCAGCAGCCATTTTCAGTTTTCTGTTCTTTTAACAGCCATTGGGTGATTCTGCCCAAGTCACTCAGATACATAATATAGATGTAATTCAGAGAACCTGAATTCCTTAAAAAGAGAGTCAGTGAAAAGTGGGCTGTCCTCAGCACAGAACAGATGTGGAGCTGTTGGAGCAAGTCCAGAGGAGGCCATGGGGTTGGTTTAAGTGCTGGAGCCCCTCTGCTCTGGAGCCAGGCTGGGAGAGCTGGGAATGTTCAGACTGGAGAAGAGAAGCTCTACAGAGACCTCAGAGCCTCTTCCCATGCCTAAAGGGGCTCCAGGAGAGCTGGAGAGGGATGTTGGACAAGGACCTGGAGTGATATGAATGGCTTCCCACTGCCAGAGGACAGGGCTAGATGGGATGTTGGGAAGCAATTCCTCCGTGTGGGGGTGGTCAGGCCCTGGCACAGGTTGCCCAGAGAAGCTGTGGCTGCCCCATCCCTGTCCAAGGCCAGATTGGGTTGATTGACTGACACAAGACGTTTTGATCTCCTGCATGAGCTAGTTTGATTGAGAGCCAAGAAATTTGATTTTGTTTTTTCCCTTTAACATATACATTACACTATTAACACTTTGCATTCAGTTTTTTAAAGCAAGTAGTGGATTAAAAATGGACTGTACTATACATTGGGCTAGGAAATGTGCTTCTAACAGGTACCTATTTCAATGGAATACTTCAAAGCCGGGGAGAGCTTTCTACTATAAAGGTTCCTTTTGTTGTTACCTTTTGACAAAAATTAAAATCCCATCTTTTCTCTAAAGCCAAAGATGTCTTTGGAGAATAAATAAAAGAAAAAATCTAAAGAGAAATAGCAGAGACTTGTCCTCTAAAATAGACTGGTATCTTGGGCTGTGTGGTAATTTTTGCATGAAAAAGTTTTCCAGGGCCTTTGAATGCTGTTCATGTTATGGAGAAGATAAAGAGATGCTGGTTCCTCAATTACCAAGTTAATTTTTTCCTTCCTTTGTAAGTGTCTCGTAATGTCATCACTTGCCTAGAATCCTGGAATACTCAAGGTTGGAAGTGACCTCGTGAGGTCAACCCATCCACGCATCCCACCGAGGCAGGGCTGGCTTCAGGGAGGGACCGTGGTTCTCAGGGCTCATCCAGGCAGGGTTTGAAGATCTCCACTGATGGAGGTCAGTGGGCTCTCCTGACAGCCTGCCTTGGGGCTCACCAACTTTAACTGTGAAAAACGTTTTTCTTCCACCCAGTAGAAAATTTCCTCAATGAAACCTGTGACTGTAGCTCCTTGTCCTTTCCCTTTCCACTTCTGAGAGGAGCATGGTTGTGTCTTCTCTCCAGGCCCTGCAGATAGTGGAAGGTTGCAGCTATCCTTGGACCCAGTGTGGCTGTCCTTTCTGCAGGCTGAATGAACCTTCTCCATCAGCCTCTTCTCCTCTTCCTCTCCATCAGCATCTCCTACTCTTCCATCAGCATTGCCTCTTCCTTCTCTCCATCAGCCTCTCCACCTCAGCCCCAGCCACCTCGCATTTTTGGGGCTCTCCTCTGACTCTGCCATCTCCCACTGTCTGTCTCAGCAAACAAATCCTGTCCAAGCTAAAGCTGCTTCTGAATTGCAGCAAATTTGGGAAAACCTCTCCACATCTCCATCCCAAACTGAATTTCCTCCACTGACCTACTTCCATTCACGTGGAAAATCACACAATGAGACATTTATGGGATTTGCAAAGATCAATTCTTCTATTAAGCATTGACTAATTAAAATCTGATTGAGACTTTGACCAGTAGTTTGCGCTTGAATCTAAAAATTAGAACATTTTTGGGATTTTAATGTGTTAATATACATGAACTGAGCAAAGAAAACATTCTTTGTATGAAAAGCTGCTGCTTGTTATTCCAGCCATGCTTTACCTTCTCAGGCGAGACAATAATTATTTGCCATCTCACCAGTGCTTGAGCTGAAAGGAAGATAAGGAATTGGAAGTATTTGCACTGAAACTGCCCAATCTGTACATCTCTACATTGCCTTTTCCCCAGGTGCCTTACTTTGAATATATCCAAGGATATATTCTCTAATCCAGATTGTAATCAAATAGTATGTTTTCTGTGCTTTTAATTGTGATTTCCTTAATGGGAGATTCCAAATTCTGAGGATTAAATCCTTTTTCTCCTACTTTTGGGAAATTCTTTCCAACTGTATTGTCTGCCAGAGCAGCACAAAGGACATTGACGCTTTGGCAGAACAGAGTAATTTTTCAAAGTTCAGTGAAAATGTGACAGATGAAACAGCAGCAATAACAATACAGAATGTTCTGTCAATGGAAATTTATATTTAAAACTCGCAGAGGAACATTCTTTCATATCAATACAAAAATAAAACATGTCAATCAATGCCAAGTGATACACTGTGTTATTTCATAATTTCCAGTTGCAAGGAGCTTGTTCTTTAGGAGCCGCATTGATAACACAGCAAAAAAGGAACTTCTGTCACTTTCTGGCATTTCATGAAACAATAGTTTTATCAGTTGGAGGGAAGATGAGTGTACCATCCTTGCACTGAATTTTAATTTGCTTTAAAGTGCAATGATTTCTGTGTTTTAAAGTTACTGGATGTTATTTTGTCCTGAGGTAAGTTTCAGTGGGGATTTGTTTAAAATGACAGTTAAAGACATAGAAAAACTCCACCATAAAGAATTTATAATAGTAATAAAGGTTTACATTCTGTAAGATCCCATATGTAAGCTGATGGAATTTTTAGATGCTGTAGTTTGAGATTGGCAGGCACTTCTGGAGATCATCAAAACCAACCTTCTGCTTCAATCAGGGCCAGCTGAGATTGGATTGGGTTATTCCCCACCTGGAACTCTCTGTACAATTCTAGTGCCCCCAACATAAAAAGGACCTGAAACCGAGCAGAGCTGGGCAGAGGAAATGCATCACCCCCTTCCCCTGGCAGTATCAGTCTTCCACATGCAACCCAGGATACCCTTGGCCTTCCTTGTCCAAAGCTCCCCAGTTTTACCTTAAACTTGATGCAGTTCATTGGACTGTCAGCTAGTTAAAGAAAATATTGGGAAGGGCTGATTCAAAGGCTCAAGTGTGCTGATGGAGTCCCATCAGCTGTGGTAAATCAGAAGATAATCCCACTGTGATGGGTAGCTCAGTGAAAACATCTGTGTGGCACAGAACAGCAAACCCGTATTAGGTTATATTAAGAATAATAATAAGCCCTGTCACTTTTAAAGGGAAAAAACAATGGAATATTTTCATTGAATATGACACACAGGTAGTTTTTAACTTGGCCACTACAATGAATGAGCTAGAAATAATTTTGCAAAATTGAAATCAGATTTAGAAAAATCAGTAGTGTATTTAGACATCTGAAAAACTTGCAGTAAGGTTCATGGTGAGACAAAGCACCTGAGGTGATCTAATGAATGTGTGAAACCAGAATATTCAGAGAGCCAAAATTCCCAGAGCAGTCAGCTTGCCTGCAATTCCTAGAAGGCACTAGAGAGAAAGGAGAGGTACTGGTAAGTGCCTAGAATGTGAAAGAATGGAAAATAACAATAACTGGGATTTACCAGTGGCACTTTAAATTGGATGGAGAGAGGAGCACATTGGTTTGCTTGTCCCAGGTACTTCAGGAGATGACCATGTGTCAGCAGCCACCACGTACACTGCGGGTATTTTAGAGTCACTGGATCATTAGGTTGAGATCAAGTCCAGCTTTTAACTGAATGCCACCATGTCACTAAACCATATCACAAAGTGCCACATCTACTTGGTGTTTGAACGTTTCCAGGGATGGTGTCTCCACCACGTGCCTTGAGCAGCCCATTCCAATGCCTGACCACTCTGTCAGCAAAGAAATTTTCCCTATTATCCAACCTGAACCTCCCTGGCCCAACTTGAGGCAATTTCCCTTTATCCTGTTGCGTGGAAGAAGAGACTGACCCTGATGGATAGCACAGGGAGATTATAAATTAACATGGAAATACACCCACAGTTCATTTTCTGCAGTGTTGGGATGTCTTGTGTTAATACACAAACTCGCTGGCAGAGCTGTGACATTGCCACTGTGTCCCTGCTTTGCTGATGTACTGATCCATGTTGGGGATATTCTATAATTAAGCTGAGATCAATTCAGCTCCCTCTGGCGTGAGAGCAGAGCTGTGGAGTGGCCAAGGGACTGCCCCATCCCCCCTGCCAGGGATGGTCTGTATTTCCTCCAGCACCAGGGCAGTTACACTAACAATTTTTACAAAACCCATGGGAATACTTGGACAAAGTAGGTTTTTTCCTGGTAGCTTCATGTGGTAGCTGCATCCTAATATAAAACACCAGTAAATCTTTTACATGTTTGACTTAAGAAAAATTCCTCCCAGACATTTTTTAGGTTTCAAATATGGAGTAGGGAGGAGGAAAAAAAATTACATGACAAGCCTGTTATGCAGTTTGCAGGTATGATGCTTTCTGTGGTCTCCTTCAAATGCCACAGAGAAGGGGATACAAAGCCATGCAATTACATGGGGATGCTCACACAGAATATAAGAAATCTCATTTAACCAAATTCCAGATGGGGAATGAACCTCTGCGGTTCCTTCCTTGGGACCCAAGCTCATTGTACGGTGAGTGAAGTGCTGCCTGCTGAGCCCAGCTTCAGCCAACAGCAGCAGTGCAGGAGAACTGGCTGTGCTCTACACTGTCCCCTGAGCCAGGGAGGCATGGGGTCACCTCCCTCTGGAGAACCTGAAAGATGGACTCAAGGGAGGATCACGTGCTGAAACTCCCATTTTTCAATGCTTACTTTTGTCCATCCTGGAGGGGTGATGGACTGACCTCCTGAGGGTGTGGCTCCTCCAGTGCCCACCCTGTGAGTGGGTGGTTGTTCTGTCGTCAGTCCTGTGCAAGGAAAGTGTTGAAATTGCCCATTTATTTTAAAAAAAAAAAAAAAAGCTCTTAAGTCCAGTGTAAGGGTGATGAAGTTGGTGTGTTGGGTACACAAGAAGGCACCTGCACCTGCCAACCCACTTGACCCTGCACAGCAGTTTAGTCCCCTGCAGGTGCTCCAGGATGTGTCTTCAGCAGGGAGAAACTTTTTCCAGGGGAACTTCTGTATCCAGTAGCCTGTGATTAAAACAAGGGCTCTGTCATACATCAAATTGAATTCAAGAATGATGTTGGATTTTTAATAAATCCATCTCCTTGCTGCATTTTCTGTATTATTGGGGGTTTGTTTAAACTTTTTCTAGTGGGGAAAGCATGCCTGGGCAGAGAAGGGCCATCTGGTATCTAGATAAGGGAATTCTGTTGTTTTCCTGGAATGGAGGAAACATTTATAGAGCAAAATAAGAACTGCAGCCCCACAAGGATTCTGAGCAGATGGAAATGGCCCAGAGGTCTTTGTAGGATTTCCTGGATATGATGATTGTAGCTGTAAGTAAAGGTGAGATCACGCTGTGTGCTTCCCACCCCAGAGCTCTCCACTTCAAAAGAGGCACAGAATTTACCTTTCTGTCACAGTTTTTGCTTATTTGTGCTTTTTTTCTTTAAAGCTTTCAGTTCAATGCTAACAAAATAATCAAAACTCCTGATCAAGTATGGAATCAGGCTTTTGATAAATACCACTCTTTATGTTTCCTGTGGCTCCTATTGAACATGGAAGCTGGGATCTCTGAAGCATGAAGGAGAAAATGAGTCCAGTGTCTGCCACAGGTGGGGGGTGGCCTACCGAGTGTTTTCATTTCAAACTGTAAAGCACTTTTTAACCTCACCAGACAAAGCAAATCCTCAAGTGTGAGCTATAGAAAGACTTTCCCGCAGTGCCTGTGGTGAGTGATGTGTTCCTGCTTCCAATTTGCAGAGCTCAGCGGTGACTCAGCGCGTCAGCCCCTGCTCCACCCTGACCAGCAGCACGGCCTCGCCACCAGCCAGCAGCCCCTGCTCCACCCTGCCACCCGTCAGCACCAGTGTCACAGCCAAGGACTGCACCTATGGGGCCCTCACCAGCCCCACATCCACGCTGGAGAGCAGAGACAGCGGCATCATTGGTGAGTGCCGGGCCCTCCTCCTCTTCCTTCTCCTCCTCCTCACTGCTGCTGGCTGAGTCCTGGTGCGCTGGTCTGGTCTAACAGTGGTTGGTTTATAGTCAGAGAATCCCAGGATGGTTTCAGTTGGAAGGGATCTTGAAGACCATCCCATGCCACCCTCTGCCATGGGCAGGGACACCTTCCTCTATCCCAGGTTGCTCCAAGCCCCATCCAGCCTGGCCTTAGACACTGCCAGGGATCCAGGGGCAGCCACAGCTTCTCTGGGAACCTGTGCCAGGGCATCAGCACCTCTGCAGGGAACAATTCCTTCCCAATATCCCATCTAACCCTGCCCTCTGGCAGTGGGAGGCCATTCCCTGTGTCGTGTCACTCCAGGCCCTTGTCACAGGTCACCCTCCAGCTCTCCTGGAGCCCCTTTAGACACTGGAAGGGGCTCTAAGGTCTCCCTGGAGCCTTCTGTTCTCCAGGCTGAACAACCCCTGCTCTCCCAGCTTCGCTCCAGAGCAGAGGGGTTCCAGGCATATCATCAATTCAGTGACCTCCTGTGGACTCACCCCAGTTGTTTCATGTCCCTTGGGGACCCCAGAGCTGGATGTAGTGCTCTATTTAGGTGATACTATTTATGTCATACACCAGTGTTTGCTAATTAGGGGGATGGTTTTGCATTATTCAGGTTAGTACTGCAGTGACCAAGGTTATCTGTACCCCTCTATCTTCCATTCCTCATAGGCAAAACTACATAGTAGTTGGTGAAAATTGGGATGTATGAGGTTGATAACTTTGCATCAATTAATTTACCTTCAGAACTTGTTTAAATGGTGCAAGAGAAAGCCTTGGGCAGGAGCTGAACTAAATTATCACAAATTTCAGTGAATTTCTGTAAGTGCCGTAGCAGGTTTTTCATTTGAGTGATCTATGGGTTGCAAGTGTAAAGAATCTGGAGAAAATAACATACATAGATTAATTCTGTTCAGTAACTGTACAGTCGCAATGGGAAAACATTAATGTTTGTATGACATCAGACAGGGTGGCCATCACTTGGGTGTCTTTGCCACATCTTCTAGATTGGGTATTTCCCCAGTTTAAGAAGATTTTATTTTGCCAACAATTTATGTAGTGTTTAAAAAACAAAAAAAAAAAAGAAAGGCAGGTTGATAATTTAGGGGGATTAGTTGCACTAGTGGTTAAAATTTTGCTTGGCTGTTCAGGGAATCGGGACTTAGTTCAGCTCCTGGATGCCACAGCAACCCTTGCAGCAGTTCTGCCTGCGTGATCTTAAAATGCAAATGGGTGAGCTATTCTGAGCTGTGTGCCGAAGTAGGTTAATGAATCCTGGGAAGAGTCACTGCAGGATGCCACCCCCTCACTTCACTGCTCACCATGTCCCACCATCAGAGCTGCACCTTCTCCCACATCCAACCCCAAAGCTGGGCTGGGCTGGAGGGTCACAGTGAGTACAAGTAGATGTTTGATCCCAGCTCTGTCCTGCGTCTGCCCAAGCTGTCAGTCAGTTCTAAGAGCTGAGTGAAGGTTGAAAGGATAAAAAAAAGTCCAATTCCAATTCAGATATTCTTTATTTGTAAAAGAAAAGCAATGGGGTATGGGGGAGAAAGTGAGCCAAGAGGAGAGGTAGAAGCAAGTCAGCCCTTTCTCCTGGATGCCACACAATCCTTTCCATGTAAAACAGAAATGGCTGGTGAAAATCCTGACCTGGCTGTAACCTCTAAATAGCTTGAGGATTTTTTGGCTCCCACTGTGTAAAAGCAGCCAACTGTTAATATTCAAAATCTGCTACTGAAAAGAAAACTGGTCAAAGAATCGTATGCTGCTGTGGGGTAACTTTGCACCTCACAGACCTTCCAGTGGGAGCTTGGAAGATTTGCTGCTGGAATGCAGCAGAATACAGGAAAACCTCCACCAGTCTTAGCAATTCTGTAAAATAACCAGCGAAGTTTTCTTGCCACTATGCAAAGCTTATCCAAGCAACGTTCAAGCAGCACTTTATGTCATTAGCAGCAATTTCCTATGGAATGTCTGTTTTCCATGTGGCATCTTCCTATAGAAGTGTGCTCATACACCCCAAGTTGAAATGGGGCCACACTTTTTCCCTGTGATGATTGGCTCTCTGTGCCCCGGTGAATTGTCAGGGGATCATCCTGGGCAGGGACACAGGTATGAGGGAAAAGCAGCTTAGAAGGGAAAGCAGTGAGCAGTGGAAATCCTCTGGCCCCACTGCTGCGGTGAAGTGCACAAGTCTGGTACTGTACGGACCAGATGTCTTTACTCAGATTTTGCGGATTTATTTAATGGAAAATAACATACAAAAGAGCCCTATCCCTTCCTGGGAATCCCTGGCCTGTAGCTTTTTCCACTAACTCTTTTTTTGTTATTTTTTTCCTCTTATTCCTAAGCTTTTATCAAGATGCTGCCTTCTACAGATTTATGTGTTTCTGGGTTAAAAATACAGACCTCAGGGGTTTTGGGATTGGGTTTTTTTGCATGGAGATGCCATAAACTCACTGCCTGGTGGTGCCTAGCAGAGAATAATGTTCTAAAGGTGCGCCAGGGTTGTTGGGGCACAGACCACGTGACTGCCCGAGGCTGCCACCTTCCCTTGGGAACGGTTTGGACTTAAACTTTCTACCTGCCAAAGTTTTCTGTTTGGCAGCTGAAGCACTCTGGAGTGACGTGGCTATATTTAGGTGTATCCTTCTGTGGCTGAATTTATGGAGGCTTATGTAGATTAGGTTAAAAAATTTATTTCACTCCTTGCCAACTTGCACGTGTTAGCTGGGACATCTCTAATGGAATGAGGCAAGTGGTGCTGAAGACAAGTGAAATAAAGTTAATTCAGGCTGGGTTTGTAGCTCATTGCAGTGCAGCATATGAAAGCTCATTGCTTTGCTGCAGTTACTTCTTTAAATCAACAAAATCCCTGTTTCTTACTTGAGGCACTATAAATCTTTACATATAATTAATGTTACAGCTGTTGGTCATTGTCACGTAGGACCTACAAAAACTGCTTCTCCCACAATTACAGCTGGAAGGTGAATGTAAAGGTTGATGTTTTCCAGGCATGATCTTTGCCTCAAGGACAATTGGATGGGATGGTAAAAATTCCCTTGTGTGTTTGACTAGAGACACATTTAGTTGAAAACCTCCCAGGGCATAGGCCAGCTTGCCACTAAATGAGAAATAATATTTGTGGCCTGTAAATACACAGAACTGTTTTGAGAAGTGTAGTACTGTCTGTAGTGCTGAGGTGCTGTCTTGGGGGGGCTGCTGCTTTGGTACAGCTCTGTTATTTCCCTAAAGAAATAAAAATATTTCACCCATGTTATTTGCAAAAAGTTCTAATCAGAACTTTTGTTTCCAAGGGAAACAAGGCAAGTTTGCAAAAGGAAAGTTTGACAGAGGAAACACAGGAGTAAATCTTGAGTGCTCAAAGCAGGGTGTGATTGTGAAGTGACTCCAGCAGTTCTGGAGTGTGTTCCCTCCTGGCACCACAGTCCATGTGTCTGCAAAGCTGCCTGAAGTTGGTGCAGGTGGTGCTGGTGCTGTAGGTGGGGACAGATTCACCAAATCCCAGGAAAAAGCTGCAGACAGGATTGCAGACGGGCACCGCACTGCCTGCGCACTCATCCGAGGGGTTTCCACAGGATATCATTCATTATGTGTTTTCTAGCAGTCACATGGTCTGGATGCCTTGAATTCTGTCTATGCTCACATTAAATGTGTGAGACTGTGCCAGTGGAGACTGGAGATACAGCTCTGTATCTATAAATATACAGATCTATATATACACGTCTATTTTTATGTCCCCGTGGTATTACTTCGGTGGTATGGAGAACCTCAGCTCTTCGTGCATGTCAGGTTTCTCCTGTTCTGTGCGTGACTTACACACTGTCCCATCCTTCTCCATCCCTGCAGTGTCTTGTTTGCTCCCCGCAGCCGCCAGCACTCACTGTGGTCAGTGTTATCCGATCCCAGGCATTTCAAGATTCTGATTTTTTTTCACCAGGGTTGTGCTTTTTTGTGTGGATTTAGCAGCTGAAGAGTCTCAAGTGTTCTCCCATAGCCTTTCACCTTCCGGTGGGTTGGGTTCCTGCTGTGGCACCCCCAGCATGTCCCATCACTTGTGCCCTGATGTGCTGGGTCCCTTGGAGACTGGGGGTGAAAGATCTGCCTCTCTGCAGATGGCTGAAGGCAAAAAATTCCTGCTCTTTGATAGATTTGAGTTCATCAGTTCATCACTTCCCAGTTTAGAGCACGCTGTCTATTCAAAGGTTGCAATTTTTTTTGAACTATCGGTTAATGAGGTGTCCTTGTGTTTAAAAATCATAGAATTATAGAGTGGTTTGTGTTGGAGGGGACCTTCAAAGGCCAGTTAATTCCAGTCCCCTTGCACTGTCCCCAGGTACCACATCCACATGTTTTTTTGAATGTTTCCAGGGATGGTGCCTTCCATCGCTGGCCTGGACAGCCTGTTCCAGGGCTTCACCATCCTTTCAATGAAGAAATTTTCCCTAATATCCTACCTTAACCTTCCCTGGTGCAACTTGAGGCTGTTTCCTCTCATCCTGTTGGAATGGGAATGGGAATGGGAATGGGAATGGGAATGGGAATGGGCATGGGAATGAGAATGGGATGGGATGGGATGGGATGGGATAGCATAGCATAGCAGAGAATAGAATAGAATAGAATAGAATAGAATAGAATAGAATAGAATAGAATAGAATAGAATAGAATAGAATATTTCAATGTGAAGGGACCTACGAAATGATCACCTGATCCAACTCCCTGACCATTTCAGGGCTGCCCAAATCTTTGCACTTTCATTGTATTTATTATTATTTATTGGCGTTCACAACTTTTCTCCCCGAATATTACTCTGCATCTTAGTAGTCACAGGTAATTTAAATTTTCTGAAATTATATTTTTGAAATATGCTTTCTCCAGTTGTCACTGTGAAGGTGTAGTGTCTGAGCAGCTCTGGGGGTCACACTATGGGAGATGTGCTCAGCGTGTCAGTTCATGTTGCTGACTCACAGCTAACCTGATGCTTTTGCTTTTTAACTAAAGTTAAAATTATTTTGGTTTAAAATAGCTCCTAGAAGAGATTAAATCCATAGAGCCATCACTTCAGTATGTGTAGCAGTACTTAGATCATCTAGGGTTGTTCAGCAGGTAAATTAATCCACAGGGAACAGTCCTAAATACCTGATTCAATGACGAGTTTGCACATAAAACAGCTTTAGTATAAACCAGAGAAAATTATGTTTAAAATGAACACAAATTGTTGATTAGAAAAAAGGGCAGCAGGACTTATTAGCTCTTTTTTCTTTTTTGTTGTTTCACTTAGAGAAAACTTATTTTGACACATGGTTATTTTGTTTTTCCTCAGTTTGATGTGTTGGAAGATGACTGATGTCAGCTGCTGATTTGTTTCTACAAAGACTAATTAGACATGTACTGAGATAGGCTTTTAAAATTAATGGATTTTAATGGATCAGTGGGGGTTTGTGAATAGAAAACATGACATGCCTTGCCCTGCAAACCCAGTCTTTGAAATGGAGTTTTTAATAGAGAATCATTTCAAACATATTTCTTAGACTATTTGATGGAGCAAGAGAAGTGTGTGAACAGCTGTTTTCTGTTTTTACCTATAATTTTCTTATCCTAAATCATAAATATGTTTACCTGACAGCAAGCCTGTGTATAAATGCCAACAAATAAATACCAGTTCTTAGCAGTTGCATGTGTTGGTTTTAAATTTCAAAATATGTTGCAAGCAACTACATTTTGGAACATTTGACGGGATGCAAAGATACTGAGCCCACTCCCTAGAGAGAAACCCAGTACTGACAAAGCCATAGAAATAGGGGTAAAGACTGAAGCTGTTGTGAAGTCTGTTAGGATAAAGAACAGGTTTCCCAGACAAGCTGTGTCTTCCACTATCCCAGGTTGCTCCTGCCCCGTTCCTGGAAGTGTCCAAGGCCAGGTTGGATGGGAGTTGGAGCACCCCGGGATAGAGGAAGGTGTCCATGCCCATGGCAGGGGGTGGGACTGGGTGGTCTCTAAGGTCCGTTCCAACCCAAAGCATTCTGTGATTCTCTAACACACTCAGATAAGCTGTTGTGAGTGTTGGAACCTTGTCTCAGTGACTAAATTATGACCTTGAATGAACATACTGGGGACTAAAGATGAGAGGAAAGTCAATAGCCCAAAGGGACTTAGAGCCAGGGGGTAACTGAGCTGGAATCCAGAAGAGAAAATACAGGTGAGGAGAAGATGGGGATGTTCTGGATGAATTGAGTGTTGTCACTTCCCAGTGGGAAAGTCAATATAGCAACAATCCTCATCTGTAAAATGAAATAATATAGGGGAGACTGAATGGATTACAGTTAAAGTTTCATAAAAACTTACTGTCAGTCAAATGAGATAAGGGATACCGTTTCTGAACCAAACTAATAATGGGAACTGGTTGTTCAGGCAGGTTAGTGGAGGCTTCTCAGTGTCAGACCTTGCAAGACCTTGCAAACTTCTGCAAACGTTTCCTGGAAATGGAAAGGTAGAAACTGTGATGCCAATTAAAAGATATGAGGAGCCATGATAATGTTGCCTCCTAAATAATTTCTATTCTTTCTGGAATGGTGTATTTGAATACAATGCACAGAATTTTTAATACTCTTTGTAATTACAAATGGCTTTTAACAGTATGAGCCAAAACATTAGAGCTTAAATGTTCTTTTAGAAGTCATAAGCAAAAAGAGCATCATTAAACTAAAATCCGTAATCTCTGATTTATGTGGATGTGGAAAACATGATGAAGATCATTTTTGGCTCTTGCATGGCTCAGCTTGGCATTGATCAGCGTGTGTTCAAGCCATTCTTGCTTTGTTACTCATTTTGTTTATAATTTCTTCCTTCAAGCTACATTGACAAGTTACTCTGAAAATGTGGAACGTACCAAATATGGAGGGGAAAGCAGTAAGGAACTTGGATCTGGGGGAAACCTGAAGCAGTGGCAATCCCAGAAATCCAGCATGGACTCCTGCCTGTACCGCGTGGACGAGAACATGACAGCCTCCACCTACAGCCTCAACAAAATCCCCGAGAGGAACCTGGAGACGGTCCTGTCCCAATCAGTGCAGTCAATTCCTCTTTATCTTATGCCACGGCCAAATTCAGTAGCAGGTAAGAAATTCATGTTTGTGCCTTTAGAGCCAGACACAACACGCAGATGCCACAGCCCTTCTTGTGTTTCTTTATCCAAGAAGAAATCTCTTGCCTGGAGTTATGATCCTTAAGAATGACAAAAATTGGTTTTTTGTTTGACTTACTGGTTCTAAGTAGAAAATTCCTCTCTGGAAGACTGTTTCTGATGGTCTTTAATGGTTATTTCAGCAGTTTATGGTCCCTTTCTTACAACATTGTACAAGATTATGGGAGAATTTCTGAAGAGATAAAAACAGATTCTTTACTGTCATTACAATGCAAATGTCTTGGGTTTAAGGTGCCAAGACATCATAGCCATTTCTACTATTTCAAAGGATTCATTGCAAGTAAAGTCTAATGTCTGATGTTCTCTGAAGAGCTTAAGAGCTCTGGAGTTAAGAGAATGATGGTACTTTCAGTCTACAGAAGACTTGCTCTGGGTCCCATCTCTCATGGTGGACTGTGCCCCAAACATCCCACACCTCACAGCACCTGGCATTTGCTAGCAACTGACATTTTTGTCTTGGCATAAAAGCAACATTATTTTCATTTAAATTCATGTCTGCTCTTTGAAACATTTCTGTGCCATACCTTATTGATGTCTTTTACCAGTCTACTGAGCGTCCGCCTGAAGCTGGTAACAGCAGGGCAGAAAAAAGAGATGGGATTAGAAATATTAAAGCTTTGCTGCAAAGCTGCTTGCCTGGAATTACTCGCTGTTCCTTTATTGCCCCATATTTTTTTCTTGCTGGGTGACTTCTCTGGGGTAAAACACATTGTCTGTGTGTCTGTGTAGACATGTGGAAAAATCCACACTTTGAGTCCTGGTGGATGCTGCTCCAGAAAACCCGGAGATTATTCTGAGAGATGCCCCAAAAAGCCTGGGATATTGTCTCTTAAATCAGCATCCCTTGCTGAACCAGGCTGCATTGCGTAACTGGATTAGTTTTCCTTTTTAATCCTACTTTGGCCAGTCACAGACCTAAAAGCAATGTAGAAATGAGATTTATAGATGGTGAAGTACAAGCCCAGAGCAGGGAGGTGCAGCACAGACTGAAAACCTTTGCATTTTGTGTACACAACAAATGTGCCATTCTATTTCTATTACCTGTGAAATGAAACATGAAATCTGGTGTTATTCAGACCACATGCATGGTTTGTAAGGTCTGTTTAAATATTAATAGAGAATTAAAATGCCCTTATATAATACCAGCTCTGTTCTTTTTCCTCTTGGAGATATAAAATAGCAGTAAATATATTATTAGTTGCAAACTTTAAATTCTTTATCCACTAAGGAAAACTGAATTGTCCCATGAGTAAGTCACATTGGAATAGTAAAGTTATCTTCATTAGTTCAAATAACATTTTCCTCATTTATTCACGTATTTTTACTGGGCTGTTGAAAGTTTAATTTTTCTGCCACTAATTCTGGCTTTAGGGACATACAAATGTTAATATCCAAATTAAATACCTCTAAAATAAATGAAGGCATTGTGGGCTTCAGCACAAATTGCACTGGTGAGTTGTCTTTCACCTATAGGAAATGTTGAATGTCTCCGTCAGCTTTGCGCAGGCATGACTGAGTTTGTGATTGGCAGAACAGAGATCAGATACAAGAGACTCCATGTCTCCACTTTCCATATATCTTCCTTTATTTGGGAACACCAGCAGGAGACCAGACCAGAGCAAATACCAATGAAGCATGAGAAAAAGTCACCAAAACACTTTACTTCTTCCTAGGGGAAGTTGTACTTGGTTCACGTCAGCTTTGTTGTCTCAAGGTAGTTACATCTCCGTGTATTTTCATTAAAAGCTGAAAAATACAATAACTAGAGTATGAGATCCAAAAGCCAGCTGTGATGTACTTCTTTGCTTTCTCGTGGCAGCCACCAGCTCAGCCCACCTGGAAGATCTGGCTTACCTGGATGAGCAGAGACACACTCCCCTGCGCACATCGCTGCGGATGCCGCGGCAGAGCGTGGCCAGCGCCCGGGCACAGCAGGACCTGCGAGGTAGGAGCACAGCAGGGCCCTCGGGGCTTCGCAGCCATGGGGAACTTGGGCAGCAGCCACTTCATCCATGTCCATGTGAAAACCAGAATCCCAGAACAGTTTGGATGAAAAAGGACCTTAAAGACCATCCCATTCCGCCCGCTGCCAGGGGCAGGGACCCCTTCCACTATCCCAGGTTGCTCCAAGCCCCATCCAGCCTGGCCTTGGACACTTCCAGGGATGGGACAGCCACAGCTTCTCTGGGCACCCTGTGCCAGGGCCTCCCCACCCTCATAGGGAACAATTCCTTCCTAATATCTCATTCAGCCTTGCCCTCTGGCCATTCCCCCTTGTCCTGTCCCTTCAGGCCCTTGTCCAAAGTCTGTCTCCTGCTCTCTTGGAGCCTCTTTAGGCACTGAAAGGCTGCAATAAGGTCATCTCAGAGCCTTCTCTTGTCTCTTCTCCAGGATTAATACCCCCTTAGTCTCTTCGGGCTTAATACTTTGATAAGTTATTAAAAATGAGAAATTTTATGGAGTACTACTGTTTTTTCTTATGTTTTCTTATTTTTTCAATAATAAGAAAAAATAGTCTCTTAGTCTCTTCGGGCTTAATACTTTGATAAGTTATTAAAAATGAGAAATTTTATGGAGTACTACTGTTTTTTCTTATTTTTTCTTATTTTTTCAATCAAGGCCAGGGATTGCAGTTCCCCCTTGCATTCTGCAGTGTACTAGTGGGGACAGAGCCCAGAGCAGTGACAAGGCCACCAGCTCAGCCAGAGCTTGTAGGGATGCTCACAGTGCCCATATTCAGGCAGCTCTTTGATTTCTGAAAAGCCTTTTGAGAGGGGAAATTTTTGTGGTTCTTTGTGGCAAATTCCACAAACAAGATGTTAGCAATGTGAAGAGGAGCCAGGGCTGACATTTTAGTGTTTTGCTTATTCCCAGGCAGCTCCAGCTCGATTTGCTCCATGTCCTTGGAATTTCAGCCCACCCTTCAACTTACATCCCTCTTTTAATCTGAGCTTAGTCTTCCACCACATGCTTAAGCTGTCACTGAGACAGTCCTGAGTCTGCAGCAGATCACCAGGGTAATGCTTCAGCCCCATCATTTGTTGTTGCACAGATGAGTAAATGGCTGAGCAAGGTAATTTAGGATATTTTCAGGTTGTTTGTGTGCCATGAGACTGGTTTATTCTCCCCTGTGCATAGAAGAGGGGTTTCTTTTGGCCATACATGAAACTTTCCTGTTCTCTAGGGGTTTTGTTGAGCCCACCATCTTAGGATGAGAAACTGGGTGGCTGGAAGGCACAGGCTGGGTTTTCACCCAACATGCTCGACCTGGTACAGCCTGGCTGGGCTTTGTACCAAACACATGAGCCCCCCAAAGAGTGAGTTGGATGGCAGTCTATAATGAAATCCTCCTGGCTGCTGAGGCAGTTCTAGAAGTGCATCAGCAGGCAGTAAGTGAAGAAAGCAAAGTTTGACAGACCAAATTTCCATATTTTCAGAGGCAGCAGCTTGCCAAGGCTGTGTAATTTGCAGTGATTGCATCCAAAACATTGAACTTTATTGTAGGAACAGAATCAAGTTGTTTTCCAGACACACTTCTAAAACCCTTTTAGGACTACATATTTTCCTTCTGCATTTTGGGGTTTTTTTTCCCCTTTTTGTGACAGTTGCATGAGAATAGCAGCAGTGTTTCAATTTTTTAAAATTTGTTTCTGATCCTACCTGAGGTGCTGTTCTAGAGGGAGAAGAAGATGTGAAAAAGCAAACCATCACTATTTGGAAATATTTTCATGTCATTGCATATGCAAGGTGGGGTTCTTCCCTGCAATGCTGCATTTTCCAGCTATTGCTGTGAAATTGCATCAATCTGGGCTGTTACAAATAGCAGCTCTTTGTTCCAGCTGGAAATCCTAAACTTGGGTTTAATTTTAATATCCCTAGTCTTGGCACTGGGCTGAAATAGTGAAGACATTCCTGGCGCTGTGCTGGGGGACACATTACAGCCCACTGTCTGTTCCCAGTGTCCCAAAATCCCAGTGAGAGAGACTAAATGGGAGATTGTCTCTGCTATTTTTTGTTAAGTCAGTTATTTTAAGCAGGGGAGCAATAGAGGAATCACAACACTAAGAGTGTGACAAGGATTCATCCCAGTGACAGATTTTTAATTTTCATCCCTGGGGATTTGAGGCTGTTCAGGTTGCTGTAACCCAAGGCACAAGCTGACGGCTGTGATGTGCCATGGGTTTTCTTTCTCTGAAAAGCACATGTCAGCAGTGATGCAGGATGGAAAGAACCAATATTTTTGGGTGAGGTTTGGGATGGAGGAGAGGATGGTTCCCACTCCATATTGTTGCTCTGTATATGTAATATGACAGTGGTGTGTTTTTATAATTTTCAAGGGATTTTCCTCACAGTATGTGTTTAATACTGTTGCCTTGTGGGTAAGAGAGTTTCATGTGCTTCTTTGAAACACTGAAAAATAGTTCAGGCTTTTAGTCACAGAAGCTGGGGAGAAAAAGGAACTGGTTTCATCCCAATGGATGTAGATGTTCAAGATGACACTTGAAAGAATCACAGAATAATTAAGGTTTGAAATGCATCCTGTAAGTTCATCAAATCCAACCATTCCCCCAGCATGGCTAAGGCCACCACTCACCCATGTCCCCAAGTGCCACATCCTTTTAAATCTCTAAAGGGATGGGGACTCCACCACTGCCCTGGGCAGCCTGTGCCAGGGCTGAACAACCCTTTAAGTGAAAACATTTTCCCTACTATCCAAAAGTTGCAGTCTAAAGCAAGTGAAGGAAATAAACTCTGACATTTGCTTAATTTAATACACCCAGATCAGGGTTACTTGAAGTTTTCAGCCAGAGGAAAGAGCCCGGCTGCATATGGTGGGCTGTGTTTCGGTTCAGTATTTTAATTTGTTGCTTGGACTCTACAGAAGTTGCACAGTATTTCATCAGCACCAGCACACACAGTCTGTTGGGGAGATATTTCTTGCTCTTCTTGATAACTGTACGGTGCTTTAGAACATCATTTTTCATTGTGAAAAGAGAAGAAGTTTTAATTGCCAAACAGGAGTATCCTGTCACCAATCTGGTTTAACTTGCTTACTTTAATAGAATTGAAATAACTTTGTTAGGTTGAATTAACACTCGTAGGTGCTGAGATTGTTGTGGGCTTGTTGGATTGAACAGGTGAACACACATTGTGTGTCTCTATGTTGAACCATCAGTCCTGTCTCCCAGGAGGTGCTGTGCAGAGTGCAGCATTCTACCCAGGGCCTTTAACTGTGGTGGATTTAAGAAAGAAAATTAATTTCTCCAGTCACAATTTTTCCCCAGCTCTAAGCTACTCCCTGTAAAATCCTCAATGCATTGTGGATGAGACAGATGCTTTCACAACAAACCAGTGGGTGATACACAGTTGTGTTTTCTTTTCACCTTTCGTAACAGAAAGATTTCTGTGCGAGATAAACATCCATTTCCAAAGTCTGCTTTCCCCTCTGGCGTGGATGTTGATGTTCTTCCCACGTCTCCCTTTCCAGTGCGCTTCGCACCCTACAGGCCCCCTGACATCTCCCTGAAGCCGCTGCTCTTCGAGGTGCCCAGCATCACCACCGAGTCCGTGTTCGTGGGCCGGGACTGGGTGTTCCACGAGATCGACGCACAGCTGCAGAGCTCCAACGCCAGCGTCAACCACGGCGTGGTGATTGTCGGCAACATCGGCTTCGGCAAAACCGCCATCATCTCCAGGCTGGTTGCGCTCAGCTGCCACGGCACAAGGATGAGGCAGATTGCTTCAGATAGCCCCCACGCCTCTCCAAAACGTAAGGATAGCAGCATGTGGGTCTCCAAAACTCAGAGAGCTTTTATGTCAGCTTTTAGAGTGGTCTTGGCTGAAATAACCCCATTTCTCTTCAGGCCCAAGAAATCAGCTTAGTCTTTGTTGTCAAACAAAGGAAGGACCTGTGAGAAATACGTCATAGAAGCCCCAAATGGTTTGGATTGGAAAGGCCTTTAAAGATTATCTCGTTCCAACCTCCTGCCCTAGGCAGGGACACCTTCCACTATCCCAGGTTGCTCCCAGCCTCATCCAGCCTGATCTTGGACACTTCAGAAATGGGGCAGCCACAGGTTCTCTGGGCACCCTGTGCCAGAGCTTCCCCACCATCACAGGGAACAATTTCTTCCTAATATCTAATCTAGATCACCCTCCTTCAGCTTGAGGCCATTCCCTCTTCTCCTATCACTCCACGCCCTTGTGTAAAGTCCCTCTTCAGGTCTCTTGGAGTCCCTCTAGGTACTGCTACAGGCGGCTTTTATTCTGCTCCTGTTCCAAAGCTGCTTTTTGAAGAGTCAGAGTAGTCTGTGTCTGACTTGTCTGACTTAGAAACATCACAGACTTTCTCTGATTGGGAAGACTCCAATTTTAGAACCATAAAATCACAGAATGGTATGGGTTTGAAGGGACCTTTAAAGGTCATGTAGCCCAATCCCCCTGCTCATGACATCTCCAACTGGATCAGGCAGCCAGTATTCTATGATTATGAATCCATGCCAGTGCATTCTTCTTCCCATATGGATTGTTTATCTCATTGAATCATGGTATAAATATTCCATGTGGGTCATGAGCCCATGTAGGCTCAGGACCCAAGATTGCTCTGCCTCCTCTGGTCCCATCGAATTCCCATCACTACACACTGGCAGGTTTGCAGGTGGAGATGACAACTTTTTAAAATCACTCAGCCGTCAGTAAGTGAGTAAGACAGGACTAAAAATACTGAGGTACCTTTAAGGATGTAGGTCACTCTATCTCAGTGAAGCTGTAGTTAAATCTGTTTACTGGAATGCTGTGCTCTTGCCCTGTCGAAAGAGATGAAATGTCACCAGGGGTTGGCATGTTGAATAGTGTCACTTGTCAGAGCTAAATGAACAATGTGTAGTGAAAGGCAGGGCTTGTTTCTGTATTTTAAGTGCAGCTCTGCAGTGCACCAACTGCGAGTCTCTTCCAATTCAGGATATTCTATGATTCATCTCTGATTTAGTGAGAAATTTCTTTGTCATTTATTTTTCCACATGCTGAAAAATCTATTATGCTTATTAAATCTATGCTAATTAATATGTGCTAATAGGTGGTCTGACTCTGCTGTGGCCATTGTGCAATCAGCTAATTCAACTGGCTTCGATACAGCCTCGTACTTCTAATTCCTCTCTCGGAAAATTAATACAGGTGACAGAGGTGTTATGCGCAGAATCAAGAACGTGCCTCATTCTAACACATTCAAGGTTTAATTATGGTGGCAGCAGTTGTTCTCCTCTGCTGTTTGCCATTAAATGGCTCATTGTTTGCATTATTATGTCCAGTCAAGTTCAGGGATCCACTGCAGCAATGCGGTCAGGAGAATCCTCTGCCAGCACAGACCGTGCTTCAGAGTGGCGTTGTTCTTAAAATAATCAATAATTAGACATCACCAAGTGCTGCATGTTGTGGTGTCATTCAAAAATCCTCCCTCCATATGAGTACTTAGGAGTGAAAATAAAAATAGTTTGGGAATATTATCCACGGAGGCCAGGTGGATGAGCTTCTGTAACAATCTGCTGGTAAAGTCAGTTTCTGCTTTGCCAGGCAAAAGAAGCAGCTAAAATGCACTAGAACACAGTTAAACTTGCCAAAGATAATTCCAGGATAATTTATTATTTGCTTGCAAGCCTTTTCCAGATCCTGGTGCTGCTCCTGCTCCTCTCCCCCTGATTAAATTAATGGGCTTCAGATGGCTGTGTTAGCTGGGGCTCTTCGTTTATTTATGTTAGAAAATAGGCCTGTAATTCAGAAAAATTGACTGTCTGTGCTGAAGGAGGACTTGGAACCAAATTAACCAGCAATTGTTCATAATAAGGGAAGGTCTGTTGGCAGAAGTGCAGAGCAGGAGAGCTCTGCACTCACATCCACCAAACCTGAAGGCAGAGCCTGCCAGAGTGCCCAGTTCACTCCATTATTGTCATTATTTAAAAGTCAATGAAATTACAGTGGAGAAGATGAGTAAGACAAGCGCAAGGCTTTTTCTTAGTGCTCCTTTCCTGCTTCCAAAAGAAGTTTCTTGAGGAGCCTCTGGCCTGGAAATCCCAGCCAGAGTATTTGTGGAAAGTATTTTAACTGCAGTGTATAGAAAACAGCAGCTGCCTGGTGTGTAATAATAACGTGAGTGCTTGTCCTGTGGCAGTTCCTAACCTCTTTCCTTGGCCAGATGTGGATGCCAACCGAGAGCTGCCCTTGGCCCAGCCGCCTTCTGCCCACCCGTCCATCACGAGCGGGAGCTGCCCCGGGACCCCCGAGCTGCGGCGGCGCCAGGAGGAGGCCATGCGGAGATTGGCCTCGCAGGTACAGAAACACCCAGCTTGGGGCTTTTTGGTCCTTGGGGAAATGGCCGTTTAAATGGGATTCCTTGGAAGTTCTCCTGCTTGATGTCACTTGGAAAATCAGTGCATTCAAATGCTCGCTTGGGAAGCCTCTGGAAGGAGTTTTGTTACCCAGGAAAGTTAATTCTCTAAAATGAAACTCCCACTACATCAAATACACTCCTCTGTTACTCTGAGGGTTTGTCTTTCCTAGCCACCCTACTTTCTCATTACAAATGTTAGGATATGACACAATTACTGAAATAATTGTGTTTTTTCTTCAGCACTGAGAACAAAATTGCCCAGTGTTTGAGCGGTGTTTTGTTTGAAAAGGGCAGGTACTGTACTTGGGGAAGGCACAGGCTGAGTGTTACTGATGTGTGTGCACTTGGAAATTTATTGGAAAATTTTCCAAAGTAGACCATAGCCTTTGGAACAATACAGAAATTACTTGCTGTTATGGCAGGAGTGGTTTGTATGGAACATATGGAACACTGTCACTTATGTACATGAGATGTACAGCTTGGATTTTATTGTATTCCTGAGATTTAACCCTAATTCTGTGGTGGTGGGAAGGTGCCATTCTGTTGCTTTGAAATCCAAGGAGTTTGCTCTTGCTCCTCCTCCATCTTTTGGGAGAATGGGAGCAGTTAATGCTTTCCTGTCACATGCTCCCACTTCGGAGAGGAAAATAGCAAGGAAAGTCTCTGTTCTAAATTATTACCAGGATGTGTTTTGCTTGGCTTTTTGTGCCAGATACTGTCTTGTCTTGTCTGCTTTGCTGCTGCACCCCGATGGCCAGGCAAGGAGCATGTGCTGCATAAATAAATATTAAGATTTGATACTCTCCTCTTCCACGTGGAGTTCTTGAAAAGAATGCAATGCCCAGGTCTGCTTTTGTTCAGGATGCATTAGTCATCGTATTCCTTGCAAATCTGAAGCTCTGCAGACTACCAGAAAGGGCAGTAAAGTGCACTATCTCTGCTTAAAATACCTCATCTATCACTTCCCCTGAGTGCTTAAATCATCCTGCTGGGTATGTAATTGATAAATGGATGCTGTTTTAGCTTCAGTTTCCTCCTGGAAAAGGTAAGGAGTATGGCTCTTTCAAGCACTGTGTCACATCCACGAAATAGATCACTCACTGAAGCTTTTTGGCATCTCTGATCACTGGAGAAAGAGCTAAAAACAATCCTTACAGCCAAAATTAAGGTAAAAATAGGTTGTTATGCCTTGGCTGCAGACTCTTTAGGAAGGGTTTTAAAGTCCTGCTCATCCTTTAGCCATATTTTTTTTTTGTAGAATAAATCCAGTGTGTTGCTGTCAGAACACAACAGCTGAGGTTGGGAGATGTGCTGCCCATAAGTGCCTGCAGCAGGATTACCCAGTGGGAGAAAGATCATTAACCGCCCAGTAAATCCACTACTGTAAATGGAGGCAGATTCCAGAAATAACAGTCCCCGGCTTCCAGACGTCAGGCCTTGATGAATGGATCAATGCCAAGGCTGATGAGTTGACCTTTGAGCACTTGGAATCACTTCTTGTGCCCACATCGCTGACACAGCATGTGGAACTTACTAAAAGCACGATCGTGTCCAGCAGACAGTTCCTGGGATGACTCAGAGCAGCAGCACGGCTTGATTCAGCATTCAGAGGCCTTGGGTCTGTTCCCAGCATTGCTGCTACCCTTTCTGGGATCCTGGAGACATCTGCCTCACTCCCATTCCCTGGCTAGTAAGGGAAAGGTGATCCCTGCAGGTAATGGTCGTGGGATTCCATCTGATGCTAGAAGGGACATGGAACCAGGAGTTAGGGGTTTATTATTTAGGAAAAGTGGGTGACTTCCAGGTGTGTTGGATGAAGACATGCATTGAAATAAAGCAGCTTAAATCCTCACTCAAAGCTTCATTTCCTGCCCTGAAGGGAAACTGTTCTGAAAAAAGAGGAGGTTTTTTGTTTTGTTCAATTTTGTAATTAATTTTTTTGAGCTCCATGTTCCTGTTTATTCTTTGTCATAAACAGGTTTGGTTTATTGCATCAAAACCTTTTCCAGAAGGGCTGTGCAGCACACTACAGACAGTGAGTTTGATGGATTATCAAGCCTCAGGAAGAAAAATAAAGACAAATAAAATGGTTAAGGATGTTTGTCAAACTGATAGCTGAGAGTCATGTTGGTAGTGCACTCGTAGTAGCCTCCTGGGTAGCACAACTCAGCATCACCACTGAGGAGTCCTTGCTGTCAACAGCAGAGGAATTGATTTGCTTGGAAAGAGCTGTGACATGTGATGTCCTCCTCAATAAAACAAACACTCCCTACTCTACCACAGCTGTGGGGTTTGACGTCTCTGAGTGACACTGGGGGAAAAAGCATTACTGGCCTGGCAACAGAATTGAAATCCGTTAAGATAACAGCGTGGAGCTCTTTGTTGTGTGTGCAGTCGCCTCCTTCAGAAACTCGATCACACATGTCTGACTTGCCTTTGAGGCATCATGAGAATTTTGATGCTTTGAAGATGCTGAACTCTTAGCTGATCAAAACCATTGAATTGATAGTAGACAATAGTAAAAATAGTTGGTTAAAATAATTCAGCTTCTGAATTCTCCAACAGGTGTTTGTGGGGACAGTTTCGGAAAACCGTCATATAGATAAGGTAAAGGCTTTCCAAAGTCTAACACAAAAAAGAAAAGAAGGAGAAAAAAAGACTGGAATTTCCTTTAGTGCTGGAGGAGGAGGAGAGGAACAGCATATTCCTGTGTCAGTAGCTGTGGAATAAAAAAAGAGTTGCTGATGACCACCTTAAACAGGTTTTGTCCAACTGGCTGAAGGAAAAAGCCAAAGGAAGGGAAGAATCCTTTGGTCAATCTGGATGGAAAAGTATTTCTTGGATGCATGTGTTTTATCGTCGCGTTTACACTAAAGTCAGAATTGAAGTAAGGAAGAAAGTGTTGACAGTGATGGACAACCACAATTGTATTGGTTATTTTAGGAGCTAGATGAACCATATGTGAGGAGCTGGATAAAGCTGTGTGCAGATGTTCCACCTCTGCCTGCACTGAGCGGAGCAGGATGTTCTCAGATTGGGCTGAGGTCACTGTGCTGGAGAAACGCAGATTGTTACAAAAGCAGATTAATAATATACAAACAATCTTAGGTAATGGTTGGCGTAGGCTCCAGAATGCTCGTGGGAAGCTCGTTGTCCTCTCACCCACTCCATTCCCTCTGAAAATGTCACTTATCCCAATATTCAGAAGTTGTGTATCTATGATGACAGAAATGAAAGGTGAACAAACAGTTGCTTTTCCTCCCCTGGATTACTCAGGGTTTTACTTTTCTGCCTGGTTTTTGTACAGTAAATTTTGAGGGACAACGTTTCCATTTAGCTTTTAATGTCAGAGGTGAACAAATCATTCATTTTAGAACTAACTGCTGACTGGCAAGCAGGAGCTCGACTCGGTCTTGCTGTGCTGACCTTCCCTTTTCCCTGAAGGTTTATCCTTTACTCACAGGATTTTTAATGGATTGGCTACCCAGTTTTAACTAACCCATTGAACAGCTTTATTCTTTGGGTTTCTGGATGCCGTGTGGTGGCTTGTGGTAGCAGCACTTAAACAAATGGATGTGAAACCCAGCTCAGTTGTACTAATGGGTCGTACGCCATGCAGAGCAGCTGGTGGAGGAGCTGCACGTCCATTGCATTAGTGCATTTGCTGATGCTGAACACGGCTGGTGGCTCCAGAGGCTCTTCTCCCCATCCTCCAAGCCATATCCAAAGCATCACTAACATTGCTGCAGGGATATTAAAAGAGAGTGCTCCTACCTTACACAGAGGTGGTGGGATTCACTGCTGCTGAGCCTTGATGCCCTGGGCCATTAATGAGTTTCAGAGGGCATTTACCAGCATACTCAGCTGTGTAAAAGTGATGAACATTCCCAATAAACTGGGTCACCACGTGCCACATACTGGGTCACAGTCATGTGCAGTGGATAAAACACAGCAGTGCTGATGGCCATTTCCATTATCGCAGCCAGCATTGTGCTTGGCATATGGCACAGTGGCAGGTCAAAGTGCTACACTGCATTTATTTGAAGTTATTTTATGTGGGTCAAAAAAAAAATGTTGTTAAAGGTTAAAATACAATGCTGAAGCCCTTTAAGAGCACTGGAGGGAGTGGGATGTTGGTGTGAGCTCAGGGGTCTGGGAGGTTGGTCCAAGGTGGGTTAGCTGTCCTTGCACAACATGCTGCCAGAAGGAAGCCAAGATAAACCACAAAAGGGGTGTGACGGCAAAGGAATGTTGCCTAAATAGAGTTGATTCTGTTTCAGAAGTAGTGCTAGAGAACTGCTTAAAATTGCCTGTGCTAATAATTAAAATAACTTATTTCCCTCGAGCCATCTCCAGACCCTCCCACTTCTTCAATGTTCATGCTATCCTTCCAGCCTTTCCCCTGTTACTGTCATCTTCTCCCTCTCCTGCCATGTCACTTGTTTCTTTTCTTTTCTTTTTCCTTTCCTTTCCTTTCCTTTCCTTTCCTTTCCTTTCCTTTCCTTTCCTTTCCTTTCCTTTCCTTTCCTTTCCTTTCCTTCTTTCTCTTTTCTCTTTTCTTTTCCTCCCTCACACTTCAGTCCCTTCTCAACCTCTGTACTTTATGACTGATATACAATCTCTTTTGTGTCTCTTTTTTTCCCTCTCCTTTG
>WEKY01063539.1:92914-118938 GCA_013390045.1 Picathartes gymnocephalus
CTTTCCTTTCCTTTCCTTTCCTTTCCTTTCCTTTCCTTTCCTTTCCTTTCCTTTCCTTTCCTTTCCTTTCCTTTCCTTTCCTTTCCTTTCCTTTCCTTCTTTCTCTTTTCTCTTTTCTTTTCCTCCCTCACACTTCAGTCCCTTCTCAACCTCTGTACTTTATGACTGATATACAATCTCTTTTGTGTCTCTTTTTTTCCCTCTCCTTTGCCCTCTCACCCTTTTCCTCCTCCTCTATTCATGTGGCTCTTGCCCACTCATCCACCAACATTTTCCATTATCCTCGCAATAGCTGTTTTGCGTCTTTCATCCAGCAACTGTTTCCCTCGGACAGCAGGAAGGTGATAGGTACATGATGCTGGATGAAGGCAGAAGTGGGAAGTGATTGTAGCAAAAAAGGGAGAGTAGAATGACTGGTGTTAGAAGGGTTGGGAGAAGAGACTCCTAAAGACCTACTGGGTTTAACATGTAGAGATAATACAAATAATGTCTTCATTATTCTGCTTTGGCAGTTACAAAGATGAAATTTATGTGATTTCAGAGTAAATGAGTGTTTTGGGGCTCCTTGACTCCACTTTAGGAGGAAATGGGGTCATGTTGGCCATGGTCCATTCACGGTGCTCTCTGTCCCCACATCTGGTGTTCCTCAAGTCTTGTAACACATAATTAATATTTAGAAAAATGAGCTACCAAGAAGCTCATGATAAATGTGCTACTTTAGTGTGTAGCCAGCTGGACTCCACACATCATTTTAGGAGAGGGATGTTCCTTAGAAGTAAAATACTCATCATACAAGTGTGAATTATTTTGGAACTCCTTTTCAAGCAAGAAAGGAAACTATACAAATTTTTAACTTCAGGCATTTGATATTTAATATAAAAACCACAATACCATCCTGGAGGCTCTTGCACTCCTCATATTAACCTGGTCTCATTCCCAAGGGTGGAATAGGATTGGAAACCTTGAAAAGTTTTGCAATGTGAGAAAACCATCTCCCACCCAGTTCCATGTAAGTGAGGAGCCTGATTCCCAGCTCGTTCTCCAGCACCAGGCTCCACTCACAGCACTGGCTTTTGGCAGCCTCTCTGTGATTTGAAGATAGAGAAAATGTCACAGAGAATAAATAACATCAAGATGAAATTCTGGCTCAGGTTGCGTTTTCTGAGAACATCATTCTGCGTTTGCTTTGGTTGACTTCCCAAAATCTTCCTTGCTTACTGCTTTAGCTTCAAATCCACCCATTAAGCATTATGTTTATCCTGCTGGTTATAAGGCTTAGTGACTTAGTTGATACACCAATAAATCAAGCACAAGGATCAGGAATCATGAAATCATAGAATTGTTAAGGTTTGGAAAGACCTCTAAGAGCATCAAGTCCAACTGTAATGTACGGGAAGGAGCTGGAATTAATTGGGTTGTAATTGCATGTGTGTGCCAAAATCTGATGGTGACCATTCCCTTCAAGAGTATTACATGTGACCCATTTTCCATGACATGACTCTTCAGATTCCTGGAAGAAAGTAATTGGCCACTCATTAAAGAAGACTTTATTTTTGTGTCTACACACCATTTGCATAGGAAATCAGAGTAATTTCTGTTGGTGGAACCTGATATCAAGGAATGGCAACTTACAAACTTCATTCTGTCAAATCCACAAGTTACAATCCCAAAATAAGTAGGATTGATGAAAAGAAATCATTACCTTTATAATTACTTTACATAGTGCTGTTCTCTAAGGGAATTCATTATATTTTAACTGTCTGGTAGGAAAAATTCTGTAAGGAATTCAGAGGTATCCATTAAAACTTAAATACATGTATTAGGGCTTGATGCTTGAAATAACAGCCCAGCTTTCTCATCGCTGCATATGTCACACCTTGTTTTGACTGGGAAAGGAAATTACTGCATTATACCCCATTGCTAATTTCATACTGAAAATGAAAAGCCAGCAATGGATGAGGACCCCACAGCCTGATGTGTTCATTCCTTAGAACCATCCTTCACCACCCTGGCCACCCTGCAGCCTCCTGCAATCCAAGGGATAGGTACTGCAGATGGAAAGACAGAAAGCCTTCATCATGTCCAAAGCCATGGACACATTTCATCCCAGCTGCCCTGAGCTCCAGAGAGGCCACAGAATGCACAGTGTCCTCATCTATATTGTCCTTCCCAAGTTCAAAAATGCAATTTATTTTGCAACATTGCTTCAGGGCAGTGGTGGTTTTGGTACAGAACTGCTCCCACCTGCCTTGCTGGGATATTTTTGGGTACTCAGTGATATTTGAAAAGAAAACCTGGTCCAGAATGGGAGCTGGAGAAAAGCTTTGTGCCCGGGCAGAGGCTCATTCCAAATGGGCAAGCAGTGCCTGAGGCTGGAGGCAGCAAGGAAGCAGGAGAAGCTGGGCTAGAGTGGTGCCAGAGCAGCTTCCCAAGGGATTTGCAAGCAGAGACATATTTTTGAGGGCCTTTTTTGTATTGCAAATGAGAAGATATCACTGGTTTTCTGCTTATTTTAATAAGTGGGCAGAATGTAGCAGGGTTCTAGCAGAGTTTACTGAGCTGGAAAAAGGGAACCTTTTTTTTTTTTTAAATTGAATTGATTCTTTGAATGAAGCGTGGGCTCACAGTGTATGAGTAAAGTGCAGTGAGCCTGACATTGCCTCCAGTTCAGGGGAATCTGTATTTATGAGGTGCTGCCTTGCTGTGATGGACGCAGGGAGTGCTGTCTGTCCACTTCCACAGAGCTTGACATGTGAAAACAGCAAATAAAGAATAAGTTCACGAAAACAATCACGAGTTATTACTGGCATCAAGTCCTTAAACAGAGCTTGGAGCATAATCCAAGCTCAGCACAGCACTTTGGAGATGTCAGCTACTGTCACTGTCCATCTCTCCAAACAGCCGCAGCTTAATTTCATTTATTCCTCAAGTGGCAGGTCCAGTCATTTTTCAGGATCAGTACCTGTTTTTACCAACTGATTTGTCTGGATTCTTGTCATGGGTAGTTAACACTTGTTGCTCTTAAAGACTTCACCTGCCAGAACAAATCAAACTCACCAAAGGAAAAACTGCTGCTTTTACAACTGTCCCGATGTGGCTCTCATGAGGACACGACATTTCTTGTTTCTTTCTCTAGGTCGTGGCTTATCACTACTGCCAGGCTGACAATGCCTACACCTGCCTGGTGCCCGAGTTTGTGCACAACGTGGCCGCCCTGCTGTGCCGCTCGCCGCAGTTTGTCGCGTACCGGGAGCAGCTGCTGCGTGAGCCCCACCTGCAGAGCCTGCTCAGCCTCCGCTCCTGTGTACAGGACCCCATGGCCTCCTTCCGCAGGGGCGTCCTGGAGCCCCTGGAGAACCTGCACAAAGGTACTCGTGTTCCCCACGCTTTCCCATTGCACCTTTTTTTATTACAATTTTAAAAATGATGCTTAATGGGATCTGGGCGTTTAAGCAAAGCGATGGATTAATCTGCCTGCATTGCTTCTCGAGCTGAAGGGAAGAGGTGGGATCTGGAGAAGCTGGGAAGACTGAGAATCATGGAATGGTTTATGTTGGAAGGGACCTTCTCATCCCATTCCACCCCTGCCATGGGCAGGGACACCTTCCTCCATCCCAGGCTGCTCCAAGCCCTGTCCAGCCTGGCCTTGGACACTTTCAGGGATCCAGGGACAGCCACTGCTTCTCTGGGCAACCTGTGCCAGGGCCTCCCCACCCTCACAGGGAGGAACTTTTTCCCAATATCCCATTTGGCTTTCCCTTTTCTTGCTTCTTTCATATCCCAAACCTGTCCTCGCAGTTCTCAAGATAGAGAATTATGCAAAAAAACAAGCAACCAGTTCCATTCACAGCACTGCTTACAGCAACATGTTCTGATTTATTTGTGTAAGAGTGACTTTTTTCCTTTCTCTGCCACTATTTAGTGGACTTTGGAGAATCCGAAGCTTTCACCAGAGGACTGTTATCATAAAAGTCCATAGATACCCTGTGTAAAGCTTCTGGGGGAGCTCGTGGCAAACCTTATCCTGATTACAGACTTAGAGCTTTTTCTAATACAGCATTGATTTTGTCTTCTTTTCTTTCTCCCCTCTGCAAGTTATAACTAATTCATTGTGACAATTGCTAAATTTAAGATCTTTGCTCGTTGCCATGAAAACTGTCAGTGCATTGCAGAGTTCAAGACTGTTGTCCTGCAGAATCATGTTTATTACTGTGCCTGTGCTACATCTTGACTGCAAAAATAGTTCAGATAGTTTTGTTACCACCCTACATTACAGTGTAAGATCCAACATGAAAAAGATGCAGCTTCTGCTACCAGATTCAAAGCCCTGATGTTCAAATCAGCTCTTAAAACTGTGTCCAAGCTCTGAGCAGCAGCATCTGGGTCCAACTTGCCCAGTTCCACCAGTCACAAAGCATATGTAGAGCCAGCATAACATGACAGCAGTTGGTTTTCCTGGCATGGAGAAATGTCACTGTGGGAGGAGCATGGCTGCTCTTTCCTATTGTCACTCTTGGCAAAAAGAAAAAGGATACGTTTAGGAACCACTGCTCTAAAGGAAAATACTTCCTGGTTATTACAGTAGCTCCTTGGGAGATGTTTCAGCTCTTGAATTCAGAGTGTTTCAGAGGATTCTTATTTTTCTTGTGAAGGAGGTTGACCCCCATCTGGCCGTAAATTCTGAGAGGCGGAAAAATTTTATATGAAACCTTTTTTTTTTTTCCTTTCCTCTTGGGCTCTGCACTCAGCTTCAACAGAGCCACTGACCAGGACTCCCACCTTTCAACCCTGCTGGTTGAGAGTGCTGGCAAGCTAATTTGCACCAAGTGTTCTCTAACAAGATGAACAGTATCTGGAAATTGGTTCTAAAATAGATAATATTTAAGGCTCCGTAAATATATCAGCAGGTCTTTTACAAGGTGTTGTTGAAGCTTTAGTGCTACTGGGACAAAATTATTGCGCAGGTGTTAATGGTGAACGTCACTGAGAAAGATTCATGTTTCTCAATGTGTATATATATATATAATGTCAAGGAATTTAAATAATGTATAGAAGAACAAAGTTCTGATTCTTCCCCTACTCCCTGCTTTCTCCCCTCTCCCTTAGGCTTTATGAGGAACATGGGATGTGGGTATAAAACTCAGGCACGACATTCACTCCAAGATTTCAGAGAGGAGTAAAATATCTTTTCTAGTGTACCCAAAAATCTTACTAAGAAGTTAACTGAAAAAGCAGCTAGGGTAATTTTAGTGTAAAATACGTATTTTTCATGTGTATGTTTACAGTGCCGTAGGAAATAAACGCAATCTGTTGATAAAAGGCAAGGACAAGATGCTCAGCAGTCCCAAACACACGGTGTTTGCCCATGTCTATTCTCCCTAGAATACCACAGGGACCACAGGCTCCCATCATCAATGAACATTCTGTGCTGGGGTTTTACAGAAAAGTTTCTGGTGCAATTTAAAGTCAAAGAGAAAAACTCACCTGCTGCTGGGAATATTGAGCTTTTTGATAGCAGTTTACCTGTAGTACTTTACAGATCAGGACTTGTAGTACATGTGAATAGCATATGCCAACAGTAGACTCAGATTTCCCATTTTACTCCTGGTATTGAGTCTTAGGCAAAATTCCCTTTGAGAAGATACCCCTTGAGCTTAAGATACAAGTCCAAAAGTATCTCTGTCATTAGTTGTAAAGCTGTACTCAGCTCCCAATGTCTGACATAGAAAAAATGACTGCATTAGCAGCATCACCTGGGTTACTATATTCTCCAGCAGCAAAAAAATCCTGTTTAAACAGTCCATGATTTAATTCTTGTAGGATTTTCAAGGCCATGTTGGAACAACCTGGTCTAGTGGAAGATGTCCCTGTCCTCAGCTGGAGGGTGGAATGAGATGACCTGTAAAGGTCAATATGTAATTAAGGTATCACTGAAAAGGTGCTGCTTCTGTGGGTGTTTTCTTCTTTGGCAATATCTGGTCATGCTTTAAAACTCTGTAGTGACATTGCAGTACATTATGGTTGTGTATCTATAGCCTTTCCAATAGATGCTTTTTCTCCTTCTCTCAGAGAGGAAGATCCCTGATGAAGATTTCATTATATTAATTGATGGTTTAAATGAGGCTGAATTTCACAAGCCAGATTATGGAGACACCATAGTATCATTCCTGAGCAAAATGATTGGAAAATTCCCTTCCTGGCTGAAGCTGGTAGTGACAGTCAGGACAAGTCTACAGGTATGTTGAGGCCCAAAACAGGGATAAACTGTCATTTCATGATGGACTTTGGTAAAGAAGATCTTACTGGATGTTCTGGACTTGCTCAAGACCTTTTATTTCAGGTTATCCTTCTGGATTTTTTATTCTTGGATTTACATCCATGTCCCCAGGCTCACTCTGCAGCTTTGGAAGGATATAATCCATCATCACTTACTCATATCAATAAATGTTCATCAGCAAATAGTTCAGATGATTTTTGAGACAGCTCACATGCCAATAGGCCCCAACTCATGGAGCCATTAGGAAGGCAGGGCCTGGTGTCTGTTAGCCTGTACAGCTAAAGAATGTCCTCAGGTCCATGTAGAAGGGCAAAGGAATTCAGTTCTTCATTCCTTTCAGTGTGACCCAGAGCATGATGGTTTCAGTCTGCTTAGGCCAAGAACTTAGCCCAAGACTGTCGTGAGCAGGTGCAGAAGCTCAACAAAGAGCTGAGTGTGGTTCCAACCCCATCAGGGCAGCAAGCCCCCACATAGTCCTTGTCACTGGGAGTGACAGCTGCTTCCCAAGATCCAGGAGAGGATCACACACAACCTGCTTGATTATATATGACAGTGTGAGGCCCTGAGGGCACAAACTGCTGTTTGTGTTCTTGCCCTAGTGGAAAGTCTTAAAGGAGTCTCAAAGGTGCTATTGTAATAGAAATTAAGTTTACTTAAGTAAATACTGCCAGCATGAGTATCTTTTTTTCTTTCTTTCTTTGTAGGAAATAATTAAGCTATTGCCCTTCCACAGAATATTTTTGGATAGACTGGAAGAGAATGAAGCCATCGACCAGGACCTGCAGGCATATATCCTTCATCGGATACACAGCAGCTCAGAGATCCAGAACAACATCTCGCTCAATGGCAAAATGGACAACACTACGTTTGGCAAACTCAGTTCTCACCTGAAGACTTTGAGCCAAGGGTCCTACCTATACCTGAAACTTACTTTTGATCTCATAGAGAAAGGATACCTAGTTCTAAAAAGCTCCAGCTACAAAGTGGTCCCAGTGTCCCTGTCCGAAGTGTACCTGTTGCAGTGCAATATGAAGTTCCCAACACAGTCTTCCTTTGATCGGGTCATGCCTCTCTTGAACGTAGCAGTGGCTTCTCTGCACCCGTTAACAGACGAACATATTTTTCAGGCCATTAATGCAGGTAACATTGAGGGCACTTTGGAGTGGGAGGACTTTCAGCAGAGGATGGAGAACCTTTCTATGTTTCTTATCAAACGTAGAGATATGACGCGAATGTTTGTTCATCCCTCTTTCCGAGAATGGCTTATTTGGAGAGAAGAAGGTGAAAAAACAAAGTTTCTTTGTGATCCAAGGTAAGCAAATGCTCTGAGAAATCAGAGCTTACCAGTGTGTTCCTCTGTAGAACAGAGTCTGTTACCTGACTCATTTTATTTTATGAGCTTGTACATGGCTGTAGTTACCCAGCTTTGCTCTGTGTACACTCTAGTCTCTACATTCTGTACTAATCACCTGAGGTCTATATGTTCCACTGCATCATCAGGCTCTCACTACTATGGGCATGAGCCCATACATCCTGGAGGACTAATTTATATATCTGATGTATAGCGTGCACTGATTGCATTATGCTCTGATGGTAACTAGTGAAACCAGATACTACCCGGAGATTAATAGAGGCATCCCTGAGGTTCAGCTGCGACACTCCTCAAAATCCTCCTGTCTAGCTGATACTGAGCTCAGAGCATTGGAAACCCTGAGCAACAATTAAGTAATGATTTTTCATTTTATTTCTTGGAAGAGAAGCAGAACTGGCCACTGACAGAGCTCATAGCAGTAGCCTGTGAAAATTTGCCTACGTCTGGTTTGTTCACAGCCAGATGCATTTCTTTCTGCTCACTTGGGGATTGAGAAGACATGACAGCTGTACAGAGCACTCCTCAGGATTGTCATGCGCGGAGCTGTTTGACTGTGCCATGTCAGTACATGAAGAGTAAGGTTGCTGAGGCTGATATTTTTCCCTGTGAGAAGAGCTTTGAAGTGAAATGTGGATTTGTGAAGCTGCTTTTAATTGACTGACCCTGACAGAGTGTCCAGGTGTGAGGCCATTACGAAGGGACCTGGGATAATGGGCCTCATGTCCACTCATATCCCAGCACTGCAACTGGGATAATCTTCCTGATTTCATTAGTGAGAGCAAGTTCTCATGTTCCCGGAAGCGTGGAAAAGAGGGGAGGGGAGAGGAGGAGCACAATGTCCAAGAATTACCACATTTTTCTGCGCTTTTAAGAAAAACAGCAGATCTCCACCCTCTGGGGTTTTGGTTAGCCTATTGAGATGCTGACCCTCTTCTTTGAACCCTCATCATGTGTTTGCTGTCCAAAGCAAAGGCTTATTGGCTCTAAAGGGTAACGTTCTCACTGCTGGTCTGCCTAGGGAGGAACCCCTCCCAGCCCCTCCCATTTTTTAACACAGGGCTGCAGTGAGGCATTTGTCAGAGCACTTAACCAGCATTGCAGTAACGACCTTCCCAGCTTGTCAGGCCAGCACATCAACCAAGCAGCTTCCTTGACAAATAACATAAAACATTTTAGGGAAAGACCCAATCCTTTGTGACTGGTGTGTGGAGAAAGTGGTTCTTACTGCACATTCCTCTTACACTTGTATTTCTAAACCTAAATTCTGCTCTAATGCAGTGCTTCTTTCTGCCCAGACTTAATCAGAAACTTCCATGCAATTATTTTCCATGCTTTTACAACACTAATAAAATGTTTTATCCTTGTGCTGCTGCTGGAGGGTCTCTGAGCGAGACAGAGATGAAGTGATTTGCCCTGGCAAGGCAGTAAGAGAGCTGTAGTCAGATATGGACCCCAGAAGTGAAATTACTTTATCCAGGTTTAAGTATAAACATCTGAGTTACTTGCCTAGACTGGCTTTATAGTCAGAGGAGAGAATTTAGAGTGATTCATTTCATCCTGAGCTAAAAGGCTACAGTAAGTCAGATGAGGAGTGCCTGGGAAGCATCTCCTCCAGCTGAGTTATGAGGAATCTCAGGATGGTGGGCTCCCCAGGAGATGTCTCCAGTGTTGACAAATAAGGCTGGATGAGGTGAATCTCTCCAGGCTGCTTCTCTACCACACACACAGGGCTTTGAAGCAGATTCACAGATTTTCTTTTCTTGTACAGGAAAGCTAAGGTGGGAAAGAGATACTCTCAGTGCTGTTGCCTGTATGAGTATCCCAGTTTGGGCTTTTGTGTCTCAGGGTGGCACTGGACCAACCAATGTTGTGTGTGCTGGTAGTGGTGGCTGAGGAAAGAGGGAAGAGGCTCTTTGTGCTGCATGGGGATGTCCCAGTGTTCATGGGACCATAGCAAAATGAAGCATTTTGAATATTCATCTCAAGTGCTTCACCTCTGGCTTGGCCAAACCTCACCTAGTTTTAGGGGCCTGCCACCCAGGTGTCTGTTGCTCAGGCAGTCACTCCCATCTCCTTGAATCCTTGGAGCAGTTTGTCTGGCCTGTTCTAGCTGCTGATTGAGGTGAGCTGAACCCCAAACCCCAGTCCCTGGACTGGCCGGGGTCACCGAGGCATGGTCATGCTGCCCCAGGGAGGTGACCTGCATGGGACTGGACCTTGGCAGGGATGGGAAGTGGCAGAGGTGCTACTTTTGGCACAGGTTTGCTCCTGGTTGCTGTTCCTAGGGCAGTGGGTTTTGAAGAATAAGCATTTTATGAACCCACAACAAGATCATTTCCCTACCTCTTCCCTCCTCAACTACATCCATAAACCAAATCTGTTCCTCAAACCCCAAATCAAGACACACTGCATGGATAAACATGCAGCAGCGATCCAGGCAGAAGGATACAGCTCTCATCTAATGCCCAAGTTGCCATGGTTTCTGGCAGAGCTGTCTTTTAGTACAATACTCTGTAGATATTTTACATTTTCCCTTTTCTCTTGGGATCACATTGCAAGTGGAGACTCCTCCTTAACAAAATTAATGTTTTTATGTATTACCCAGCAAAAAGATAGAGTGAAGGCTTTAGAACAAAATCAGGGGGTTTTGTTCTGTTTTGATGGAATGCTTTATCTGATTGACAAAATCAGTCCTCAATGTAAAGAAAATTCATTTAGAAAGTTGGGAGAAAAAGAAGTTGGTGAAAGTGGTGTTTCTAACAATTCAGGGATACAAACAAAAAAATTAAAAATTACCCCCAGCTCAGTCCTCCCTGTGGAGCTCACTTGAGCGTTGTGGTGCATGGATTAATTGATTTTCTTCCTCTTTTTTATTATAAGACTCTCAAAAGCTCTTAAAATACACTCAGATTGATTGTCAGCTGAAATGATCAAGTGTTTACCAAAACCCAGGCTAAGTCTTAATTGTTTCCTTCACATCCATGAGGGATGGATTTCAGTCAGCAAAGCTTTGAGTCCCTTTCTAATCTCATGCAAAAATCAGAGTTCAAAAATAAATTACTAAAGCCACTGGTAGCAAACTGGGGATCTGTAACAGGGATTTAGCAGTGCAGTGAAGTGACTTTCCTGCAGATTTTCCCCTGAACTGCAGTCAGAGCTGCAGCTGCAGTGTCAGTTGGAAGAGACGAGGAGAAAAGGCAGACAGATTATAAATGATGACAGATGAGATGGAGAGCAGATATGATCACTACCACCATAAAGGACATCAGTAGAGCAGCTCATTATAACTGGCTCGTTAGAGGTGCCAACCTCAGCATAGGGATGCAGCAGGGGGTTGAATATATTTGGTATCTTAAGTTACTGTCCTCATAAAATCTGCTCTTTTTCTTTTCTTCTGGACTTTAAACTTCTATCTGCTGGGCCATTTTCACATCTAAATGGAAGAAAATATTCACAGAATAATCCATCCTGTGGCACTGAGCCACAAAGAAGAGAGGAGTGGAGTTAACCAGAATCTGATCAAAGAAAGAAGTGTGACTGAATTTTTTCCTGTTATTTTATTCCTCAAATCTTAAGACGCACTTTTAGAGTAAAATCATCAAAATCATCTTGCAGCAGTGCAGGAGAGAGTAGCCTTGACTGTTTTGTTTGAATTTTTTTTTAATTTGAAATTATAACAGCAGAGGGAAACTACATTACAAAAAAAATGAATAAATTAATTTAGGTGATAAAATGTTCCTTCGAGAGGGATTCCTGGAGCTGAGCTTGGCCTTTCTGCAGGACAGACATCCAGATATCCTTCTGCAAGGATAGAGGCTCTGGGCTTTGTCAGAGCACACATCAGTCTCTGCACTGCAGTTCTGACATTTCACTTGGCTGAGCTGAATAAAATGTGAATACACATCTTTTGAAGACCAGATTCACTGGGGACAGTGTCAAATTTCTTGATTTTGGAATGTTTTCAGGGGATTAGCTGAAAGAAGAGAGATGAGTGAGTGGAAGTCAGGGAATTCGGACTTTGGTAGGTTCAGAAGTGAACAGGACTGGAGTATTTCTTTTTTGCGTGTCTTTTACTCTGGTGCTGCACTGCCTTAACACTGGAGTAATTTTACACCCTTTAAAATCTTTTTTACCTGAGAACTGGAAGTGTTTAGATGACACACAGATCTGGAAGCTTTTAATATTTTCTCTTGTAATCATTCTCCTTCACTGTTCTTTGGTCACACCAGTATTTTATCAGTGAGACTTTGTCCTTTTCCATCTGTGACATGAGGAATGGGGTTACCTGGGGACTGTGCTTGAGGTACCAACATCATGCATCATCTTGCTCTGCACCCAGAGCTGTGTGTGACTCATGTTTGGGTGGATAAGGGAGCAGTTGTGTGGAGATCAGATCGAGCATCTATTTATAAGAGCGTGGAGGGACAGGAATTCTTTCCTGCCCCGTCCCTGGCAGCGTCCAAGGCCAGGTTGTGCATGGAGCTTTGAGCACCCTGGGAAGGTGTCCCTGCCCATGGCAGGGGGTGGGACTGGATGGACTTTAGCGTCCCTTCCAATCCAAACCGTTCCATAATTCCACATAAGCTCATGTGCAGCCTTCTCTTGACTTCCGTAGAGCTGCTGTAGGTGTGCACTGGTTCGTGCTGTGTAGGATGTTGGAATGATTAGAGACTCATCTTTATGTCTTTTTTACCTATATAAATATATATATATGCTTACACATATATAATTATGTGTCTGTATACATAGTGTATATATGCACATACACACACACGTGTGTGTGTTCCCATCTAGGGAGGCTCCTGACCATTACAGGAGTTGATGCAGGCATGGAGAGCAGATTAAAGCTGCAGGAGCTGAGCTGGCAGGGCTATTAATTTTTCACAAAAAAAAAAGAAATCTTACATTAAAAATAGAAAAATCTCTGATGATAAACTCTGCAGTGGTGAAATTCAAAGCGTATCATTTCACTGAGCTCCTTGATATAGAAATCATTACTGCCACTCTGCTGTATTAAAGAAAAAAAAGCCTTTGCTGTTGCAGTCTGGTTTAGTTTCCAATTAATGTTGACAGAACAAGTATTTATCAACCAGCCAAAAGCCAAGGTCTGGGAAGCATTGCAGAGGTAGTGTATTACTCATGAATATTGTACTTTATTCTGGAGTAGTTCGTACATGCCTTATTCATAACACTAAAGTCATGTCTATAATTAAATTTAGGCAAATACCCTTCCAACTGCAGCTGAAAAGCAATTTCGGAGCTGACTGTGGAACCTGGACTGGTGTGTCAGGTGGGAGCTGCACTTCAGCTCTTGCTGCAAAGAACAGGCACTTCAGAAGCTTCTGGATTTTCAGTTCATGCTTAGGATTAATGCAGTTACAGATCCATTCAGTGCCTTCCTGAACATTCTCAAAGGGTTTTCCACCAACAAGCAAAAACCTGGTATTATCTGCTCCCCTGTGATGTGGAACACAGAGGCAGAGGGACATCACTGAGGAGTCCTTGTGCTCAGTCTGGAGCAGAAAGATGCAGTTCCTGATCCCCTCCCTGCCTGAGGCTCTCTCCAGAAAGGGAAGGAGCTGATGGCTCTGAATCATGGAATCGTAGAACCTGAGAATAGTTTGTGTTGGAAAGGACCTTAAAGGCCTTTCAGTCCAGCCCCCTGCCATGGACAGGGACACCTTCCACTAGACCAGGTTTCTCCAAACCCAGTCCAGTCTGGCCTTGGACATTTCCAGGGATAATCTATATCTATACCTACCTTATCTATACCTACTCTCTGTCAGTTTGAAGCCGTTCCCCCTTGATCTGTCACTCCAGACCCTTGTCCAAAGTCTCTCTGCAGCTCCCTTGTCAGTGACCTATAAGTTCTTGAACTTGCACCACCAACCTTTGGGTGGAGGTGAACACCTTGGCCCCTCTCAAAACCCATCACAGCACCGTGAATCTGTTGATTTATTGCAATGGACTGAGTGTATTACAGCAATTACAGGTTTTCATAATCTGGCTGAATGGGGCCGGGTTCAATCCAGCACTTGCTGTTCCACTTGACTTCCAGTGGTATATGGCAGCACTCAAGCTGTAGCTAGTTTCCTAGTAACTTGTTTCCTTCTGGTCTGTTTCTCCTTCCTTCCCATGGACATTCCCAGAGGTTAACCAGTGTAATGAGCAAATGCATTTGTCTGTGTCCTCTAATAGGAGACCTGACATTCTCCTCCCATTCCAAAGAGGGGGAGAGCCAAAGTAAGGCAAGGCAACAAGCTGGGGTTAACCCAAGGTGCTATAACCATTCTAAGAGCCCTTCTGTTGTCCCAGCTTTTTGTGTTTTGTCCCTTCTGTTGGTGCTATTTGGAGAATTCTCACAGCACAGATGCGTGGGATAGGAGGCACTGCCCTGTGCTCGAAGACATCATGATGGATTTTCAACACTCAGCTGAGGCATCAAAGCTGTGTTGTGATGGGCAGAGTCACCACCTGGAGAGGCTTTTCCTCCAGTCATGGGAAGCATGGAGCAATGGGATCCTGGCACGGGCTGCATGCCAGGCCAAGGTGTGGAGAGCAGCTTGACAGGCAAAAAAAGGGGATTTTCTTCAATTTGTTTTTATGGCCAAGTCACCCTAAGAGTGAAAGTACTGACAGTCAATAAAAACATTTCAGAAAACAGCTATTTGCCTTGATGGTGCCTCTATAAACACAGCTGCATTTTGGAATGAATCACAATAGAATTCCCCATCACTTTATTACCTGTAAATGGGATGTGGCGCTCTCTCACCTGTCCAAACCTCGGGATCAAGTCCTGCCTTGTAAGAAAAATATGATTGGTTTTTCATCCTACTCCTCCTGCAGGCACATTCCTGTCCTCCCAGCACCACAAGGGCTGACAGAGCATCACGGGGCTCTGCTCACACAAATTCATGTGTTACTGATCCAAAAGGAGGCTCATTGGCAGGGCTCAGGGGGCACCTTGCCAATAACCTGGCCAGGGCATTGCAAGTCATTCACTTTTTTTCTGAGTTTATTTTGAGATGGGCAGTAATTCATCCTGAATGGGGATGAGCTGGTAAACCCCACTGCTGTGAAAGGTTCTGTCTTGTGTAATATTTACTAGATGTTTGGCCATCCAAAGTATTTCTTTGCTTTACCAGACAGGGATGAGCTAATACATTTCCTGTCCTTAAAAGCCCTTTTAAAGCCACAGTTGATATCATATTTTATTTTCCTTGGCTGGAAGGGGTTTGATTGCTTTTAGTGCAGATACATTTTTATGTACTTCCAGAAATGAAGTGGCTTAAAAGGACTCCCTTGGGAGCAGCTACAGGCTTAAGGAAGAATATAATTTTATTGGTAAAACCAAAAAAACATCACACAGACCACTGAGGTCCCAGTGTGGAGCCTCTCTGACTCCTGCCCTGCTCACTGCATCTCCTGCTGTGGCATCCACAAGTGCTTGGGGCAGCTGCAGGAGCAGGTATTTGCTGATCTCACCCAGAAATGGTATTAAAACTTCATATTTTTGCATCATGTGTGTTTCGTGTGTCTGTGGAGAATCATTTTCTCGTATCTTTGAGAAGATTCCGCCATGTTGAACTTGCAGTGTTACAAGATGGAAATCTGTAAATATTCAAAGGTTTAAAAATGTCAGTAAAAATCACCTTTACAGGTGATTAATAACAAAAGTTATTGTCTGTCTGTTTTAAAATATTTTGCCTTAAACAGGACTTGGTGTGTAGTTCAGTTAATTTGCTGTGGTTGCCAATCTGGTAGGGCATTGCCAGAAGCATCTTTGTTATTGTAAAAGCTGGAGAGTGTGTTTAGAAGGAGTTTTAGAAAGAAATAAAGTTGTTTCACTCCACGGGCCTGTCCACAGGGTAGTGAGTGCAGGTGTCATTTAAAGGACACTTGGTTCAAAGCGTGGATATTTTAAATATGGCATTTTCTAGTGACTTCAGGTTGGTTACATGCTTTGCAAATGTGGTTCTCTGCAAAATGACTACAAAAGTAACACTTCAGCTTCATACCTCTGGTGTTTCTAAATTTACATCTGCTCATAGCAAATACATTGGGGTTTTTTTTTTTGCTGTCCACTAATGTCTGGGGGGTTTTGAGCTGTCCATGATCACCAATAATAAGGGATGCAATTAGTTGTTTACAAGTGAGAATTCAGCCAGCTCTGTTTCCCAAAGCTGGATGTGGTTGAAGGATTAGCATTTTTGTCCTCAAAAGTTGTTTTGTTGGTGTAATAAGAGGTACTAACATACATCTTCTTCCGATTTTAGGAGTGGCCATACACTACTTGCCTTCTGGTTTTCCCGACAAGAAGGAAAATTAAATCGACAGCAAACTATTGAACTGGGACATCACATTCTCAAAGCACATATTTTTAAGGTAACAAAAATTCAAATGAAGGTTTATGCCAACCTCATCCCCAGCACTGGCAGCACTTGGTCTCGTCTTGTCGTGGGGTTGGTGTAAGAAGTCTGATTGCTTGAGGCTGCTGAAGCATGTACAAGTGAGCTTTAGAAAATAGGCTATGGTATCTAAGAAATCCTTAAAATTAAACCCTCCTTCAGACGGTAAATTCAGCAGATAACCTCCTTGCCTAAAATTGCTCTTCTACCATAAGATGCTTCTTCCCCTGAAAGATAAGTTCCTGTAGCAGCATCCAGAAAAAAAGGAAATCTTTTGAAAGGAGGGGTTTTGAAGAATCCAATGCAAAATTTAGGTTGTAAAGGGAAAATCTGATGGTTGTTGAAATTGGCTCATTGGTCCATCTTACTGTTCACACAGGCATTTAAGACCTGGGTAATTGAAAGGCAGACTTGGATGTGGGTATCAACATCACCCATAAACTAAGTATCATTCTTCCTGCTGGCCCAGGCACCAAAAGGTGGGAATGAGAGGGTGGATTTGTAAGGTCACAGAAAATACAGAATTTCTTACAACTGTTAGGACCTGTGGGTGCTTCACACTACTAAAAACAAGGCTGTATTTTCATCTGGTCTGTATATGAGTTTATAGATTTAAGGGCTTTGGCACTCCGGTTTCTGTTCCTAGAGCAAACAGGTGATTTCTGCCTGTTGTCAGTCCTGTTGGATTTATTTATTGTATTCCCTGTGCCAGATTCACCATCAGGTGTAGCAGCAAAGTCTCCTTGTTTAGGAAGGCGATGGTTGCAGCCAAAGGGAAGAGCCCCAGATTGGTGCACTACCCTTCAGGGTATCCATTTCACATTTTCAGTTACATTCCCAAAGCCATACTCAGCCCTGAGTTTCCTGTTCAGCTGTCATTTAGATCTGAATCTGGTTCCAAACCTTCTTCGTTTCACACGTCCATAGTGGGAACTGATAACAGGGATTCAGACCCTGAGCAAATGACAATTTTCATTAAGTGGAAAAGTGTCCCATAGATTGCAGGTTTAATTGAGCGATATTTACAATAGTAGAAAATACCAGTTAGCATATGACAAATGTCAGTCCAGCCTTCTGTTCCTCATCACTCAGCAAAATCCTTGGGTTTACAACACTGCAGGAAGACCAGTGTCACAGTGAGTGATAAGCATAACAGAATGTTGTTTACAACTACTACAAAGTTGTGAAAGAGTTTGAATTAGCTGGATTAGAAATTGTAACTTAGTCTTTTGCTTTAAATTTATTTTTATTGCTTATTTTAACAAGTGTTTGCTGAGGATTTGTGAGCGTTTACTGATTGAAACAAGGGCTGCACTAGTTTCTGAAGGAGGCTCTAGGCTGGAATATTGCAGACCTTATGTAAGACCTCGAGCATTCTTTGAAGAATATTTCCAAGAGTACATGCATAGACTCTTTGTTATTTGTTACTGACTGTATTTGTTTCTAAAAAAGCATTTTTCCCATTCAGGCTTTTCACTCTGGCTGATCTTTTGCTGAAGCTATTACCAGTGTGGCCGTGGGCTTTCTGCCAAGTAGGGAGCATGTCAGGTCATCAGTTCAGGGTGTTTTTCCTCAAGTTGCCATGTTACAGCAGCAGACACAAAGGTCTTTCTGCAGACACAAAGAGCCTAATTTTGAAGGTATTTATGGAGGCCTGGTGCCATTATAATTCCATTTTATGTACCCATCAGGAAGCCAGGAGAATATTAGACCAGAGCTAAAGCATTTTGTCCAGCCAGGGAGTACTGAGAGCTGGGTATAGAGCTCTAACTTTGATAAACTTTGATAAAACAGCGCAGAAAATTTATTTATCCTTCTCCAATCCTTCCTAGTTTGAATCCACTGGTAACTTAGCAAGGTGATGATGGAACACTTGGAATTTCCAGATGTGAAAAAAGTAAATGATGCACAGACACAGAGTGCTGACCTGACACGTGGGTGGGAAGACATTTTCACATTTCCATCTTCACTTGCTGGCTGAGATCTGATGGTTTTGTCTTCTCTTTTAAACACAGACATCCTCAAACAAAGTACAGATGTTTTAGTCTTTGAAATCAGTTACCAGTCTTACCAGGAGCATATGGAAAGCCAACTTGAAAAGCCTGGCAGGGAGTAAAAGGGCACAAAGAGAAATGTGCAGCTGTGATACAAGAGGACCCAAACTTCAGGCTGATGTATGTTTTTCTAATCAGCCAAAGAGAAGGGTTTAATTTCATCTTAAATTAGTTAAAATGTCAGTAATACAGAAGTGAGTGGTGCTTGGAGCGAGCTGGTCTAGGAGAAGGTGTCACTTCCCCTGGCAGGGGGATGGAATGAGATGGGCTTTAAGGTTCCTTCTAACCCAAACCAGTCAGGAATTCTGGGATTCTGTAAAGTGCCGATGGCCAAATTGCAGAGGAGGCGATAAGGTAAAAACTAAAGATGCTGACAACTGCATACAAGACAGGACTGTTTGAACACTGGGGTTGTAGGGGTTGGCAAAATTGTTCAAATGATCAGGCCATATGCTGGTCTTGTGTTGGATGGTCCCAATGAAGTGGGAACCACTGATGGTATTTTGGTTTGATGTTGTATGAAGTTGGGATTTGTTTTTGCTGAAGGATTCACTCTGCTTCACAGTTCTGAAGAAGGAATTAGAAAAGGAAGATACAAGCTGTAAAATGAGAAATAGGACAGACTTTTTTCAGCAACTGAATGATAATGGTATTGAATGTACTTTTTCTTTAAAGGGTAAATGTCACCTTTTATGTCTTGCACTAATATCTACATATATATATTCTAATGCAACAGTTAAGATTTCTGTAGCATTTGTGATTATCTTCAGAGGGCTATTCTCAAAATATCTGCCCTCTTCCTTGGTCCTCATGGTGATTCAGGCAGCTTATTTATGGGCTTGATAGTAGTATAACTATTTTTAAATTATTTTAACCGTTTATTATAAAATTGCTTTCCCTTTCCAATTTCACCATCCTGAGTTCATGAAATTTAATATTGACCTCTAGTGTCCTGTGTTGTGTCATTTCAAAAGCAGCATTTAACAGTGGCTGAAATTCCTGAGCTCTTTCTCCCTCAACACAAGCAGATCTTTTTCGTGGTTTAGCTCCCTGAATTTTAAGGAAACAAGCACATGGAGCTGTTATTTGTAAGAGCTTGTCTAATCTATTGCTTCTTTTGGTGATAAAACCATTTCAAGTGACAAATCTGTTGATGGCTAGGGCAATGCTGCAGATTATCTTTCACACAGAGGAATTAGAGGTTGCAGCTGAGTCCAGCAGTGGGTTGGGATGATGATTCCTGCACAAGTTCCTTCCGAGGAAACATATCCCACCTTGTGCTGCTGGTTTTGTTCCACTAGCATCGTCCCAGTCCAGCCACACAAACTGGAGCTGGGACCCTGCTGTTTTGCAGGGATGGAAGTGACTACCCGGAGTGCGAGAAAGTGGAGATGGGGGTTTGCATATCAAAACAGAATTAAATGTGCAGTTAAAGATGCCCATGCGGTTTCCATGGAATCAGCAGGCTTTCATGGGAAATCAGTAGCAGAATGGCAGCATTCAGGGCATACTCACGGCTTGGCTCCTGCTGGAGTTGCCATCCCACCCCTCTGCTCTTCCATCCAGCTGTTTGCTCCCATCTGTTGGCTGTGGAGAAATTATGGCTCTTTCCACAGGAGGGAGAAACCTGCTTAACTATGCTCGGCCAATTAGGGATGCTGGAAAATATGTCAGACCTTCGATATATGATGTATAACCTGATCATGGACACCAGCTGGAAAAGTTGGAGACAATCTGGTACAAGATACCAGGGCATACTGCTCCAGGCTGTGGTTGAAAGTTCCTGAATTCATCTATTGTGAGCAGATACTGTGTACTTTATTAAAAGAGAAAAAAAGCAGCAATCTGTGCTCCTTAACATGGCATTTTGTGAGGGTGTTGAATGGATCTGGTCGCTCACAGTTTAATCCTGCCTTTCCTAGGCCTTGGAGATGGCTACATTTCATTTACAAGTAATTTTCTGCAAGCTTATTAATTGATTGTGATGGTCAGATATGGCAAATTGTCACATTCTCTTGGGTATAGTCATTATTCTCCTGAAACTCCTTTGAAGTCCAGAGACCTGAGAGGATCTGCCCAGTGTAAGTGAGCAGATCTATAAGCTTGGATCTAAGTTACTTTGTCTTTTTCAGGGTCTGAGTAAAAAAGTTGGGGTATCTTCCTCCATCCTGCAAGGGCTTTGGATCTCCTACAGTACTGAAGGTCTTTCAATGGCTTTGGCATCTCTGAGAAATCTCTACACTCCAAACATAAAGGTACTGGAGGAGGAGGGGAAGAGCTGGGGGGTTCAGAATTCACACAAGCTCCAGCAACAGGCAGTGACCATGCAGGGTATTCACTGGAGTTGTGTCCAGTGTCCTAGCCAGGCTGAGCAGCTTGCTGGGTGTTTGTCCTGAGCTGAGGAGAGGCCTTTAGTCAGTAGAGATTTTCTTACTATTTGGGGTGGTCCGTCAACTCTGCTACTTTGACCAGGGATCTCCTTTTCATTGCAATGAGCAAATAATGAGTTTGTGCCTGTGCAGAATGGGATTTTTCCTTCCCAGAGATGTGGAATGCGATGTGGAACAATTGATGTTGGCTCTAGGTTAGATAAGCATGAACTCTGAGGTGACACCATATCCAATAGCATGTGCTCATGTGCTGGTTCAGGCACTTGTTTTGCAGTGGTAAGATGAATGTGTTGACATAGGTGAGCCCATCTCTACAGCAGAAAGGATTTCAGACAGAGATGCAGGTTTGGAATTGTTTCCTGACATGGAAGGATGTTTATCCTAGGTCTTTCCCACCCAGGCAAGGTGAGCTCAGTGTCTATCCCCATGTTCCTTCCTTGTCACTCTCCAGCATCAGGTGGAGCCTTTTCCACTGGTGCCGAGTTCAAAGGGAGCCATGCAGTGGGACAGCCAAACCAGCCCTAGGGAAGGAAGAATCCCATGGGAAGGATGCTGAGTACAGCTCTCTCCAGCTGTGTATTTTGATTCCCCATCCCCACCATGTCCCCAGCTACTACAGCAGTGCTGGAGTGACTTTGTTCCAAAACAAAGGATGGCTCTACCCTTCAGACCACTTCCTAGCCACTTGGGAAATTATTAAACTGCTCCATCTACATCAAATGGGACCATCTATTGGGCAGATGTTTTTACTCAGCATTTTATGTCCTTTGCTGTTTGCTTGGAGATGTGCCATGGCCCTGGTTTCTGTTTCGGTGTTGCCCTGATGATGAGCTCCTGTCTCTGTGTAAAGCTCAGCCAACAGCTCTCCTTCCCCGTGCAGGTCAGTCGGTTGCTGATTTTAGGAGGTGCAAATGTGAATTATCGAACGGAAGTTCTGAACAACGCCCCCATTTTGTGTGTCCAATCTCACCTGGGATACGCAGAGATGGTGGCTTTGCTCTTGGAGTTTGGGGCCAACGTTGACGCTGCTTCGGAGAGTGGCCTGACCCCGCTGGGCTACGCGGCTGCTGCCGGGTTCCTGAGCATTGTGGTGCTTCTGTGCAAGAAACGGGCCAAGGTAACAGAACCACATTGCTCAAAAGTGATCGGAACTGCTCCACCTTTGTTCAAGGCTGTGTAGGACCTGCAGGCAGGGCATGGAATGCTTGCTAGTGAACATCCTCCAGCAGATGAAGCCAGGAGGCTGCCTTTGGTGTTGTTTCTTCTGCTAAAATGTAGTGGGTTTGCAAGTCCCACATTGACACCAACTCCTGAGAGTGAGTAATTGGTGTCTGGAATTCAGGTCTGAGGTAGGAGCTGCCTAGTGATGCTGCACTGGTGACCTGCATAAGGATGTTCTGGAGAAATCCTTGAACCTCACAAGGTTAAAATGGCAACACTGCTTTTCCAGCACAAAACATTCTTTAAATATCTCCCTGAGACACATTTTCCAAGAATTTTCTTTAGACTTGTCCTAGAAAAATCCCTTTGTTTAGCTTTGTGATGAGTATTTGGAGTTCTAATTGTATATAATGAGTCAAGTTGAAATACTTTGTTGAAGAAGAAAATTATGCTGATTTTTGAAGTGGAGCCTCCTGGAAACAATTTGTGGTTTCTCTGTATGTTTAATTTCAGTTCAAAAGGCAAAATACGGGTTTGTGTAGTTTTGGTATGGATGTCAGGATGACTAAGGGACTGTTTAGATCTTGCTGGGTTGCGTTGTCTGTAATAACGTGAGGACAGTATGAAGAAAAAAAAGAATTTTGCTTTTGTTGGATATTTTGAGAGAGTTTAGTGACAGAAGTCATGCCACTTGTCATTTTCCTTGACTATCCCTAACAGTACTGAGGAAATACCACAAAACACAGCTTGGTGTAGTTTGAAGACTGAGATATTTGCAGAAGATTGCAATACTGATTACTGCAGGAGTTGAGAAAGGAGAAATATTGATATATTATTAATGTGAATGTGTTACAATATATTAAATATTTCTCATATGTATTATATAACTGTACTTTAGTGGCCAGGCCCTGGCACAGGGTGCCCAGAGAAGCTGTGGCTGCCCCTGGATCCCTGGAAGTGTCCAAGGCCCGGTTGGACAGGGCTTGGAGCAAGCTGGGACAGTGGGAGGTGTCCCTGTCCATGGCAATGGAGTGGAATGAGATGGTGTTTAAGCACACAAACCACTCTGTGATTCTATGAATTAATATTAGTAAAATATGTTAATATAATAATTATTTATTATTTTTTTATGACAAATAGGACATTGCAGAGCACAGAAGGGGTTAACCAGCAGGAGAATGATAACTGATCTGCCTTTGTTGTGTTCTCCAAGTTCCTGCTGTTGGGATAGTATCTAGAAATCCCAGCTGATGTATTCAGGCATCAAATGGAAACCATGCCCCAAAATACAACCAAATAAGTTCCTCCAGGGCTGTCAAGCCCTGTCGCTATTTACTATTGATTGTGCCTACACTGGGTCCGTTATGGTGTCTGACTGCAGACTGAGGCACTTCTGGGACTCTCAAAAGAACTGATACCTGGAAAACAAACAAACTGGTTTTCCTGTTGTAGATATGGCTAAAAGAGATGATACCAGCATGTATGATTTCAATGCACAAGAAAATTTGAATGCTGGACTTCAGGACACCAAGGAAAAAATAATTTTTTAGTCTTTGAGTCTGAAGAAAACTGAAGAAACCTTAAAAAAAAAGGGATATCTTTCTGGAAGCAAACATTTGTGGCCAAGACGATGCTGTGCAATCTGGGACATTGCTTTGGAAGTGTTTGTTTTCTGATCATGGAAGTGATAGTTTACCAGAAAAATGCACATTTTGCACATGTGTTATTTTGAAACTGGGATTGGAAAGTCTGAAGAAGCAAAGACGTGTTGCTCATGATTTTGTTTAATTGTATTTTGTCGTCTCTTTTAAAGGTGGATCATTTGGACAAAAATGGGCAGTGTGCCCTGGTCCACGCTGCTCTCAGGGGACACTTGGAGGTGGTGAAGTTCTTGATCCAGTGCGACTGGAGCATGGCCGGGCAGCAGCAGGGAGTGTTCAAGAAGAGCCACGCGATCCAGCAGGCCCTGATCGCCGCCGCCAGCATGGGCTACACCGAGGTGGGACCTACTCTGCCTCTGCAGGGAGGGAAACCAAGGGTTGGCCCTTTCCTGCCCACTCACCAAAGAACGTCTGGAGGTGGAGTCCAGAGTACTTCTGTCCTGCTCTTCCTCCCTGCCCCATCCCAGTGTTCACAGATCCCTTGGCAAACCCTGTGGTCTGGGTAGGCATCCAGGAGAGGAAGCATAACAAGCTTTTAAGTTGTCAGAATAAACTTTTGGAATGAACTTTTAGGCAGGGATAAGGTGGATGGACAGCACGTTGCCTACACGGCTCCTCCAGCGCCAGTGAGGAGTGTGAGAACATGTAACTTTGGACTGTGTGTCGGGGGAGAGAAGAGCCAGAGAGCTTTCTCCTGCCATCCTGACAAAGATTTATGATGGAGAAAGTGATACACAGAATAATTTAGGTTAGAAAAGACCATTAAGGTCATTGAATCCAGTCATTAACCCAGTGCCAAGCCCACCACTGTCATTAGTCCCCTCCTCAGAGCCCTAGCATCCCCTGGCAGCCCCTATTCCTTCTCCTTCCCTTGAGAATGAGTTTCTTTCCTACCAAATACCTCCTCTCAGCCTCACCTCCTCCAGGAGGTGCATCCACTGCACACACCAGGTCATCTCAAACAGAAGAGACACAGTTACAGGGAACTGACCCTACCAAGTCTCATCATGTGCTGTCATATTAAGACACTTGGTTGGGTGTTTTTGCTTGTACAGGGCAGCATGTTCAGTGATTAATCTCAGGAGGAATATTTCTTTGATCTCAGGGTGCTAGGCAGAGACTGGTCCCTTCCCTCTGTGTATTCCAAGCAGCTCGTGTGATGGTGTCAGCAGTGCCTGTGTAACACATTCGAGTTCATGATCTGACACAACGTTTTGTTTTAGATCGTCTCCTACCTGCTCGATCTTCCAGAAAAAGACGAAGAGGAGGTGGAGAGAGCACAGATCAACAGCTTTGACAGCCTTTGGGGAGAGACAGGTGATTTTAGTAGAAGCTGTAGCTTCTTTGTGCATGTTTGTGTTTGTATTTACAGCCTCTCAGACCTCTGGTGCATCCCTGATCCGTGGCATTGTTCTGATGAAGGATCAGTTCCTCTGTTTTGATTCCAGGTGATTTACAGGTGTCAGCTTGCACTCAAGTAAATCAGAGAATTTTAGGTTTTGAAATTCCTGAGCTTCTGCAGCTCCTGGCTCTTCTCAAGGGCGTGAGACATGGAGCATTCTCACCAGTCACTTAATTTCTCTGAAACATGAGATTGACACACACTTCTGCTGTTTCTCTCTTCATATTGGGTATATTTATTCAAAGTGTCTCCCTGTTTCTCTGTCCCCCTCCCCATTACACACAGCACAGTGATTTTCTGAAAACTCCTCATTATTTAGCACAGATAATTAAAAAAATATCCTTTTATGCAATATCGCATTTCTGCATTAAAAGGTACAATACAGAATCCATTCTTTCTCACAGAACAAAAAGGTCAGCTATCCACCCCTTTAAATCCACTAAAGTCTCTCTTTCTTGAGACATTCCAACTTGGATTTGTTAGCTTTCCAGCGACCTCATAAATACTATCCTCTGCCATTTGTACTCAACTCACTTACCCATTTGCATCACTGGTGATGTTCCTGTCAGGTTAATACACCCAGGTGATGTTCCTGTCTGGGGAATGAAGTACAGATTGTGATTCTGTCAGCTTCGCTTAAAAATGACATGATCCAAGGGGACAGGGGTGGGCTGGAGTGTGGCTCGGCCTTTGCTCCGGTTGTTCCTGACTTGGAGGAGGCAGGGGGTGAGCAGGTTTTATTTTGTGCTCATATCTTTGAAAGCGTGGCCTTATTAGAGCTGTGTGATGAATGGAGTCTATCAGAGGGCATTGTTCTGAGCTCTAATGGACAAAGCTGGAGGGATGAGGTGGTCTGGGAAGGAGCCTGGCTGGGCTGTTCTGGGCCAATCGCAGGGCACTGGGAAGGAGCCAGTTCCTGCACCCATGGGCAGGTAACAGCAGCAAGGGCATCAGGCCATTATTAGAGGAAATAAAGGCAACAATAAATAAGCCATTTCAAAGTGCCCCTGGGGTGTCATGGGAGAAAAAAGAAATTGGGTGTGTAATTAGCCCAGTGAAATGACTGAGCACTGGCGATAGAACAGCAGTTTTGTACCAGTGACTCAGTGTGAGGGGGTGACCAGTCCTCAGATGGATCTTCCAAAACGGTCTCTGGTCACAAGAACTGTCTTGTAAATAAAACAGTGATCAGATCCATCCAGAGTGTGATCAAAAGCCACTCAGATGTCTCCCTGTGAAGAAACCTCACAAGCAGGATCAGGCACTACAGATATCCCTTCCCTTCCCTTCCCTTCCCTT
>WEKY01063539.1:120000-176892 GCA_013390045.1 Picathartes gymnocephalus
TCCCTTCCCTTCCCTTCCCTTCCCTTCCCTGGTAGCTCTGACATTCCCAGCCTGCCTGTTTCTGTCTCTGTTATCCCACACCTCTGCCCCTAAAAAATGCCAAAAGCTGGACTAGCCAGACATCTGGGAGTTTCTCTATCAGAGAGGGGTTTCTGAGTAACTGAGACAGCTGGGAATGTGGATTTGTGATTGACAAATCACACACAAACTGGGGAGCCATCTCAAAGGAATATCCACTTACACATTAAAACTGGTAGTAGGTAAGATGGGAAAATGAGCAAAAATGAGCCAGCCACTAAACTGAGCAGCCTTTTGTCTACATGAAACAAGTCTGTAAGTTCATATGAAACTCAAGACTCTCTTTCACATAACTGTATTATTATGATTATTTCCACAAAAGTAAATAGAGAGTTTAAATATATTTGGAGAGAAATGCAGGTTTCCACCTAAAAATAACAATCTGCTCTAAAAATCTGAATCCTGGCTTGTCTGGATTTTGATACTTGTTGCTCATGTCTCATCTTCCACAGAGCAGAGCTGAGTGCCTGGCTTGATGATATCAGCCTGATATCATCCAAATGGCAATGCCAAGTGACATCATAAGTTTAGAAATTGCTGACAGCACACTATAGCCAACTCCAGATGGAATATTTCCCCCTGGGACAAAACTAATATCAAAACCCAGCAGAAAAGTGTCTTGAGTCACTTATGCTATCTCCATCAGAGTTGGAGGTGCAAAAAATATCTCCATCAAACTGTTTGTCTTGCTGCCAGGCTATGAAACAGATACACATGCTGGATGGGAGCAATTTAATGATTCCTTCTCCAGATAAAGTTGGTTTTTCTACAAGAAAACATAGCAACAGAAGCAGAATACACTGTTGCAGATCCCTGGTGTAGGAGGCTGCTTGCTGACGGAGATGGGCACATCCACACCTGAACCCGGTCTCAGGCTCTTCTTGAGCTGTTTTGAGAAACACAGCAGTTATTGTGTGGTGTTTATGCCAAGACTTGGTTATTGCACGGTGAGTAGTCCTTCTGGCACTACGTCCTCAGGGAAGAGCTGCAAAATGAACATTCCAGTTTACCAGCACAGGATTCTGGTTGCTGCTCCTTGGCTGGGCTCAGTGGACTCACTTTGGTTGTGCAGGGCCGTGGGAGCTCTCCAGCAGACAGTAAAACTTCAAACCAGCCCGTTTTCATCCTCCTTAGTTCCTCCTGGAGGAGCAAGGTCTGGCTGCACAGTAGCACAGGAGCTTTTGAGCCTCCCTTGAGCTGGAGCTGCAAAGGACAGGCTGGAGCCACGTACCCACACCGGTTGCTTGGACCCTGAGGAGCAGAGCAGCAGAAAGATATGTCAGTGCAGGCAGAAGGGGTTGCAAGGGAAAGTGGAGAAATCGTGGATCAAATCATCCTGTTTCAGTAATGTCTTCTACAAAGAACATTTCCTAATAAACACCAAACACTGGCATGATTTACAATATTTTCATTGTTGCAAACATAAGTAATTTTGATGTAAAATACCTGAAATTAACCTTCAACATTTCAAGTGCAGGCAGGTTTAGAAATAGAACCCAGCAGCCCTGCATGCCGATCCCTCTGCCTCCTTCTATATTTGTATCTTACGTTTAAAACCCACATGGATCTGATTATAGATTTTGCAGAATGTTCTGCTTATGGCAGCAAAATGATTTTTCTTTTAACTCTTGGTGTCTCTCAACCCCAAGAGAAGAAAATTCAGCCATAATGTGGAAGAGAATTGAGATTAATTAAATCACCCAACATTAACAGTGTTGCAGTTGGAAACCCATCAGCACCTTGTAATCAGCCCACCCACAGAAATGTACTTCAAAGAAAAAACAAGCGACATCAGTCAGAAATAGACTCCCACCTTCTGCTCCAACTCCTACCAGAAGCAGCAGAGCGCGGAGCCAGTGGAGCTGTGCTGAAGTGCACAGAAAGTTAGGGGAGGGAGGAACCAGAAAGTCTAAAATTAATACTGAAACAAGTCACCAGCAGGTCCTGAACTTGAAACTATTTTCAGATTGAATGTGTGTTCTCTAACTCAACCACACTTCTGTATTAACAGAGCACATTTTGTCAGGGAAAGAGCTCTCAGGTGTTGCTTCTACTCACCTGTAATATCATAAGCATATGAAAATGAGAGATATTTTTGGGGTTGCACCAAGACCCTCACTGGTAGGATCAGCCCTTGCCAGAAACAAAGCCCAGAAATAGTGTTCTTCTTAGAAAACAGGTGAACAAATCCATTCTATTTTGCTTTCCAGTTGTTTCCCTGGTTTCAAAGATCTACAGACTAAAGTGAGATATGGAAAATAAAAGTTCTCCATCTGGATTACAGTGCTCTGTGCTTGTTTGGACAAAGGAAAGCGACAAACGTGACTGACATCAGTGGCTGGCAGGATCTGTCAGTGCCTTCTGCTTGGTCCGTCACTTGCTCCCTTGTAGTCATGGTGGGATGAGGCAATGACAGGTTGCAGAAGGTCTGGTCAAGTACCTGAAAACCTGTGTTTTCTCTGGATATTGTGCCCCTACTCAGATGTGTTTGGCCTCACAGCCTATGGTTTTGGCAGTAAGGAAAACAGTAACAGATTCATGATCACATTTCTTTGCAGCTAAACCTGAACCTCAGTCACACCTTTAACCTCAGTCACATTTGAAGCTCAGACACTCCTTGAACCTCAGTCACAAGTGCCTGTAGATTATTTTATGCTTATTGGGGTTCTCATCCCATTTCACTGTGACTTGTAGAAAACAATAAAAGCTGATTGTCCCAAACGCCTTGTTCTGTGACATTATGTAAACTTTTCATGGAAGAGTTGACCTTTGAGGTAACTAAAATGACAAGAGTTGAAACTGTGCCAATCCAGCCCATTTTCTTTGCTCATTTTGCCTACCATGAGATAAGGTTGGCATTTCAGGCCCCATCACTTCAGTATCCAGCAGAAAGACCCATTTCTGGATAGGAAAACACTCCACTGAGCATGTGGCTGTTTCCCTGACTGCTTTCCTCTCTGGTGCAGCTCTGACGGCGGCGGCAGGACGTGGGAAGCTGGAGGTGTGCAGGCTGCTCCTGGAGCAGGGCGCGGCGGTGGCACAGCCCAACCGCCGCGGGGTCATCCCGCTCTTCAGCGCCGTCAGACAGGGCCACTGGCAGGTGAGCGGGGTCATTCTGCCCTGGGGTGGCTGGAGATGTTGGGTCAGGCCATCTCTTCCGTCTTGCTGGGATAGGCATGGAGAAGACAAGCCCCAGCTCTTGGGGAATGGTCAGAGCGAAAAGAAGTGATACTGATGCTTCAATCACCCCAAGCTCTGCTGGCTACAGACAGCTTTGCTTAAGTCTGGTGTTGTCATACAATCATGGAGTGTTTTGGGTTGGAAGAGATCTTAAAAGACCATCTAATTCCATCCCCCTGCCATGGGCAGAGATACCTTTCACTATCCCAGATTTCTTCAAGCCCCATCCAGCCTGGCCTTGGACACTTCCAGGGATGGGGCAGCCACAGCTTCTCTGGTTATCTCTCCATTTGAGAAGCAAATGGGATGCTCATGACTTGCAAGAACATTTTTCCTGTCCTTATACCTGCCTTCCATTTCATAATTCTTAATCATCCATTCAGCAATCCCAGAGGGCACTGTGCCTGGAGGAGTGGAAGTTTTTAGAATGTGGAGTCTGCTGTGCTCTTCCTTGGCTCTGGCGTCTTCTTAGCTGTGTCTCCATGTGTAAGGTATGTCCTGGCTTTGTGTGTTGCAGATCGTGGATCTCCTGCTCACGCACGGCGCTGATGTGAACATGGCAGACAAGCAGGGCCGGACGCCACTGATGATGGCCGCGTCTGAGGGACACCTGGGCACTGTGGAGTTTCTGCTTGCGCAAGGTTAGAGCACGTGTTGGGGACCAGCTGTGGCACATCCCACCACACCAGCTCCAGCTCAGCTGGAGTTTGTGATGTCAGAGTATGGATTGTAATCCCATGGCTGGAAAGCACCATGTCCAGCTCATTGGAGAACAAGGCTGGAATAGTCATAGCCTTAATCTTGACTGTCTGTTTCGTTGTCTGCTTGGTGCTCTCACCCTCAAAACCACCCATCTGAGTTAGCAAATAGCATAACCACAGGTGCTTTGAGCAGTGGGTTAAGAATGTGCCCTTGAGCTACACTGAGAACTTTCCCCTTAGACAAAAATGAACATAGGATGCGATTGAACTGCCAGCATCGCTGCAGAAGGGCAGCAAGACAAGAGCTGGGGACACGTAGTGACACTTCCATTTTTAGCTCTCGTATTGTTGCCCACATTTTTGACACCAGCACCAGCAGGAGGATAAGGCAAGGATTTGGTGAATTTGCTGAAAATAAATCAGAATTATTTTGAAGATAAGCCTCCTCTGCACCCACAGCTTCCCCTGTGCTCAGTCCTTTCAGTGATGACTCTCCTTCACTGAGGGTTACTCTACCAGCACGAACATGGGCCAGTTTTGCTCATTCTTGCTGTACCTGCTTGAGGTGAGTTAGAACAATTTGCTGCCTGTGAGAACACAATCAATTCTTACTGCTGCAGTTCCTTAGAGACTTCTTTGTCTTTTATTTTGGACAAATAGTCAGTGTTGGTTTGGTTGGGTATTTAATTTTTTTTTCTAGAAATAGCATTTAATTTTTGTGTTGTTATCTGATATTTTTATTCCAGGAAAGATCCCTTTTTGAGAAGGGGTATTTTCTTCATCTCCTAACTGCCTGTGTCTGACCTCTTAGCCAAAAAGTGAGACACTTGAGTATTCCATGTAATAGTTGTTAAGAACATTTTTTCTCTGTAAAATTGACAAGAACAAGTTTCTCATTGCCCGTCTGTCTGTCCTGAGCCACAGGCAGTGGGATCCTTGCTGCTCAGTGCTGTAACCTGCACAGGGATGTGACAAAGATCAGTCTTCAGCTTCTTAGGAATTCTTTTCTGGTCTTCTATAATTTTTAAATCTCAAATTAACACTCATCTTTGAGATGAAATTGAGATGAAATGTGGCCCCTTGTGCTGCTTGACTAATAAATCGTGTTAAAAGGCTTAAAATAAGGTTGGTTTTTGTTTTTTTTTTTTCCCAAACTTGAGAACTGTGCTGCACTCCTCCACAAACGGGTTGTGCCATTGGGGAGACCTCTGAGTCTGCTCTCAGCTGGGCAGCCTGTGCAGACCAGGGATGTGTCAGCTGGGATGAACAGGAGCGTTTAGGAAATTCACATCACTCCCACACTTGCTCAGCATTCTAGAGGCAGGGAGTCTCATGCTGGGTGGCTTAGAGTTTGCCTCCAGGAGAAAAGCACTGCAGCAGCAATTCATCCCAGCTGCTGGCAGGAGCATCCCGCAGGTAGCTGCAGCTTCTCAGAGGAGCAGAGCTGATAAAAGTCATCTGTACACTCCAGAGCCAGAGCTATGGCTGTGCCATGCCAGCAGGAGTTGTCTTCATGCCATGAAGAGGGATGTTCACTGAAAGCTGCTGTTCAGCTCTCATATCTGTATCCATATGCCGTTTGGAGCAATACTGCCCTGTTGGTATGGTAGCGCCATTTCCTCATCCAAGAAAATGTCAAGTTCCCCTCTCCTTGGCTTGCAGTTGGAAGCAGTGTATCCCACAATGTTGTATTTTTATTGGATAAAGTTCAGGGAGAAATACTGCTGGAAGTTGTGTACTTTTGGGTAAAGGGGAAGGGAGTGAAGAAGGGAAAGTATGTGCTTTTTTAGGAGAACTGAGCTGAATTGACTTAATTCCCCACGGTGACATGCTGAAACAGCAAAATGGTCTTCATCTCTGACTCACACAGGCTGGAATATGGTTGGATTAACTAAAAAAAAAAGCAATTAAAAAGATGATGTCTCAGATGAGGGAAGTCAGATCCACCGTGCTGCTCAGATGTTTGCCAGGATAGCCCACAGAGGTAGGCGTGAAAAAGTTTGCAGCTTGGTGTGAATCAACTCATTTGCCACAGTTCCCATCAGTGTATTTGAAGTTGCCACAGAGGGTGGGATCTGTGGTGGGAGAAATGCTAATAAAGGAATTAACAATTATGTACAGAGCTTTCTGAAAACAAGCTGTCGTTGCTGAGCAGAGGGTTTTTGGTAAACAGTGCTGAACAACGGAGAGCTCTGAAGTGAACTGCTGCTTGTTCTTTCAGGTGCCTCCATTTCTCTGATGGACAAAGAAGGCTTGACAGCCCTCAGCTGGGCCTGCCTGAAGGGCCACCTGCCTGTGGTGCGTTCCCTGGTGGAGAACGGAGCTGCCACGGACCATGCAGACAAGAATGGCCGCACGCCGCTGGACCTGGCAGCGTTCTACGGCGATGCTGAGGTGGTGAGTGGCCTGTGGTACACCCAGAGAAAATGGGCAATTGGTGTAAAAGCCATAAAATCGTAGAGTTCAGCTTGATGTAGCAATAAGCACATGAAGTCCTAGCCCTCCGAATGGAAAGGTGCTTCCACAGAAGCTGATCAGAGAATCCCTGAATGGTTTGAGTTGGAAGGGAACTTCAGGACCATCTCATTCCACCCTGTGCCATGGGCAGGGACACCTTCTGCTATCCCAGGTTCCTCCAAGCCCCTTCCAACCTGGCCTTGAACACTTCAAGGGATGGGGCAGCCACAGCTTCTCTGGGCGCTTTGCGCCAGGGCCTCACCACCACTGCAGGGAAGGATTTCTTCCTAATATCCAGTCAAAACCTACTTTTTTTCAATTTAAAGCCATTCCCCTTTGTTCTATCATTCCAGGCCCATTCCATTCCATTCCAACTTTCTTAGAACCCCTTTAGGCACTGGAAGGGGCTCTAAGGTATTCCTGGAGCCTTGCCTTTTCCAGGCTGAACAATCCCAATTCTGCCAGCCTCTGTAACAGAGGTGCTCTAGCCTTTGGAACAACTCCATGGCCTTCTCTGGACTTGCTCCAACAGGTCGATGTCCTTCCTGTGCTTGGGACCCCAGAGCAGGATGCAGCCCTCCAGTCTCACAAGAGACCAGAGTGGAGTAGAGGGACAGAATCCCTTTCCTTGATCTGCTGCCTGCAATGTACCCTCAGACCCCATGGAGGTGCTTTTAACCCAGGCAGTGGAGAAGAACAAGCTTCTGCTGATCCTACATCCCCAGCAGTGTGTGGGGGTCTCACCCAGAAACAGAACTGACTGTTGGGCTTCTCATTGCAGGTTCAGTTCCTGGTGGACCATGGGGCCATGATCGAGCACGTTGACTACAGTGGGATGCGGCCCCTCGACAGAGCAGTGGGCTGCCGCAACACCTCGGTTGTCGTCACCCTCCTGAAGAAAGGAGCAAAGATAGGTAGGAGCAGGGGGACACTGCCATCAACTCTGTGCTCAGGCAGGACTCAAGCAGTGGGCCTGGCATCCTAAAAAATACAAGTATAACCCAGAGGCAGCCTCAGCCCCAGCCACTGCTTCACACTCCAAAAGCAGATGGTGAATCAGGACTACTTGGTTCTTTTTAGTAAAATGGGGAGTTTATTTTTTTTCCTGTCGTACTGCTTAGCAAAAGTTAATCAATAAACAACTGTTTCTTTGGCAAGGTCTTTCCTCTGGTAATGCTTTTTCTATCTTTACTAGTCTGAGTTGCCAAGTGTACTCTGTCCATGCCTTGCTGTGAGCTGCTACGTTCACTTGCTCTGTGTATGCTTCCAGACCTCAGTGTACCTGCACTGCGCCACACAGCTGCTCACGTTACGTTTTCCTGTGAAAGGGAATTTTGCTGGTGCATTGGCTTCCTCGCTGCCTGCCTCTCACAGCTGCTTTTTTCCTTTCTTCTTTTTTTCACCGTCATCCATTTTTTCCCCCTCTCTCCTACAACTTTTTGTTTTCTCCTTTCTTTGAAGGTTGTCAGACGTTACCGAGTCGCCCACGAGGTATATCTCATTGCTGTCAGCATCAGCTTCGATCTGATAGCTTTGTCAGCCTTGCTTTCTCCTGTTTGATTTAGCCTGCATGCGTCCCCAACACCTCTAATCTTTTAATTTACCTCACTTTCAAATAATTTTTTTAATGACTGTTGCAGAGAATAACTTGAACTCAAAAACTAACCTCCTTCCCCCAAAATGTACTGAATCTACTTATAGAATATGGTTGACTTATTCTTCACCCACACTAATGAGTTGTCCTCAAATTTTTGCCACCCTTTCCTTCCCAATATTAGTCCTTGGGATTCGAGCTGGCTGTGCAGGGTGGCTCCTGTGCAGAGCCAGTGTCCCCAGCCCAATGATGCCTTCAGCACCAGCAGCACTTATACACGACCTTTCCTTTGTCATTTTTTCTGCCTTAATGGATTTTCTATTCTAGTCTTTCACATCTTGTGAAGCTGGAAATCACAATCCACTTAACCATAAACCACCTATCAAGAGTCAAACTGCAGATTCCCTAGTACACTTCCATAGATTGGAGTTTAGAAATGCTTTTATGTAACCACTCTGATTTTTCCTTTAAATACAATTTGTTTCCTCCATCCCAGCCTGTTCCACATTCAGCACTGCCCTCTTGTGGAAATGGCTCCATCCTTTCCCAGACCATTGGCATTAGCCTTAATGACTGCAAAGGAAAACCATTGCAATGGGGATGATGTTAATTTAGGTGCCAGAGGAATTGTCAGCTCAGTCTTTTGGAGCACTCTGCCCTTTGACCATGCCAAGTTGTTCTCTCCAGCAGAAATTCCCACCCCAGGGTATTTTTTTCCGCCCAGCTTCCTACCACCCTTGCATTGTATGAGTTCTTTACCCATCATGCATCCTGTACACTACAGGTCCAGCAACCTGGGCAATGGCAACCTCCAAACCAGACATCATGATCATCCTGTTGAGCAAGCTGATGGAGGAGGGAGACATGTTTTATAAGGTGAGAAGGGTGGGTTTGGGAACATGGAACAGATGCAACTTGCATCATCACTTGGTGTGAGGTTTTGGCCGTGTTAGGTCAGCAGTTGGTCCTCCCCAGCCTAAATGGCTCTGTGATTCTAATGCTGCTGCCTTAACCCATGGCAAGTAAAAGCTCCCACTCACAGCGTTCCTTGTGTTCCAAACAGTTTGGTTTTGGTTAGTGGAGTTGGAGAAGGGGGGACTCATTGCCCAAATCTGTAACGAAGCTGAAGCAAAGCCAAGTTGCCCTGGATTTGAGCCAGCACTTCATTTCCTCTTTGAAAACAGCAGGACCCAAGTGTTTGTTGGGAGTGCTGCTGCCATTGCGTCAAGTCTGGCAGCCTTGTCATTACCTAGTGGGCTCACTGATGGGGATCAAGGTAACGGGACAGAATATCCCAGAAAAACTCCTGGAATAAACTTGTAGCAATAAAAACAGATTGTCAGGACACAGCTGGCTTTGTCATGTCCTTTGGCCCATGGGAGACATTCCACTGTTACAGTTAGGGAGTCTTTTTTTTGCTCTGTGTTTGTTTCAAGCCAGTATTTAAAACCTGGGGATTTGCACACACATAGAAAATGTGCAAGTACAACAATGATTCACTGTGAGGTTCTAAGGGTGAAGCAGAAAATATGCAAAGCTGGCATTGTAATAGGAGTTACCTGCCAGAGATACATGATACAGCTGAGAAACCTGAATCTACAAGTTTTTAAAACTCGCTATTTGTAGCTGCAAAATTTATGTCGGGTCATGAGGAACTGTGTGTGTCCTAGATCCCATCCTGCCCTCTTTCTCTCACTCTGCCTGTCAGCTTCCCCGCTTCAGGGTGCACATCGTCCCATCCCAAAACTAGTTGCCCAAAATAGCAGAGATGAGTCACCTTTGAAGGTGACGGTTGCATACAAATAATTATAAACAGAACCCAGTTAACAGATTTAGATGTAGAGTTTTAAACACCTGAAGTTCAGGAAGGTGAATCTCACTCTGTTTGTCCAAGTTCAGAGCCACAGCACTGCCATAACATTTATCTTTGCTATTGCAGAGGCTTCTCTGAGCCCCAGAACTCTGCTCAAAGACCCACAATTTTTGTTCCTTACCCTCCTGGATGTGTATTAAGTTTTGGTTGGAGGGTGTTTTCTAGGAATGGGTAACTGATCACCCAGCTCAAAAGACCATCCAGCCAGGAGCCAGATGGAGTTGTATCGAGTTAACACCATTTCTCCATGTTTCCTGCTCTAGTGTAACAGCTCTGTATGAAGTGGGAGATCTCAACTTGTGCAAAGCATCTGCCTTTCCAGCTCAGATGTTCCCTTGGTCAAATGTTCTGCCTTTCCTCTCTAGGAAAGAGCTCAATAATGAAGTTGTTCTTCCTTAGCCACCTAAAACATTGGTGGGGCTGGTGAGTTCTCTGCAGGGAAGTAAACACAAGGATGAGTTTCAATGTGTTTTCCTTCTAATAGAAAGGTAAAGTGAAAGAGGCTGCCCAGCGCTACCAGTATGCTCTGAAAAAATTCCCCAGAGAAGGGTTTGGAGAAGATCTGAAAACCTTCCGTGAGCTGAAGGTGTCGCTGCTTCTCAACCTCTCCCGGTGTCGAAGGAAAATGAATGTAAGTGTTCCCTCCTTTCATGGCCATAAGCACAACCTGACAGCTTTGTGCCTCTGCAGAGACATATCCACCCCTAATCGTGCCTTGGCCTCTCAGATCTCTCCTATCTGTAACCTGGTTGTCCTTCACAGAGCGCTGACATTTTATAATTCCAAAGCAGTAATGATTTAATATGCATTTCAGATGATTAAAAATTCATTGCTATGTTTATAGGTCTTTGAATTTTTTATTACTCCCTTTTGATGATGATGTTCACATCGTCACATGGGGGTGGAGGCATTTTCCAGATTTCTGGGGCAGCAGTGAGGAGGAGCCAGGAGATGTGCTCCTTTGAATACTAATTGATTTCAAATGAAAGAGCATATGCTTAGGGGATTAACACTTCCTCAGGGCAGTGACTCATCCAGAAGCACCTCCACAAGACTCCCTCTCATCCCAGAACTTCCAGATCCCTGTCACTCTCCCCACTCCAATCAGGCAGCAGCTGGCTCATGCAGATGCCTGTTCTGCCAGCCTTCCCTGGCTTGGAGTGGAGGGGCTTTCACTTCCACAAATTAAAGTCCCCATAAACTCAAAAAGCAACATAGCAGAGGTCACGAGCTAGCAGAGGTTACACTAGAGGGGAAGGAGTTTTTGGTACACCTTCATTTCTTTTTCTGCGAGGAGGAAAGATGGAAAACAAAGGGAGTAAAATCTTAATGCTGGTGAGCAAACAGTTTGGAGAAAAAGTGTGAACCTTCTCTTTAAACCAGCCAATTCATAGCTAAGCAACTCCAGCTCTTGTACTGTGCTTTTTGGTTTATCATTAACTGGGGAATGCCAGGTTTTGTGATAGAAAATTTCAGAAGGTTGTAATTGCTCCTGCAGTTTTTGCACCTATAGATGAGACCATAAAGGTACCTGTCTCATGACTGCATTCCCAATTCAGTTTGTTGGACAATAACTCTTCAGTAACTGCTACTGCAAGTACAAACAGAAGTATAAGGTTCCCCAGGCAGGGCATACCAATAGCAAGAGTTGACTTCACAAGTTTTTGAACAAATCAGGAGCAGCACTATTCAGTCCTTTCTCCCAGAGCTGCTCAGGTCATAGCCCAGTGCAGCAATCCAAAGCAGTGTTTGGCTGTGAAATGGAATCCTCCTTCACATGGGAAATGGAGTTCTCCTTCACAAGTGCTGAGCTTAGTGGGACATGAAGCATCCAGGACATGGCAAGGGAGGGTGGTGACAGGGTCTGAACCAGAGCTGATAATCTGGTCTTATGGCACTGCCCCTGTAAAGCACCCAGAGCAGTCCCACCCCACACTGTCACCCTCTCCCTGCTCCCAAAATATCCTCCCAGGTGAGCTGTCATGGAGTAGTGAGGAACAGTGGGACTGATAGGAGACCTTTGCCAGGCAAGTCCTGTTTGCAGCTAATGCAGCCCTGTCCTTCACAGGCAATTTTCTTCAGTCCCTCGAAGAATGTCAGTGTGTCAGGGAAGCAGAAGGGCATGGGAAAGGTTTCCTATTGCTTTCAACTCTGGAAAGAAACTGTTCGTGAGATAACATTCCAGCCTCTGCAAGACCAGATGTTTCCTTAAGACTGTAGGTTATTGGAGAGAGCTTTACATGCACGTGTTGGGGACATGAGGCTTGCTGGCCTCTGTGGGTGATGACAGCAACTTGCGATAACCACGCCTGAGTCTTTGGAAATGCCATCGTAACTCCCTCTCTGTAAATGATGTTGAATCCATGTGAAACATTCCAATACCATCGAGTTTTCCATGCAATATAAAAAAAAAAGTCCATACTAAGTTGTTTTCTTCCCATGCTGTATGTATTTTTATTTCTAAATTTATTAAGTTACTTACCTGCACACCTATTCAAATGACAGGATTTTGGAATGGCGGAGGAATTTGCCACTAAAGCACTGGAGCTGAAACCGAAATCTTACGAAGCTTACTATGCAAGAGCAAGGGCCAAACGCAGCAGCAGGTGAGGAGGGACAGAGAGAAGGGTATCAGGAGCCAATCTCTGCGAGCCTGTCACATCAAGTGTGGGCACCCACCGTGCAAAACCAGGCAGTGCCCCCATGGGAAGAAATGACCAAGGAATGTTCATTAGTGAGATCACAAACTTCCTGAATTCCAAAGTAATGCCCTCCCTCATTTGGTGATTTCTGAATCCAAATGTTCTGAGAGGTTTGTCTCAGTGGAACTTTGGAGGTCTTAGAACACTGGAGACCTGTGCACCACAGTGGGGTGTTCTTTTTCAAAGTACCCTTTAGTTTTACCACAACTTGGACTCAAAGCAGAATATGACTCATGGCCTGTGTTGTGCAAGAGGGCAGACTCATTCATCACAGTGGTCTCCTCTACCCTTAAAATCTGTGCATCTCTGTCCTGCAGCCCTTTCTGCCCAGCAGATGCTGCTGACCAGCTGGGCAGTAGCTACAGGCAGGCACTGGGCAGGGAGCCTCCAGCCAGAGTTTGTGCCTCAGGCACCACAACCAGCTCCTGGAGAGCTGCAGCGCAGGGATCTCCCTTGTTCACATACCTCCCTGAAGGCTAAAAGATATGAGATTAGATCCATTTACCATTCCTAATGAGCAGCAGGGCTGCTTGGAAGTCCTGTTCTTAAGGACTGGACACCCTACCACTGTATCTCTGTTTAATTGGCAGCCAGAATATCTCACATGGCAGTGCAGGCGTGTGAGCCCCTCTGTGCAAACATCCCAGCTCAGCAGACACCACCACTGTGTGACATTCCATGCTGGAGGCAAGTGTGGAACTGGGCCCCTGGCCCAGCTGGTGCCAGGTCCTGATGTGGGCCGTAAAGCCATAACCTTCTGTTCCACAGAGGAGCCCTGCAAGCTGAGCCATACACACACTTCATGCCTTTCCTTTAATGGTTTCCTCTCCATTGTTCCCAAAACATTAAGAGGAACCTTAAGACCCATGTTCCTTTCCAGATCATATCAGCCTCCTACATACCGGTGTCCTTTTCTCCTCGGTATCTCCAACGGAAACTGTCACCACTTTGGCTTTGCTTCTCCCTGTCCCAGTCTATGCCCAGCAGCACCCCTGGGGTCACAGCTGGTAGATGAGTAGGCTTTTCCTTATTCCACCTGATCTTCGATGGCTTGTACAAAAGATTAAGCTGGTGTTGGGAAGTGCTGGGGGGAACACTGATGGGGAGCCTTTCCCCCGTCTGGGTGGGTTTTCCCAGGTTACAGTCATGTTCAAACACATAGTTTTGTTCCAAAGTGAACAGTGCCCCTGTAAATGACAACAACTCCCTTCCCAAACCCCCACCTCGCTGTTACGGAAGTGTAACAGGCCTAGGCCTGAAAGGCTGGCCTTTGCCTCACAAAGGCTTCCCTGGGCTCACAGCCTCTGGCACATGGCTTGCTTCCTTCATTCCAAAGAAGTTAGCCAAATCCACTGCAAAACTGGAGAGACAAGCCTTGCCCAGAGCGCTGACCTGTGGGAGTCCCTGAGCTCTGGAGCCAGGCCTGACGCTGTGTGGTCTTGGCGTCAGGCAGAAGTTAAATTTTCACTGGCGTAAGTGGTTGTAGCTCTGTCAGACCTTGTTTACAGCAGTGGTGAACTGGGCTTGAGGTGATCAATGTGTTGGTGTCCCCTTTGCTAACACACAGGTAAAGCTCATAGTGCTGCTAGGGCGAGTAATTAATTCGCCCCTAACATAAGCTGCAGAGGCAGGCGTGTTTGCTAGTCTGGATTGTGCCATCTCAGGATTGTGTTCCCTTCTTCAGAATTTTCTTCCTGTTTGGATAATATAAATCCAGGGGAGGCCCATAAGGCAGTGTGTGAGAGGTGCAGCAAGCAGTAGCAATCACAGATCTCTCCCTCAGTACCATGCACAAGCCACTTTATTCCCCTGGAATCTCTGAAAACAGCTCCATCCAAATCCAGAGTACTTTCAGTTCTCATTTGTGTTCCTTTGTCAAGCAGGCAATTTTCAGCAGCCCTGGAGGACCTGAATGAGGCCATCAAGCTGTGTCCTAACAACCGTGAGATCCAGCGGCTGCTGATGCGGGTGGAGGAGGAGTGCAGGCAGGTGCAGCAGCAGCAGCAGCAGCAGGTGCAGCAGCAGCAGCAGCAGCAGCAGCAGCCACCACCACCACTCCCAGTGGAGCCAGAACCTGAAGCCCAGCATGAAGAGCTGTATTCTGTGCAAGATATCTTTGAGGAAGAATACCTTGAGCAGGATGTAGAAAATGTTTCCATTGGCTTGCAGACAGAGTCCAGGCCAAACCAAGGGCTGCCCATCATCCAGAGCCCACCCCCATCTCCAGCTCACAGGGACTCAGCCTATGTTTCTGGCTCACCTCTTGGCTCTCATCAGGTCTTTGATTTCAGGTCCAACAGCTCCGTGGGTTCACCGACCAGGCAGGGGTACCAGTCCACATCTCCTGCTCTGTCTCCAACACACCAAAACTCCCATTACAGACCCAGTCCTCCACATACGTCCCCAGCTCACCAGGGCTCCACTTACCGCTTCAGCCCTCCTCCTGTTGGAAGCCAAGGGAAGGAGTATCAGAGCCCACCACCATCTCCCCTTCGCAGAGGCCCCCAGTACCGCGCCAGTCCCCCCACAGAGAGCATGAGCGTTTACCGGTCACAGTCCGGCTCCCCGGTCCGTTACCAGCAGGAACCTACTGGGGTCACCCAGCTCCCTGGCAGACCCAAGTCTCCGCTATCCAAGATGACACAGAGATCCTTCCAGATGCCCCAGCTCCCCGTGGCCGTGCCGCAGCCAGGGCTTAGGCTGCAGCCAGCCAAGGCACAGATCGTGAGGAGCAATCAGCCCAGCTCCGCCGTCCATTCCAGTACTGTCATCCCAACTGGTGCGTACAGCCAGGTTGCCCACTCAATGGCCAGCAAGTACCAGTCATCGTCAGGGGACATGGTGGTCACCCAGAGCCGCCTTGTCTACCAGGGCTCCATCGGGGGCATCGTGGGTGACAGCAGGCCCGTGCAGCATGTACAGGCGAGTCTCAGTGCTGGAGCCATCTGTCAGCACGGAGGGCTGGCCAAAGAAGACCTTCCACAGAGACCATCCTCAGCGTACAGAGGGGGGATGAGATACAGCCAGACACCTCAGATTGGGCGAAGCCAGTCCGCCTCCTACTATCCGGTGTGCCACTCGAAGCTTGACCTGGAGCGTTCTTCCCTCCCCACCAACCAGCTGGGCTCTCCAGATGTGTCTCATCTCATAAGAAGGCCCATCACAGTCAATCCCAGTGAAATCAAGCCTCACCCGCCAACTCCAAGGCCTCTACTCCACTCTCAGAGTGTTGGCCTCCGCTTCTCCCCTTCCAGCAATAGCATCTCCTCCACCTCCAACCTGACTCCCAACTTTCGTCCCTCTGCTTCGATTCAGCAAATGGAGATTCCCCTCAAGCCAGCCTATGACAGATCATGTGATGAGCTGTCTCCAGTCTCGCCCACGCAGGGGGGCTACCCCAGTGAGCCAGCCCGTTCCCGGACCACGCCATTCATGGGAATCATAGATAAAACTGCTCGGACTCAGCAGTACCCCCATCTCCATCAGCAGAACCGGACCTGGGCTGTGTCATCAGTGGACACTGTCATTAGTCCTACGTCTCCTGGCAATGTGCCCCAGCCGGAATCCTTTAGCCCACCCTCTTCAATCAGCAACATTGCCTTTTATAACAAAACCAACAATGCACAGAATGGCCATTTGCTAGAGGAAGACTATTACAGCCCCCATGGGATGCTGGCCAATGGGTCCCGGGGAGACCTCCTGGAGAGAGTCACCCAAGCCTCCTCGTACCCCGACGTCAAGGTGGCAAGGACGCTGCCCGTGGCGCAGGCCTACCAGGATAACCTGTACAGGCAGCTCTCCAGGGACTCCAGGCAAGGGCAGACGTCCCCAATCAAACCAAAGAGACCATTTGTGGAGTCTAATGTGTAAAAGACACTTGTTGGAGTGAGACCCTCATGTTTTCAGCACACACTTCCAAGCTTGATTTCCATGCATACTATTATTATTATTATTACTATTGTTATTTTTATTTCTCTTTGATAGCTACATGACCAAGTTTCTCCGGTACTTTTTGTGGTGGTCAGACAGCCATGCACGTGCTCCAGCCCTTTTGTTCCCCAGCTGACTGTGAAGCCAACATCAGCCGAGCCAGTATCGTTTGCCCAATTCCAGCAAAGTTCCAACCAGGATGTCTTAGTCCATGGTGCGGGGTGGTCCAGAGACATCCCTACACAGCAGGAGGTAACCAGCTCTTTTTCAAGAGACAATTGCCTTGGATTTCAATTGGTTTATTTTGTCTCAATGATCTCTTATTCAACTCTGATGGGAATTCCTAGGGAATTCCACAGGAGCCTTTCCCAAGGCTGCATCCACAGGTCCCTGTGTCAGCCTGGTTGTTTGGCTCTTTGCCCCAAAGAGCGGACTACCCTTGGTGATGTGATTTAATACCAGTAGCTATGCACAGCACCCACAGTACCCATCCTGATTCTGCTGGTTTACAGTGCTTTCCTTCCTTATCTGACTTGTCATCAGCCAGAAGGGGTGGGGATCACACAGCACTTTGCTGCTTTCCAAATACCTACCAGGTGCCCTCACACTGATTTCTTTGCTCTGAGGCATTTTACAAGCATTGAGGGATTAAGGTTGGCCCTTTGTTATATGTTTTAATCAGTCAAAGGAATTGGCCAGGAACCTGTCGTGCATGAACTGGGATTGCACTCATTTCTTCACACTGTTGGCAGACTGCACCTCACCCACAGCGTTTGCACGGGGCAAGTTAGTGTTGGGGACTTCATTTGGGGCGATTTATCACTTGCGAGGAAGAGCAAAAATCTGACTTAGGAAATGGTATTCAAAGAGGAAAATTGCCATTCTTAATTTTTTTTTTACATTTTTTTTTATGATGAGGATGTAGAACATGGCATGATGGTCCCAAAAGAGGAAGGGTCCTTTTGCAGTCCCAGCCCTGCAGCATCCCTTCCCTCTGGCTCAGCCCTGCAAGGGAGCAGGGGCTGTAGCAAGGGCTATGCTCCTCTAAGATCCTCTGTTCCTGAAATCCTGGAAAGGGACACTGAGTTCCTTATCTGTACATGGTAGAGACCATGTGATGCTTTTTGAGAAGCTATAGTTAAGAGAGACCTGTTTATAATTTATTTATGTTATCTATTTCAGGACATTTTCCAATTTGGGTTGGGTTTTTTCTATTATTTTCAATTTTGTAATCAAATGCAAGTCACATCAAGACAATATGAAAAGCAGGGGCTGGTTCCAAAATCCTTTTTATAGGATTTTCAATAATTTTTCAATTATTTGCTGAAAGTTTCTTTTGAGGTGGGGAGAAGAACTTCCTTTACTAATTCCTTTATTCCTGGTGGGTTTGTAATCTGCCTTTTCTGTTCTGAGGGTGAAGGGTGGGATGACACGAGGGAGAGTGATAATGCTGTAGCTTGTTTTAAAGCAAACTAGTGCCTGCTGCCCAATGCCAAACCTCACTCATATCAACTCTTCGGGGCGGTTCAGTGCTGAGCAGGGGAGCGATACCTCCAAAGGGCTACTGCGAATTGATTGCAAAACTTTTTGAACCAAATCACAGGCTCCAGCCTCTGCTGGTGTGAGTGAGCATATCCCAGCACCACATCACTGCAGCTGCACCCGTTTACACTAGCTCAGGACAGGGTCCCGAACTCCTTAAGCAAACCCTGGCTTCAGTGGGGCTTTTCTTTTTCCCTGTGTGTGTGTGGCTCAGGACATCTCATTGCTATTTCATTGCATAATTTGCTCAGAGCAAGCTGGGACATGCACACCTTGGGCCAGGGGAGGCTTGTGTCTCATAGACACATGGAGAGCATTTGGAAGCGGGGGGTTCCTCTGTGCGTTTTGGCGATTTTGGGGCTCCTTTGGGCCATTTGGTCTTTGTTAAAGCCAGTATTTGGATTGAGGTTGGTGTTTCCTTCCTTGAGGTGCAACCCAGTGCTGACTCTCTGCTTTATCCCAGGGCTCTGTAAAATGGGGGGCTGGCTGGGACCCCTTTGATTGGGCGGGTACCCCATGGGAACACCCAGCTCTGTGCACTGTTTCTCTCCTTGCAAATGGGCTGTGATGGTTCTCTTTCTTCCTCTCGTTTTTGAAAGAACATACTCTGTTTTGTAAGGAATAACTGATTTCTCCTCCGCGCCCCACACGCCCATAGCTGGGAGACATATCCTGGGTCTGGAGCAGCATTAGTCAGTTTGCTCAGAGCCTCCCATCCTTCAGCTTTCTGCCTGAGTGAGTGGCTTCCTACCCTTAGTTGCTTCTTTGAAAGGAAGAAGTACCCCAGTTCAGCCCTGTCTCTGTTTTTTATCTGGCCGAGTGAGACGCTGCGGCCGTGGGTGGCTCCTTTCCACTGCCAGGCCAACAGGGGGTCCAGGAGCAGTGACAGGAGAACTGCCCATGCTTTGCTTCCGCTACTCACTGCCTTGTGCTCCCAGTCCTGTCCTTCAAAACATCCCCTCACAGCACTCCTGTGTGTAACTTTTCCATTTCTGAAGATGTTTTAAGGGAAAAAGAAAACAGCTCATGCTTTTAACACAACCACAGAGCTGAAGAAGGCTTGAAACACTGCGGCATGCAGGTTTTTTCATGATTCCATGTGTTACATTTTCTACAGGATTCTTGCACTAATGGTTTTCCATCTGTTCTCTCTGTAAATGGGTGCACTTTACTGTTTGAATTTGTTACTATGATAAATACTGGATATTTAAGCGTGAGTAGTGTCTTCATTAGAAAAATAGCAAAACAGCTCATGTCTCCTAGTGTATTTTTCAAAAAAAAGAAGAAAAAAGAAACGAAGCAATGAATCGTAACATTTATAGCACAAGAACTGACTCCTGTATATAAGCATCAACAGATTGAGTAATTTTTGAATACAAAATTATTTGCAGTGGTTTTAAAGTACTTCCCCAGCAATTCTCTTAGGGACAGTTGAGGCAGGATGGCTGCTGTGGTCATCGGGTGGGTAAGAAGCACATTTCTTCCTGGAAAAGCTGTTCTTGCTCAGTCCCCTGTGTCTTCAAAGTCATGATTTGGGCTTTGACTGAGGAGAAGCAGATGTCGTTCCGTGTTGTGCTGGCATGGCCCCATTGTGCTTGGGGGAACACAAGGTCAGATCTCACCCTGAGGGCCCTTCATTCTCTACTCTTAGATCTAGGTCTGACAAGCCTAGGCCAACACTGTGGGATCACACTCAATTTCAGACCTTGAGCTGTCCTGTACATCTGTGCTACATATTTAATTACTTTTTGAGCAATTAAGATGCAGGACAATGTTGCCAGCTGATGCCTTCATGGCCTCCCAGCTGCAGTGGTACCACTGGCAGACCCCATCTTTGAGCAAGTAGGATTTGGGGTGCACCGAGTAAAGCAGGTTCTTGATGACATTGAAGCTCCAGTTTTCATTCTTGGGGTGCACGGGGAAGGCTATGCCAAAAGTGGTGCTGAAGCTGACCCCTTTCTTTAGCCAGCCTTCCCACCAGGTGTCTCTCATCCTCACCTGTGGCTGCTCCAAGACCCAGGTGTGCCGCTGCAGAGCTGGAATCTTCTCTCCTAGCATCAGGTGTGGGTGTCTGCCCCATCGTTCAGAGGGGATTCATTGGCTCTCGCCTTCATCCTAGGTCAGGAGGATGCTGTGGCCCCAGGCAGGGGGACACCCACATGGAGAGGGGCTCTGCAGGGTCCCCCCAGCCAGGCTGGGAGTGGCATCAGAGGGCTTTGGACATAGTCCTGAGTGGGCATCAAAGTGCTTAGGAAAGGGAGGGTTTTACGAAGACAGATCTTTTGGGATCCGTCTCCAAAGAAGGCACAGCCTGAGCTGCCTTCTGTGTGTCACTGTTTGGGAGGACTGTGTGGGCTCCAACAATCTGAGACATGTGTCTGTCCATCTGTCTGTCTGCTGTGGCACCAGTGACCAGCTGGGTCTGTCTGAGCACTGAGCACTGAACTTTTTGGTTATTTTTCTTTAACCTGGCTGTGAAGAAAACCATGTGGCTGGTGTGAACACGTGAGTGTGCGTATGCTGAACACTGGAGTCATACTGGGATTAGGTCTGGACTCACGGTTGGTAGTAAACTGGTAGCGATGCAATCTCCTTTACAAAGGTTGCTGTATATTCAGGGTTACCCAGGAGAAGTCTAGCTAAAACCGAAGTGCCAGCTCCGCCTTATCTAGAGAACCAAGCAAGCCAGCGTGCCTGCTCGTCCTCCGCCTTCCTCGCCTGCGGGGGTCCATAGTGAGCTGTCACGAGCTCCTTGGTGGTTGTACTTTGCTGTAGTCTTGGGAATTCAAGGTAACTCTTCTACCGGGTTATCAGTGTTTACCCAAGGGCTGAGGGGAAGACCTGCTGTATCTGCTGGGACCTCTGCAAATCAATGCCTTCACCCCATGCTGGCTGCACTGCGCAGGCTGGTGGGGGTGTGTTGGACACAAAGCACAATGGTTGAAAGTGAATCTGCATTTTTTTCAGCTTTGTATGAATAATTGCTGGATTTTCATTCAATCAAACTCTTTTTTCTAATATAAACCACTAAGGGCTCAATTCTTTAGCAAGATGCATTCGTGTCCAACTCTATACAGCTGGATCTCACCATAACTGGTACAGACTGACCCGAGAGGTCACAGCAAGCGCGGCTGTCATGGGGAAAGCCAAAAGACACCCAACCCACCCACTGTATCCTTCCTCCTGCTCATTTTGTAGCTGTCAGGGTACTGGGGAGTCAGCAGCCGGGTCCCATCTGATGGGATCACATCCTGTGGTTGTGAAAACAGAGGGCCGCTTTGCCAAAAGACTTTGTCCCTTTGGGTGATGCTGTCCAGGGACAGCAGTGGGGAGGCAAGTCAGGGTCAGGATGGGTAGGTGGGAAGGGCTCGTGCCCATGGAGCTGGGTCCCCACAGGTCTGCCTCACTGTGCACTGCTCAGCCAGCCACTGAGAGCAGCACTGTGTGCTAGATAAAGTCCATTGTGTCGCTACACTGATAACCCAGAGACTCGTGTGGACTCTGCCAGTACTGCTGGGATCATCCCTGTCCAGCCTTTTCTTTGCCATAGTGTTGCATTCAGCATTCCATCTCCTTTGTGTCTTCACATCTGAGAGGATCCAAGTTGGGTACAAACACATCCACTGCACCCGCCTTGTGCTTTGTACAACTCCCTGGTTGCCATCCTCTGAGACACTTGCTGGGAAGATCTTTAAGACACTTAAATTTTCCTTTAGCTTTTCTATAATTCTGATGTAAAAGACTTCCTCTCTGTACAGTATATTATCCAATGCATGTTCTGTTCTCTCTGATATATTGAACACCACACAGTTGTGATATTGTGCAGTGGGAAGAGCAGCCCCTGCCATCAGCAGAGGCTTTCGCCTCTCATCTCTAAGGAAAGAAGAAAACATATTCTTTCCTTTGCTGTATTTGCTTGAGCAGAGTTTTCTTGTCTGTACATGTGAGCTGTGAGATAGATGTGAAAAGTTCAAAAGAATGCATTTCCCCCTCCCCCAATGTATACAGATTGTAATCTGTACAATGAAAACTGTATGTATGAAAAAATGTACTTATTTATAAATGGTTAACACTTGGAAATGGTGCCTGGACTGCTGTTTTTCCCACACTGGGGTCAATGAAGGAGTGTTCTGATGCTTTTTCATGTGGAAAAGATGGTGTGATGGTTGGGTCTCATGGTCACTGCATGGGGGTGGGGACAGGGACCTGGAAACCACCAGGAGCAGGAGGCGAAAGAGGCAGCGCTACTGCTGCCACCAGCAAAAGGCATATAATAATATAGTGGATAATAATCATAACATCCAGTGCATGGCCGGACCCTGGAGATGTCCCCATGGGGTCACTCACACAGCCGCCACTGAGGTCTGCAGCACTGGACAGGACAATCCCACCCCTGACACCTACCCACCCTCCCCAGCCCCTCAGGCAGTTCGTCTCCCAGCTGCCCTCAGCATGTGGGAACTTGAGGGTACACCAAAACTGTGATCTGGGGGGCAGAGTCAGGAGCAGGATGGGGTTAGCTGCAAACATTTATTAGGTCGGGAGCATCCACTGCACAAATACGTCATGCATGGGGAGAAAACACTTCAGACGTGAAGCTGCTGAACCTGCACAAGCATAGGGTCAGTCTGCACCCCCAGAGAGCCCTTTAGGGGAACATCCCCCACACGTGGCTGTGCTGGAGGGTGAGGGGCTGCCAGTGAGTGGGACATCCCAGTGAGGGCAAACATCCCCTCCGCCCATCAGCACTGGGAGCAGGCTGTAGGCTTTGGCCACCCAGCGCTGAAATCTCTGCTCCCAGTCCCTGTCCCCAGAGCAGGAAAGAGCCTGGAGATCCCTCTCCTTCATGCCCCTGCCAGCCCCTGCCCTGCCCACAGCACTGCCATTCCCACAGGACTGGGATGGGTCAGGGTCACCAGGGGCTGGGCAGGGCAGAGCTCAGGATGATTAAGGCCAAGCGAGGCTGAGTCCAGCTGGCAGCATTGCACCAAGTATGTCCTTCCCCAGCTGTTCTCGTCACCGTGGGCCAGGCAGAGATGCAAACCACCAGGGACAGTGTGCACAGAACATCTCAGATATCAAAAGGAGCCCATGCAGAGAACAGGAGCTGGGGACATCACTGGCTGCCACCACCGGGGCTCTCTCCCTCTGTCAGGGTCTTGAAGTCCATGGACAGGGCCAGCTCCTCTGTCAGCGGCGGGTGCTTCCACTCCTCCTGTGTCAGCACGTAGCCCACCACCAGCCCAAAGGCCACCAGCAGCACCCCCAGGGTGTTGGCCAGGATGCCCTCAGGCACAAAGTGGCTGTAGGAATCACTGTGGGGATGGAGAGGGATGCTCGAGCCTTAGGGGATGGGTGGCCTGTCCCTATCCTGGCTGGGACCCTCTTCTCATCCTCATCCTTCAGGCATACACCTTGGGAAAGGTTCCTTTCCCCAGTTAAGAGCAAGAGGAGTGTTGGTGTTTTGCTCACTTTTGGGAGAGACACTTGGTGACAGCAGATCAAACTGGTGGCACAGTCCCGTACTGGGGCTGTAGGCAGCCCAGTACCCTCCCTGCTAGAGGGAAGTGGCTCCTGGGGTGCCCCATAGCCCTGTCCCCACCGTGCTGGGGCTGGGGGGGACCCCAGTGTGCAGCTGAGGCCACCACTGTGTCCTCCAGCTGCAAGGGCAGAGGCCTCAGGGACATGAGTGTCCTGAGTGGTTCTGCAAACACCCGGACGTAGGGAAGTGGCACTGGGCATTTTATCCACATTCCCAAAGAAAGCTGTTGCAGGATCCAGCCCCTTGTTTAACATCATGTGGTAAGTGACTCAGCAGTAGCAGAAATAAAGGCCTCAAGGGGAGATTTAAGAGCCACAGATTGAGCAGGTACTGGGCCATTACTCTGCTGGAGGTCTGGGGGGGGGCACCCCCTCAACCCAGCTTGGTCACCCACCTGATTTTGAAGAGGAGCATCTCAGTAATGCCCAACAAGCAGGAGGTGATGGAGAGGATGAAGAGGGCAATGCCAACGAATATGTGCTGGGGCTTGTACCATCCTCTGAGCGAGAAGGAGGCACCGGGGAACAGAAAGAAACCACAGCCCAGGAACCACTGTGGGGACACAGGGATGTCACAGGCACTGCAGAGTCTCTTCCCTCCCGGGGGGGCCCAGGGCGCCCTAGCGCTTACCTGCAGGAGGTAGAGCACAAAGGTGGCCATCCCACACCAGGAGTGCAGGCTGTACATGTCGGGGATGCCCTCGTTCCGGTGTGACTCGAAGACAGCGATGATGCCTGCGGGGAAGAGCCCGTCCCCACTAGGGCTACATCCTGCCCAGTCCACCCAGCCCAGCCCATCCCAGCCTGGCACTCACCCACGAGGGCGATGACCAGGGCCAGGCCATGGAGCAACGCGTGCAGCACCTTGGTGGAGCGCTTGGCTTCATGCCTGAAAACCCGGTACACCAGGAGAGCTGCACAGAGAGGGTACATCAGCATCCACAGCGATCACCCACCTCCCTGACACCCAGCATCGCCCAGGGATGCTGGCACACCTTCCCCATGTCTTTTGTCCCCACTTTGTCCCCTTCATTGCCTGCCCGACCACAGCTCCCGGCTTTGGAGGCTGCAGCTGGGACACGGCATGTGTCCCACCGTCCTGCTCACCGTCACCTTGGAGGAACACCATACCCAGCACCATGCAGAGGGGGTGGGCGTTGAACTGGAGAGGGCTGTGCCAGGCCACGCCGCCCCGGTAGCGGCCCAGCCAGGCACCTGTGGTGGCCAGGAGTGTCAGGCCCAGCAGCTGCGACACGGCCACGTACGCCAAGAGCCCGGCAGGGCTGGTGGGTGGTGAGACCCCATCCATGGCAGCCTGCAGGGACAGAGAGGAGGGGGCAGTGAAGCCACAGTGGCCCAATGCCACAGCAGGTCCCAGCTGGTCGGACCTGGGGTAGGGTCCTGCTCCGAGCAGCGTCCGGCACCTCTGCTCCACCCCCACCTGCCATGGAGCCAGACGCTTCCTGGTCTTGCTGCGTCACCCACACCTGGAGGTGGCTCCCAGCCACTACAGCACACTCATCCCCGAGCTCCTGCACCTCGTGCCTGCTCCTGGGCTCCTGTGCTCTGTGCCCCTGCCTGCCTGCTCCTGTCCTTCTCTCCAACCTTCCTGTCCCTGCCTGTCTGCTCCGATCCTTTTTCCCAACCCTCCTGCCCCTGCCTATGCCCTGCGTGCCCCATTCCTCCTGCCCCTGCCCTCCTGGATCCTTTCATCCGTCCTTTCATCCATACCCCCCATCCTTGTTCCTCTGTGCCTGTCCCTGCCTCCATCCTTTTCATCCCTCCAACGCTGTCCATCCATCTCCATCCCTCCCACTCCATGCCCATCCCATGTCCCACCTTCACCCCCTCTCCAGCCCACCCACTCCCAGACCCCCACAACAACCCCAAAATCCTGAGAGAGGAAGGCAGCACAGGGGCAAGGAAGGGGCCCCCTCCAAGGTAAAAACAAAGGCCCTTGGGGACGTGGGGCTGAGTGAGCATCTATGCTGGTGGGGGGGTCAAACACATGGTGTCACCCAAGCACAGCTACACCAGAGACCCTTCCCATGGCCCCCACAACTCACCTGCATTGTGCTTTGTGCTGGGTTATCCCTCAGTGGATCAGAGTCACCTCCAACACTGTCACAGCCACCTCTCCTCTTCCCTGTCACCCAGAGCCAGTAGGTCCTAGTCACAGGGTCCAACGTCCCCCCCTCGCCCTGGTCCCGGCCCCTCTGCACTGCCTCTGGGGAGGAGCCCCCTGCAGCTGTGGCAGACGGACCCACGGTACTGCCAGGACTGGGGGAGCGTGGAGAGGGGGAATGCATTAAGACCACGCACACATTTTATTCCAGCCACCTTTATTGGATCAGCCAGATAAGTGGGTTAAGGGAATTGGTTTATCCCATTAAGTTGCACTGCCAAGGCCGCCTGTGTCCAGCCTCACTGCCTGGGGCCATGGGCTCTGTGGGATGGGCAGGGGGACCAGGCTGGGGGGGACAGCAAGAGGCACTGGCTCTCCCCATATCACAGCAGCCTCCCCCAAAATCTCATCATGCCGAGGGGCTGCTGGCACACCTGGGGATCGCAGATGGGGACCCATGTAGCCCTGTCCTGCCCTCCCACCAGATGCAAACCTCTGGCCCTGCTGGCACTCACACAGGGCAAACACAGTCCTCAAGGGCACTGAGGATGGAGAGACAGGGAATGAACGCCCCCAACCACAGGGCCTGGCAGCGGGACACAGGGCGTGGGTGTTGGGAAGGGATCTTCTGAGCCATCCATCAGCCACCACCGAGTGCTGGGAGAGCTGGAGGTGACTGGACCCCTTCACCAGGACCTGCCTATTCCCTTCCCAATCTCTGTCCCTCCTTCACCCCAAGCACACCCTCAGTTCCCCCTTCCCAGGGCAAATCCAGTGCTCCTTACTTTTGGTGGGGTGTTTTCTCTGGTTAAATCTGGTTAACCCACGTGCCCTGGGAGCGGAGGATGCCCTATGCACATTCCACAGCCCGGCAGCCCTTCACTGTGGCCTCTGGCTGGGACTCTCCAAAATGCCAGGGGAGTCTCAGGGACTGTCTCTGCTCTCGATGGGGGCTATAGGCTCATGCAGGGGAGCTGGGTGTTCTCTCCAGTTCATAGCTGAGGAGGGTCTGAGTGATGTATTGGGGAGGGTTGGAGGCAGACACCCACGCAGCTCCCCCATGTCCCCCAACCCTACCTGTGGGAGCCGGGTGGTGCTGCCTGTGCCAGGCCCAGCGGTGACAGTGTCTGAGCAGGGACAGGGCCACCGCGTTGGCACGGCAACGGAGCGATGACAAAGCGAGGGGGAGAGGCACCTCCAGGCTCGCTGCAGAAGGAGGGCGTCGCTGCAGGCAGGAGCAGAGGCAGCGGGGCTGCCAGAGTGACAGACGGGATCACCGCGAGCTGGGCTCCGTGCTCTCGGGGAACAGTCCCCAGGGAGGTGAGTCCCTCACAGTGTCTGTGACACCCCCCCACCCCCTAGCTGTTCCAGGCACCCACCTTAGCCCCTGCACCCCGTGATACCCCAGCCAGGAATGCCCCAGGCTCTACCGGATCGGCCCAAGGACTGTCCCCTGCACAGGGGCTTTGTCACCATTTAATTTGTGTTTGGGCCTTGCATGGGTCTGGCTCGTCCGTGCACCCACCAGCAGCACTGGAGTGACATCCTGGGATCCAGCACCCTCTGGCTGGGCTGGTGGGTCAGGGAATGGCAGAGGGGTGACATGGCCCCCCGACCTCCATCTGCCCCACCGCAAGCTCTTCCAGCACTGCCGGGCACATCCTGCAACCTCCATGGGAAATCCCTGAGGGAGAAAAAGCCCGGAGACAGGATATGAGGGAAAATAAGGCGAACTGGGGGAAGAGAAGCGGTGTCCCCATCTCAGCTCTTCCTGGCCGAGTGCGGGCAGGGCCCCCGGCGGTGCAGCGCTGCGCACCGGGGCCAGCAGCACCCCCTGACCACCCACACCCACGCCTCCCGCTCCGTGTCTGTGTGTCCGTGACCTGTGTCTGTCCCTCTACCTCTCCCTGTCTGTCCCTGTGTGTGACACCACTAGATGTCACCAGGAGCCCGCGGCGCGCAGCGCTCTGCGGAGAGAGGGACCGCCCAGAGGATCTGGAGCATCCTCGGCCCTGGGTCACCCGTAGGAGACAGAGAGACCAGGCACGGACCGGGTGGGAACGGCAGCGACCTTAAGGCTGGACCCCGAGAGGGACCCGGGGCACCCCCAGAGCCAGAGCACCCTTGGGAACCAGCGCAGCCTTACTCATGGCAGGGTTTGCAGCACCCTCCGCCCTGGACCACCCATGGGAACTCGGAGCATCCTGGGACTTGGGGTGGCTGATGGATCTGGTGTTCCTGTGGTGCAGAAGATCAGGTGTAACAGTCTCTATTGGGGTGCAGGACTGCCCCCCCCAGCCCTTCCCTTGGGCACTCGGGGCTGCTCTCACCCACACAGAAACCCTGAGTAAAGAAAGGCATCTGAAGTCCCAACTGAGACTCCCACCAACATCCCCATTCCCTTCTCTGCCCCCAAGCAGGGATTTGTGCTGTGGGGCACAAACCCCAGGAGCTGGGGACCCACCACCACCACCACGTCATGATTCAGCAGAGCTGAAACCCTGCTGCAGCCCCAGAGCCTGATGGAGACCTGACACAGCAACAGCAAAGTCCGGGCCCTGCTGCAGCCTGGGGCAGAGTCCCAGAGCCACCACCCTGAGCAGAGGGAAGTGAGGTATGAGATATAGGATATGGCACGGCCACAGTATCCACTGTCACCACCCGGCCTGCGCTGGGGCTTTATCACTCGTTGGAAAATGGTTTACCAGAGTCATCTGCTAAAGCCATAAAAGCCATCATAAACTGCAAACCTTGAGCCATTGGGCTCTGCCATGGCTGGGATGGGTTGGCCGGGGCGCTGGGCAGAGCAGAGGGAGGACTCCCCCTACCACAGCCCAGCTGAGACCCTTGGGAAATCCGCCAAGGGGATGAGATTTGGGGATTCATCCTTTAGGACACTTGGCAAGACATAAAGCCTCAGCCTGATGAGAGCAGCACTGTGTAACCCAACACCAAACAGGTTTAGAAATGTTTATAAACTTGTGTCCAGCTGAATTATCTCAACTTTCAGCAGACAAGTAAAGAGAACAGCCCTTAAAGCTTCAGGACTAAATGAAGGGGGATCTTGTCCCACACAGCAGGGACAATGGCAGTGTTTGCTGAGGGGCCACAGTGGCCGCCGATCCAGGAACAAACGAGCCACTTCACTGCCGAGTCCTTCTTACCAGGGAGCAGCAGCCATTTGTAACACACTCTTTAATTAAAGGCTTTGCCAGGGGCATAATGGCTTTATTAAATCTGCCTGAGCTTTCCCCGAGCTGGAGGTAATGAAATCCTCCCAACACTGCTGGGATGGGGACGTGTCAATCAGGGACCAGAACCTGTGCTGGCTGTCCTGGCATGGACCTGCAGGTTGAGGGGATGCTTGGGACTTCTTGGGCTGCTCAGGGCTGCTCAAGGCCTCCCAGGGATGCTCAAGGCTTCTCAGGGTTGCTAAGGAATGTTCAGGGATGTTCATGGCTGTTCATCCATGCCCAGGGCTGCCTGAGGATAATCAGGGATGCTCAGGGATGTTCAAGGCTGCTTGGGGATGCTTGGGGGATGTTCAGGGATGCTCAGAGATGTTCAGTGATGCTCAGGTGTGCTTGGGACTGCCACAGCTTCCTTCAGATCAGTGAGTTGAAGTGGCTCTGGAGATACTGCTCCATCTCCGCAGCTATTGGCTGAGCCTGGAACCCATTCTAGGTTTGTTCTGGGCTGTCAAGAATCCAGGGATCAATAATAGCATCATAAACAGATAATTCATGGAAAAATCAACAGTTCTTGTCCTTGCCCAACTGCTCCTCCCACCTTGGTATGGGCATCTTCCCTCTCTCAACCACAGATTATTAAATTACCATTTTGCTGATGTATCTCCTTTTGGGTGGTTTCTTTCTTCTCCTTCCTAAATCAAATTTTTATTGCTGAGAAATGCTAATTTGCAAGATGCCTCTCCAGAGGATTGCAATTCAAGAGCTCAGCTGCCTCAGATGAGCCGAAGTGCTGCCTGAAACAACCTCAGCTGCTGCTGTTCCATGTGAAACCCCAAACCTGGGGCTAAATTAACCATTTTTCACTAAATATAAGAAAAAAAAGAGGAGTCATGTTGGAAGGTTCAGTGCCAAGGGGGCGGCTGAGGGGTGGCTTGGGATTAAGCACTGGCTCACATCAAGAGGGTTAATCTCCAGTTCCCTGGGGTGCTGTGAGAGCTGAAAAACAGGTAATTCCCAGCTGGGACAAAGCTTCCCCAAGAACCTGGATCCTTCCCAGGCTGGAAATCAGCTGGAAAAGACTCTGGTTCTCCTCCTGGAAGCAATTAAGCAACCCTGTCCTCCTCCTTGCCGGGAACACAACTTTGCTGCGTGGGGCGGGTGATACAATCAGCGCAGCACAGCCCCTGCAAACACTTCATCTCCTTCAGAAGAGGCTGAAGGCGCGTTTATGGCGATTTTTCAACAGCAGCTTGGGTAAACAGCGGTGATAACCCGCGCCGGGCTCCCAGAGGATGATTAATGCTCCCAGAACAGTCACGCTCGCTCGCCTCAGGGCTGCGATTGTTTTCATTTATTAAAGAAGGGGGGGAAAGGGAATAATGGACTTTGCCGTGTTTTATTGGGTTGATGGGTGCAGAGAGAACACAGTGGCCTCTTTGCTAACCCTGTGTCATGCCCCGCTCTGGCTGAGTGGCAAAGATGGGGGATGCAGCGATGAGGGATGAAGGACAAAGAATGAAGGATGAGAGATGAAAGATGAGAAATTAAGGTGGAGGGAGGAGGGATGAGGGATGAAGGAGGACAGATGAAGGATGAAGGACAAAGAACTAGAAATGATTTCTGGCCAGGTTTTTACTTCTTGCCCTGTGATGTTGCTGACTGTGTGCCCAGCACTCTGCACATATCCTTCACTGTGGCTGGTGGCTCCCCAAGGGCTGGACTGCTGGGGTCTTACATTTATTTAGGACCCTTCCAAAACATGAGAATCATTTAGGAGCCCTGAGCCCACCACTGCCTTCAGCACACTGCATATCCAGGGCCTTGCAGTGTCACAGCACGTCCTCGGGGCTCTCTTTGCAGCGAGCACATCCCTGGGCTGCTGGCACTGGTCCCAGTCTGGGAATGTGGCTGAGGAGATCTGATGATGAAAACCACATGTCCATCCCCTTCCCACTCACCTCCAGCCCCACCAAGCTGCCCAGCTGGGGAAAACACATGGTCCCTCTCAGGCTGCCCCGTGCAGCCAGCCTGGATCACATGTGTCCCCACACCTGTACCAGGTCCAGTCTTCACAGGGCAATAAACCCTTGTCCTAGGGCAGGAGTGTGCTGGAAAGAGTTTTTATGGGCTGCGGTGGAGATTGTGATGATAAGGAGCTTTCTGCTGCATTCTACTGAGTGTGCACTTCGAGTGATAAAGCAACACTTGCTGCTATGGGGCCAGGGTGAGCTCCCCCACAGCCCATTGCCCCCCATCCCCACTCAGAGGGGACACACCAGGCTTTCAACACATCTTAAATCCAGGGAAAAGCTGGAAACAGCCTCACAGTGTTGCCAAAACTTCTCAGCAGAGACCTTTTGCAGTCAGACAGCAAGAGCAAGGACTCCTCTGTCCCTCTTGCCATTACAGTCCCCAAATCCAGGTGACATTGAGGGGCTCCACCAGCTTCAACACTCACTGGAACCGCTGAAAATTATTTTAGCAGAGGTCTGAAATAAATGGTAAAAAGCCTCATTGCTTGGGGCATTTCTCTTATTTTTTTGGAGGGATGAGAAAAAAAAAGTTGTTTGTTTAGATGAAAAATTTGGACTGGAGAGGTGGTTTTTCCCCTCTCCCTCATGGCAGCATCACCACAGCTGGGAAAGCAGCTTAGTGAATTTATACACTATGATAATTGATTGAATTCATCAGTAAATAAAGCAGCTTTAAACTCAGCGTCCGGAGAGGTTGGAAAGTTCTCAATGCATTGGTTTGTACCAACAGGTGCAGGAGTCGTCATGCCCATGAAACCACAGCCACCAGGAAAAGTGACACACAGGGCTGCACTCTGGACTAAAAAAAGCTCTTTGGGGATTTAAATAAGGAAGGAATGCTTTCTCTGCAAGAGGGAATCCTTTCTCTCACCTCCAGAAGCTACTTGGTTCTTCAGAAAGATGGATCAGACAGAATTTGTGAAGCAACCTTGAAACCTTTGAGAAATGGTGGGATGGAGAAGCCAAAAATGTGGTATACAATAAAAGAAGGGGAAAATAAAGTTGAGCATCCCCAGCCAGAGGCCTTAGGGCTGGGATATACCCACATAAATCACCAAATCTTTCCAGCCAGCACCAGGGTCATCCCCAAATCCCTGCTCCTTTGCTCCACCACACCTGCTCACTGTCTCCCATCACACCACCATCGTGGACACCTTGCAGCTCCCCTAAGAAACATTTACTGTCAAAACTCCTTATTTCTTTCTTTTGGGAGTTCTGGGCTGCACCAGTGAGTGCCCCTTCCAGCACAGCTGGCTCTGGGCAGGGAGATTTTGCAGGTCTGGCGAGCCAAGAAACTGACCCAAAATGCTGAAAGCAAGTCATGCTCCTTCCCGTGTGAGGCACCACCAGGGTGTCACCACCGACACACTGGGGTGACAGTCCGGCCATCGCACACGTGCCCGTACACATGCGCCCCAGAGAGGGGGAGGACAAAGTCTCCACGGAATGATGATGGTGATGCAAACCGATGGGAAGCATCCTCTGGCCCAGGGCAGCTGCCGGGGACATCATGTCTCACCCAGCGTCCCCCAGCCCACGTCCGCGCAAGCGGTTCTGCATCCGTCTCCGTGGCAACGCATTTTTCACATTCTTCGGTATCTCCTGCCCCTCTGGTCTGTGGTGCTGGCAGCGCCGGGTACCCTGCAGGCTGGGAGCAGATGGATGTCCATCACCCATGCCAGCACCCCTGAGAGGGGCGGGGAAAGCAGGGACTGCTCCACAGAATGCCCACTGACTCTGAACCCATCCTTGGTGGGTGCTGGAGCACAGAGCGGATTTGGGGCAGCAGAGAGGTAGCAAGGAGCATCTGACAGCTTGCAGTCATCTCACCTGCCTTCCAGGACCAACAGCCACATCACCTGCCAGTGCTCTCCTTCATGTGGGATATTTTTCTGCCTGATGCAGCTGGAGTTTTATAAGATAGAGTGACACAGAGCTGTGAGCATCCTTGGAGATGCAGCCTTTGAGAGGAACTTCTTCACCTGCACAAAGTCCAGCAGCAGCAGCAGCAGCAGCCCCTCCTACACCAATCTTGGAAGACACTCTTGTGTAAAAGGATGGAGCTCTGCCCTTCTCCTGTAGGATCATCCTTTGGACACATCAGCCTTGGAAAAGACCTCATATGCTGGGATTTCTGGATACCAGTGACATTGCACAGACTGTTTCAGCCTCACTGCTCTCCTGAAACTCCCACTGGTGCCAGAGGCTGCACCACAACCCAGAGCCAGGGAAAACCCCTCCCTGGCGCAGCTGGGAACAGAGGCTGGAGCGGGGCAGGAAATCTCCATTCACTGGCACTTGGTCTCCAGCCAAATTGGACCCAAACCAAACATTTTTTTCCAACTTCCCAGTAAACTGGACTTTCCAGAGGATTGTGGCTGGTGGGCAAATGGGTCAGCAAGGGGGACTGGCGGCAGATGATGACTTTGCTTCCAGCTCCATGACGTCCAGGCTCACAGGTGGTGGCGGCGCACTACCCCCATGGGCTTGGGGTCAGGGGGAGGAAGGGTTTTCGTGTGCCCACATCAGCCAGTGCAAGTGGAAGGTGCTAGAACTGAGTGTGAAGTTGGATTTTTGGAGTGAGGTTTAATAGACATTAGAGGGTTGCAGTCTTCTGAATCCATTGTTTTTTGGAAATGACTGTGCATACCCCAAAAGGTCCCCAGTGCTGACAGGAGGACTTGTCCCTTTTTGAGTGGCCACACTGTCCCCATGGAGTCAGCCCATTGGCCCATTGACTCACTCCAAGGGGCCGTGATGGTGTCCAGCTGCTCTGCAGCTCCCAGCAGGGACAAAAGGTCACGGGGTTTCCCTCTGTTCCTCCCAAAAGAAGCTCTCTCTGCAGCAGGTGTTCACTGTGTGCCTATGGGGTGGTTGCTCCAACAAGGACTGATTGGCTCAGTGAGCCCAGGACCTAAGTTCAGCCCAGACACCATTCCCAGCACTGAGGCCAGGCCCTGAGGGAAAGGGATTTAGTTAATTAAATAGAACAAAATAAAACAAAGGAACTATCGGGCCCACCAACATGGGTCTGGTTTTCATTTTGAAGGAACTTTTCATTATTCGTTTGTCATCAGCCTAATTCCTCCAAGTCCAAAACACTTGGTGTGATGTGATATGATTTCCTTCACAGCCAGGAAAAATACTGTTTCTTTGGAAAATGAGGTTCTGCCGGGAAGGGGGTCACTTTGGCAGGAAGCAGCATGAGACAGACCTTGGCTGTGTCCCACAGGAAGAGTTCCCTCTTACGCTTGTCCTTGTGGCCCACCGCAGGTGGCCAGGGTGCTGCCGAGGGGCGTCTGTCGGGTGGGGAGATGTCCTGCCAAGGAGCAGCTGAGCTGAATCCCCCTGCGCCAAGACAGGACGGGACTGGGACCCTGCAGGGATGCATCTCACCCACCCCATACACCCTAGCCTTTCTCCTTTCTCTTTTTCCTGCCCTTCCCTGGATTCTCCTCCATGTCCTTCCCTCCCTCCTATCCCAGCCCCTTCCCCTTCCCTCCCGGCAGTGCCAGGAGCCAAAAGGACTTTGCACCCGAAGGCAGCACTCGCTCCCCGCTCCTTCCCGCAAGCCTTGGAGCCGCCGAAGGGAGAGCAGAATGCTCCGGTCTTATCTGCGAGGGGAGGCAGGCTCGGTGGGCAGGGTTTGCGCGAAAGCTGCTGGCTTATAAGCAGCCGGCAGCGGAGGAAAAGCTGTCTCGGAAGGCACCGAACGGGCCCCCGCTCCGTGCCGCGCTCCCGTCGCGATGTGCCCGGCGCTGGCGCTGCTGCTCTGGCTGAGCCTGGCAGGTGCCCTTCGGCCCGGTCTCGAGCCCCCCCAGCACGACCCCACCGAAGAAGGGGCCACCCGCTTCGCCACAGACTACAGCAACACGGCCGAGCTCGTTCTTTTCGACAGCGTCTCGGCCAGCTGGAATTACAACACCAACCTGACGGCCGAAAATGCTGCTCTGCAGGTGGGTGGCGGGACGGGGGCAATGCCACCACGGGAGTGTCCCCAGCACCGGGGACTGCGAGGGCTGGGTCACGGTTGAGACACTTGGTGTGGTTCCCTTTCTCCCTGCAGGCTTCTGTCTCAGCACTCCGGGGTGGCAAACCAGGGCTGGAACTTGTAGTCCAGGAGCTGCAGGGTTTTGTCCCAAATTGATTTTCAGAGAGACTCTGCCCCAGAGTGACAGCTCTGGTCCCAGAGCAGAGTCAAGGTTATTTTTAGAGGTGATTCCCTCCTCCTACCACCTTCCACTTTCCTTTCCCCCTTCCCAGAATTGGGTCAGGCGTCAGTTGTCCCTGTCCCCATCCCTGCCTGGTGTCACCACATCCAAGTGCTGAGGGTTTTTGTTTGGCACAGACACCAGGAGTGCACAAGCAGCTGGGTGGCATCGGGACTGAGGCTGCCACCTCTTGTCCCTGTGTCCCCAGCCCACGGGGACAAAGACAGTGGTGGGAAAGTGCTCTAGGCTATAGGGCATTAGACATGAGCCCAGGTACGTGCGGGCAGAGCCTCTGCGAGGAGCAATGCTGGGTGCATCCCACAGGCACGTGTGTGTTTTCCCAGGGGTTTGCATGTGTGTGGGTTGTATTTAGTGGGGCAGGGAGTTGGAGCAACCCAGCTCTGCTCTCGATGGGGTGAGCTGCAGCACAGCCCAGGCCAGGGGATGGTAGTGCCTGGGCAGGCTGCGGTGGTTTTCCCAGCCCCAGCCGTGCTCAGGGAGCTGCTGGTGGCCTCGGCATGGGGTCACGGACCAAGTCACTGCGTGCAGCTCGGGGTACACCTGCCCGTCCTCTGGCTTCAGGTGCACAAGGGGCAGTGCAGCCCATACGTGACCACGGTGTGTTCAGCGTTCCCAGTATGACACAGGGGCTGCCACACAGCCCTGAACCCTCCAGATCCCCTGGCGATGGGAGTACAGTGTGCCCTGTGCCAGAAGGAAATGTGTCTTCCTGTGTAGGGGAAAGATCACTGCCAGATCTGGCCACTGCCAATTTGGCAGGACACTCAAGAGGGCCCAGGTGCCCCTTCAGCTTTTTTTTGTAGAGCTGATGTGATGTCTGGGCGGGTGCCCAGCACTAGCTACAAATGTGGTGGGGCTGGGGACCTTGGGGCAGAGAAGGAACATCCCAGCTACACTGAATCTGTAGGTAGGGCAGGGTGTCTGTGGGGGATTGGGGCCAGTTGATACCAGTGATGCTGTGGGCACTGGGATGTCCAAGGGAAGCGGTGGGAGCAGTGCTGGCTAGCCAGGGACACCTGGCACTTCTGGCATTCCTACCCCCAGGTCCCACAGCTGCGTGGGCATCTGCCCTGGGCAGCCTCCAACTCTGCCACACCACAACTCCCTTCCTTCCCTGCTGCCTGCTGAGGGAATGTGAAGATTAAAATAAAACAAACCAGGCGTGTTGGAGCCAGGCTAAAAATGCCACAAGTCACAGCTAATGAGCTCCATAAATCACACCAGGATGGCCCATGGACACCGAGCAGGCACTCTGTACCATCTCACTCCACCTGCGCCAGGCCAGGACACTCTTCAAAGATCAGAGCTTCCTGAAAATACAGCTGATACTGATCAGGCTGGCATACAACCACCTGCAATGCACCCCATCCCAAAACCAGGTCCACAGCTCCAGCAGCTGCCTAAATAACACCCCACAGTGCTGGCAGCTTCCTGCCAGCCCATGGCCCCAGGAAGGGAGATCGGAGCTGGCAGGAGTTGGGTGGCAGTGAGACACCCAAAACTGGGGACTCAAAGCAAATGAGTGAACCCCAGATGCGGCATTTACAGGTCATGGGGTGCAGATAGCCAATTGAGAAATGTATAGAAGTGTGCAGACATTGTGAGGACATACAGGAAGGAGAAAGGTGAATGTGGCACCTTTATAGTTATCTTTTGGGCTTCTGTGAAGGTGAGAAACAGCAGGAATAGAAATAAAATTAAGCCAGACCTCAGAGCTCCTTCTAAAACCAGGGTCTGGCAGATGTCAAAGCCAGCCCAGGAGCACTCAGACACCCTGACCGCATGGCCTGGACACCCAATCCCAGCATTCTCATCCCATATGAGACCCTGGAGCTCCCTCCCAAACAACCGTCACAGGCCACCCTAGTGGGTGCTCATCGGGAGCTCCACAGGTGAGCAGGGGCTGCAGACACTGCTGTGCCAGATGGAAGCTGCTCTCTCCATCCATGGGTGCCATGGACTGGGGACAGCCCTGCCTGTCACCCCGTGTCCTGTCCCCTCTGATTCCCACAAACCCTCGTAACTTTGCCTCTGGCCCCCAAACCATTGCCTGGGTGGTGGCATGTCCCAGGGCTGGTCCTGAGCCCCCATGTCCCCTCTCACCATGCAGGTCAAGGCATCACTGGAGGAGCAGAACTTCACAGAGGTATGGGGGAAGAAAGCCAAAGAACTCTATGGCGACAAGTGGAATGACTTCAATGACACCCAGCTGAGGAAAATCATTGGCTCCATTCAGACCTTGGGACCCTCCAACCTGCCCTTGGAGAAGAGAGAGCAGGTAGGCAAGGTGGTGGCGGAGCCCTGGGCATGGCTGGGGTGCCATGAAACCCATTAGAGGGATTTTTTGCAAGCATCCAGACTCTGCTGCTGATCTGTTGCATTTTGAAAGGCATCACTGGCCTCTACACAGTGATTGAGGAGGAAATGGGGTGCTGTCTCCAGGGGATGTGGGGTGCCTTCTGACCCTGTTAGCCAGCCCTAACCTTATCTTGGAGCTATCCCAGCAGGAACTGGAGATTTCCTGCTTACACAGAGCAGTCTTGAGCATCACCTGGAGACCAGCCAGGCTGTGCCCATGGCTGGAGCCAGCTGTCCCAAGCCCTCTGGGCTCATCAGGTATGCAGCCCACTGAAAGGAAGGGCTGATGTAGCCACCTGGCTCCTGAGCCCCCCCATAAGACAAGGAATGCTGTACCTTGGTGACATAGTTCCATGCTAGGAACATCAGGACATCCTAAGCCTTCCCCATCACAGTCCTGAGCTTTCAGGGCAGTTTACCTGAATTTTAATTTCCATGCATGAAAATATTGCCCAGGCTGAAGCTGGCAGCCACCGTGCTCTACATGAGGGCAGGGACAGGCCCTTCCATCCTAACCCACAGCTCGCTGACAGCCATTCCCAGCAAAACCCCGGCAAAGCCTAGTGATGCAATCCCTTCCGGAGAACTGTTGGCTCCAGTTCCTTCCAGGAAACCCATCCCTGCCTTCTCCCAGATAACAGACAGCATCATGTCTCCTCCCTGCACATCAGTCATGTCTAACCCATCCCTGGGCAGCTCTATCCCACAGCCACCATTGTCCCCATCTCCATCCTCTCTGCACAGCTGGAGCAGAGGAATGGGAGTGGAGAGAGGGACAGAGTAGAGGAATTTCCTTCCCCGGGAATGGGCTTCCCAGGCATGTTTCAGGAAACCTCCTGTTGCTATTGTTTGATGTAGTTGAAGTTCACAGAAATAAATCCCCCTCATCCTCCTGCTTTTTTTCTATTTTTTTTAACCCGTTTAGATAAACAGCCTGTGCCGCGGCCCCGCTGACAAACAGCTTTATAAACAGCCCCTTTCTGGAACATGACTGTGCAGGGATTGTCTGTCCCAAAGAGCCTCCCTGTTCCCACCATGCCAAAATCCTGACTGATAACACACTTATCTCACCAAAAACGTGCTGTATAAACACACCAATCCTTCCCCACATCCCTCTGGACACACACTCCAGAGCTGGGAAGCCTGTAGATCCCTCCTGGAGGGCTGTTCCTGTCCCCTTGCAGCCCCAACGTCTTTTCCTTTCCTGCAGTACAACACCATCCTGAGTGACATGGACAAAATCTACTCCACGGCCAAGGTGTGCCTGCCCAACGGCACCTGCTGGGATCTGGAGCCAGGTATGGTCCCTGTCCCCTTGATCCTGCCAGCTGCTGAGCTCTCCATGGCCATGACTTTGATCCTGGCCCCCACATCCTTAGTGGGTTGGGGTTGGCATGTGCCACTCATGTTAATCAGGATCGTCCCAGGGTGAGGATGGGCACTCGGGTCTGGTGTGGTGGTGGTGGCACCTCTGCAGAGCTGTGACATATGCCCCCCTCTCCAGCTGCTTTCTTACGTTCTACTTGTCCCCTTTGTCCCAGACCTCTCGGACATCATGGCCACCTCCCGCAGCTACAAGAAGCTGCTCTACGCCTGGGAGGGGTGGCACAACGCCGCGGGGAACCCACTGCGCCCCAAGTACGAGGAGTTCGTGACGCTGAGCAATGAGGCCTATTCCGTGGATGGTACAAACTGAGGGCATCCTCAGCCAGGGGGTGCTCAGGGATCAGGGGTGGAAATTGGGACTGGGACATTGGGATGCCCTGCTGCTCTCCCCACCCCACATGCAGCCAGACATCCAGCTTCTATTTCCCAAGTACCAGCACTTTGGGGAAGGGGGGAAAATCCTGCTGCTAGTCCCTGGTCCCACTTTTTGGGGATGGGTAGTGGGGGACAGCCTTCGGGGTCAGAGACAGAGGTCTTCCCTGTATCCCTGGTAGGATTCAATGACACAGGCAGCTACTGGCGCTCCTGGTACGACTCAGACTCCTTTGAGAAGGACCTGGAGCGCATCTACAACCAGCTGGAGCCACTCTACCTCAACCTGCACGCCTTTGTCCGGAGGAAGCTCTATGATCGCTATGGGCCCAAATACATCAACCTGAAGGGTCCCATCCCTGCTCACCTCCTGGGTAAGAGATGAGACTCCCCCAGCCTGTGCCCAGGGGTGCTGGTGATGTCAGAGGGGCACACACAAGGCCAGAGAGGTCCCAGTTTTCACTGTGTTTCTGACCTGCCACCAGCTGTACTCCAGCTATTTTCTCTTCTCAGGGAACATGTGGGCTCAGCAGTGGAACAACATCTATGACTTGATGATCCCCTACCCTGAGAAGCCCAATCTTGATGTCACGAGCGCCATGGTGCAGCAGGTGATGAGCTGAGGGACTCCTTGAGGGGGACGAGGGGGAAAAAGCAGGAGGTGTTGCCAAGACTGGCCCATGACATTGACCCATGGGAGTCATTTCCAATATTTGTATAAGGGACAGCAGAAAATCCATGTCTGGGAGGGGAAGGGACAAAGAAATGATCTTACTCCATCTCTGGCAATGACCAAAGAGGCAGCAGGTGGACAAAAGTGGCAGTGCACTGGGACTGCTGCCAGTCCCCAGGCTGTGGGCCACGTTCCTGCATTCACACCATCACACAGCTCCAAGCAGTTCTTGGGTATCAGTCCTGCTCCCTTCTCCTGCCTCTGCTGAGCTCCAGCACCATTGTTCGGTGCTTTTTAGGGATGTTCACACCAACTCTGGGGCTGGGCCTCCCCATCACAGTGAGAGGGGAAGGACCTCAGTCCCTGGGAGCAACTCACCTCCTTCCTTCCCACGGTCCTGGGGGAGCACTGGAGGCAATGCCCAGGGCACAGGCAGCCCCTCCCTCAGTCATAACCCACTGCCTGCTGCCCACCAGGGCTGGAATGCCACCCACATGTTCCGGGTCTCGGAGGAGTTCTTCACTTCGCTGGGGCTTCTGGAGATGCCCACTGAATTCTGGGACAAGTCCATGCTGGAGAAGCCGACAGATGGGCGGGAGGTGGTGTGTCACGCCTCGGCCTGGGACTTCTACAACCGCAAGGACTTCAGGTCTGTGGGGACATGCAGGGACCCAGGGCTACAGGGCAAGACCCTCCCCTGTCCCCTTAGCAATCACCCTTTTAGGTACCCCCAGCCTGGCCATGCAGCCCAATATGGCACTTTCTGAGGCGAGGTCTGGAGTGACAATACTGCCCTGCCTTCCCCTCCACTTTCCCTTACCCTGTGGGGTGTGGCCACCCTCTCTGGGACTGTGGGGACTCCTTCCCATTAAGGGGGTGCACAGGCAGCCAGAGTTCCTCACTGGGCTCAGGCAATGCTGTTTTCACACGGCAGGATCAAGCAGTGCACAACAGTGACCATGGAGCAGCTGTTCACAGTGCACCACGAGATGGGCCACATCCAGTACTACCTGCAATACAAGGACCAGCCCGTGTCCTTCCGCAGCGGGGCAAATCCTGGCTTCCACGAGGCCATTGGCGATGTCCTGTCCCTCTCTGTCTCCACCCCCAGTCACCTCAAGGAAATCGGTCTCCTCAGCAGTGCTACTGAGGATGAAGGTATGGCAGCCATCCTGGGGAGCTGGGTGACCTGGAGGGCCCTGGCACTGCCTGTGGCACTGGGAAAGGTTTGAGATGTGCCAGGGTGGGTTGCAGTCTGGCAATACAGCCCAGAGCTGCCACAACCCCTTCTCATATCCATGGGTCCACGCACAACCAACCCCCTCTTGTCTCCATGGGTTCAGGTAGGACTTATTTTGTCTCCATGGGTCTGTGCACAACCCCTTCTTCTCTCCATGGGTCCATGTAGAGCCCTTCTTGACTCCATCCTCTTCACCCCTGAGGCAGGAGGGATGCTCTCCAGAGCTTGTCTGTGCCTTTCCCTTCATCAACAGAGCCCAAACTGGAAAATAACATTTTTGTGCTTGATTGGCTTTGACCTTTCCAGCATTCCTCCCTCCCTCTCTCCCTCACCCAGAAGCATCCACTGCCAGAGCTCCCAGTGCGGGTCTGTGGAGGTGGCACCCAGCACTTACACGCAGTCACGAGGGCACTCGGCGGGTGACAGGTCCGGCTGCCAGCCGGCACGGCAGGGCAGGACTTGTCACTGCAGGCACTGCCCAGCTTGTCAAGAGCCTCATCCCCCCCCACCCGACATCCCTCAGCTGACACATCAAAGCAGATGGTGGCAAAGGGAACTGAGCACTCCCAGACCTGCCCCAGGCGACTGCTTGGCGGAGGAGGGACAGCCCCGGGATCCTCCTGCCATGTATTAAATGCGTTTTACGACAAGAAAGACATCACAGCAGCCAAGAGCATTGGGCCAGTGCTGCACAAAAACAACGAAGCAGATGGTCTCTGCCTCAAACCATTGCTGCCCGCCTTGCCAGCCCTTGGCAGCCAGGCCACCATAGTGACGGCAGCCAACAGCGCCTCAGGGCAGTGCTGCCAACCCCTCTCTGACCCCACAGCTTCAGCTGGGTCTCCAGCAGGTCTTTCTCCAAACTTCCTTCCCCGGGTGTCCTTAAGGGGAAAAACAGATGTCACCATCCCCTGTGCTCCTTGTGATACAGTGGTGACTGTCCTAGAGTTGACTCAGGTTCTGGGTCTAAACCATCAGAGCCTTTGCAGTGGTGTGACTGCAGATCAAACTCCCCCAGACCCCCTCACCTTGAAGCCCCAGGGTGGAAGTGTGAAGAGTTACACTCAAAGACCTTTTAACTCTGAGAGCTGGGCTAAAGGCAAGGGGACACCACACTTGTCACTATCATTGTCCCCACTCAGTAAAAGGCACATGTTGCCCCAGGTAGTAGCTGTATCTACAGAAACCTCCTGTGTCCTACACAGACTTCTCTAGTAGCAAGGTTACATGTTGAAATGCTGTCCCCGTTTCTCATCCAGATCTGCCCACCCTCTTGCCCACTAAAATTCCAGTGCCTGTAGTGTTGTTTATGCAGACTCCTTTCCAGCCTGGTTCAGGCTCTGTTTCATGCAGAAAGCAATATCAATTATCTGCTGAAGATGGCCCTGGAGAAGATTGCCTTCCTGCCCTTTGGCTACCTCATCGACCAGTGGCGCTGGAATGTGTTCAGTGGCCGCACACCCCCAAGCCGTTACAACTACGACTGGTGGTATCTGAGGTAGGGAGGGGACAGTCACCAAGAGGGTGGATGGGGGTGTGAAAGCTGGGGATGTGCGAGGAAGTGAGGCAGGAAAGATGAAAGGAAAGAAAAAGCATAAAAGTAGCCATGGAGATGGTGGGGGAACAATGGATAGATGGGTGGGTAGGATGGATGGATGGATATACATGGAATCATGCTCTAATTGTGCAGATTTCTTCAGCACTGTGCCAAGCCTTCCCATTCTTTGACTTGATTCTTCTGATCCCTTATTATTCCCATGCTCATGCTGTTGTTCTCTGTTGTCCACAGAACCAAATACCAGGGTGTCTGCGCTCCGGTTTCAAGGAATGAAAGCAACTTTGACCCTGGGGCAAAGTACCATATCCCAGGGAACACTCCTTACATCAGGTAGAGGAAGTATTGATGAGGGGACCAAGGTTTGGGATGCAGTGGGTGGGGGGTCACCTCTGTGAGCAGGGACTGTCATGTGCTGCTCCTCTCAAGACATAGGGATCTCCCAACACTTGGGACCACAAATGGTGGGATTGAGCTCTGGGGCTTGTCTGCTTCCCCTTGTCCCCAATTCTGACCTTTGTGGGCTTCCTTGGCAGGTACTTTGTGAGCTTCATCCTCCAGTTCCAGTTTCACAAGGCGCTGTGCCAGGCAGCCAACCACAATGGTTCACTGCACACCTGTGACATCTACAGGTCCAAAGAGGCTGGAGCCAAACTCAGGTGGGGACAGAGGAGGGTCAGGAAAATCACCATGGGCAGATGTGTGCATGGAAGCTGATGGTGTGCAAAGGAAGGAAAGAAGAAAGGAAGGAAGGAAAAGTGAACTGGAAAAATAGCTTTGCAGATGGATGGATGGATGGATGGATGGAAATACATGGAAGCACTGGGGTGGAGTGAGTGGTCCTCACCAGAGTATGGCTGTTGTCCCAGCCACGAGCTCCCACCCAGCCAAGAGGTCACTAAAGCACAGTTGGCTCCTGTTGATTCCCTGGGCATTAAATGCACGAGTGTGTGACAGGGCACCCTCAGTTCCCATATGCAGGACGGGGTGGCTTCCAAGGCAGTTTCCAGGTTCATATCCCACTCAGGAATAGCATCTTCAACCCTTAAGATGCTGAGATACTATCACTGCTTCTCTTCCATCCATCCCCTGGCTTCATGGTGGCTCTTGCTGTTCCGCTCCTCTGCAGGGAAGTGTTGAAAGCTGGGTCTTCAAAGTCGTGGCAGGAAATCCTCTTTAATCTCACTGGCACGGATCAGATGGACGCTGAACCCCTTCTGGAGTATTTCAGCCCTGTCACCAAGTGGCTTCAGGAGCAGAACAACAAGACCAATGAGGTGTTGGGCTGGCCTGAGTTTGACTGGCGTCCCCCTGTCCCTGAAGGCTACCCTGAAGGCATTGGTAAGGCTGCAGCTCCATCCTGACTCTGGGGAGGGTCAGGAAGAGGTCCCCCAAGGGACATCATTAATCCACAGGCAGAAGCAGAGGGAGGCCTCTGCTGTGGGTGGGGTGATCCCCATACCAGGGAAGAGAAATAGCCAGCTCCAGGGAAGTCCCACGGGGTGTTGCTTCCCAGGAGGCAGGTGCCATTGTCTGAGCTGTGTAGTGATGTCATCAGTCATGATGGGAAGGATTTCTCTTCTCAGTTGTGTGCTTTATGGTCATGTGGGAGAGTCTAGGGCATGCAACTTGTCCTCTTATCCCATCCTCTGCCCAATGGGACACCCCAGCAGAGCACCTCTTCCCCCATTTCTTAGCTCAGCCTGCTCCCAAGCTGTGGCATTCTTCAAAGGACCTGCAGTTCTGGGCAAAGCTTAACTATGGCTTCTCTATGGATAGTGCTCTTGCAGCTCTCTGGACCTTCCTCGTCTCTTCCCCCATTTATTTCGTCCTCTAGACAAAATAGCAGATGAGGCACAAGCTAAAGAGTTCTTGTCCGAGTACAACAGCACAGCTGAGGAAGTGTGGAACGCCTACACCGAGGCATCCTGGGCCTACAACACCAACATCACCAACCACAACAAGGAGATCATGGTATGGGAACGACGATGGGGCTGTGCAGGGAGAGCCAACAGCCAGGGAAGGCAGCTGGTTCCCAGGGCACGTTTCACAGAAGCTCTGAAAACCAGGGCAGCCTCTGCCCCTCGTAAAGGGGTAACATTCTCACCCAGGAGGTGCCTTTTCCTTAAAAACCCTCATCATCCAGTGAGGTGTCCACAAAGGCAGCTATGGGGAGGGTGTCAGTCATGGGATGCCAGGTAGTGTTTTTAGTGGTGGTCCGTGTCTTCTCCCTGAAGTAACTCTTTTTCTCTCATTGTAGCTGGAGAAGAACTTGGCCATGTCCAAGCACACCCTGGAGTACGGCATGAGGGCCAGGCAGTTTGACACCTCAGATTTCCAGGACCAAAGTGTCACCCGCATCCTCAAGAAGCTGAGTGTCATTGAGAGGGCAGCCCTGCCTGAGAATGAGCTGAAGGAGGTGAGTGGCAAGGGGACAGAGCAAGAGAGGGTGTCCTTTGCCGTCACCCTGTGTGAAGACACAAGTTTCTCTCAAAATTTAAGAAATGCCACTGGGCAGCCACCCTCTGCCTTGAAAAAGTTGATAGCTTGGTGCCTTCTACACAAAGCCAAAATCCTTCAGGGTTTCCCACCCAAAGGTTGCCTATCCCAGGCTGCAGTGGGGCCTGGATGTTTGGATGACAATGGCACATTGCTTGTTGGCCCCAGGCTCTCTTGTATTGACTCCATGTTGCCTCCATTGGGGTCACACTTGACCTTGGAAGCTACCAGAGTAAAACACCCAAAAACACCTTGATGGTCTGGGACATCCTCCAATATCAGGTGCAAGGATAATCAGTTTGCACACTCTGGTTTCCTTTGCAGTATAACACCCTCCTCTCAGATATGGAGACCACGTACAGCGTGGCCAAGGTCTGCAGAGAGAACAAAACCTGTCACCCACTGGATCCTGGTAAGATCTAGCAGGGTGTCCTGTGGGGCATCTACACTGGCCCAGAAGGGAGGGATTTTTTTTAACTGGGGCATGAAGGAAGGCCATGAAGGGTTCTTTCACCTTCTCTGTGATGGCCCCTGAGCAACACATTTGGTATAGAACCATTGCACCTGTTCAGCCCATCCAACAGCATCACTGTGGCTTCATTGCTCTCTCTTAGACCTCACAAACATCATGGCCACCTCTCAGGACTATGACGAGCTCCTCTTCGCCTGGAAGGGCTGGCGGGATGCTTCTGGGAAGAAGATGAGGAACAACTACAAGAGATACGTGGAACTGAGCAACAAGGCAGCCGTCCTCAATGGTCAGTGCTCTGCTCCCCTAGAGCTCATCATGGCCCTAACCCCCTGTGAGCAGAGGATTGGGCTCTTTATCCAACTGGAGGTCAAAATCCTAAGGGTGTGGAGGTCTCACTAACTACCAGATCTACTCTCTCACAGATATGGAGGGACCTGGAGTGTCTGAACAGCAAGACAGAGTCTTGCCCAAGAAGGACAGTGTCTAACAGCTTCTGCTCTTGCCTTACCACAGGCTACAAAGATAACGGGGCCTACTGGAGATCCCTGTATGAGACTTCCACCTTCGAGGAAGATCTGGAGAGGCTGTATCTGCAGCTGCAGCCCCTGTACCTCAACCTACATGCTTATGTACGCCGAGCCCTCTACAAAAAGTATGGTGCAGAGCACATAAACCTGAAGGGTCCCATCCCTGCCCATCTGCTAGGTAAGAGCTCTGCTTCAGCTAAGCTGTGTCTCCCACCAGGTGTGGCTGGCTCTGTGCCATGCCAAGAGTTACTACTGGTCTCTGGTTCAGCTCTGGCTGAAGGGACAAGGTCCCCTGGGATGGGTCTGTAGAGGCCTATCTGCCCCAGGGAAGGGCAGCAGGCTCAGTATGTTTTGACCCTTCTTTCATGGAGGGGCTCTTGCCTACATTGCCCTTATGCAGGCAGGGCAGGGACCAGGAAAGGCAGGGACCAAGCAGGGTGATTCACCTGTGCAGGAGGAAGGAGTAACTGGTTGCTCTCCTCTCCCTGTCTCCCTCCTGACATGTGCCGTCCTTCTGCGCTTCCCAGGCAACATGTGGGCTCAGTCATGGTCCAACATTTTCAACCTGGTAATACCTTTCCCAGATGCCACCAAGGTGGATGCCACCCCAGCCATGAAAAAACAGGTCAGTGCTCTTCTAGGCTGCCCTGGGGAAGCCCCTTGGGACCCAGCAACCTTTGACTGTTGCTACCACTCATGTTGCCAAATGCTCTAATGTTGCCAAAAAATCCATGGCTCATTTGTATTTTCCCTACCTTTATATGCCAAGACCTGGATCCAGGACTAGCTGACTCCAAGAGATCTCCTTGCCCAGAATGGGGCTACCCCTGTCCACCCATCATTCGACAGCCCCTGGCACCCCAGCATCCCCCATTGCCCCTCAGCAGCTCCCTGCTCTTTCTCCAGGGCTGGACACCCAAGAAAATGTTTGAAGAGTCGGACCGTTTCTTCACCTCTCTGGGCCTCATCCCGATGCCACAGGAGTTCTGGGACAAGTCCATGATCGAGAAGCCATCGGATGGGCGGGAGGTGGTGTGCCACGCCTCAGCCTGGGATTTCTACAATCGCAAGGACTTCAGGTGCCAATGGGCAGCATGTGGTGGCCACCGCTGATGTGGTGCTGGGGCAGAAAGCGCCTTTGTAGAATAAGGGCACATGGGCTGGTGCCACCACCGTGTGTCTTGCTCTGTGGCTGTGGCACCCCAACTATGGCACTTCCCTTGATACCCGAGATGCTGGTGGGAGTCCCCATGGTGGATGGAGGGCAATCTGTGCCTGCCCTGTCCTGCCCTGGAGAATGGAAAAGCTGATGAACAGGGACAGGGAACGGGCAGGATCAGCAGGAGATGCAGGAGGAGGAAGAGCCCAACCCCGTGGAGGAGGGCCAGCCTGGCCTGGCATCAGATGTGGGGTGGGAACACATAGAAAGGAAAAACAGCTCAAGGGGATGTGATGGTTCCTGGATGTTTTTATGCCACCACTGCCCTTCCTTCTCCCTCAAACCTTGTGTCCCGGTCCAGGATCAAGCAGTGCACCGTGGTGAACATGGACGACCTCATCACAGTGCATCATGAGATGGGCCATGTCCAGTACTTCCTGCAGTACAAGGACCAGCCTGTGTCCTTCCGCGACGGGGCCAACCCTGGCTTCCATGAAGCTGTTGGGGATGTCATGGCCTTGTCTGTCTCCACCCCCAAACACCTGCATAGCATCAATCTGCTGGACCAAGTCATGGAAAATGAAGGTGAGCTGGAGAGCCACACAGCAAATGTGAGGATGCTGATGGGAACAGTTGGAAATGCAGATGGTCAGGAGGGGCTGGGCAAGGTGGAAGGGCTCAGGGACATACATGGTAGCTTTGCATGCATGGAGGGGACAGGACCTGTTGGGGACACCCCAGTTCTGGGGCAGAATGACCCACAGAGGGAGGAGAGGTGGATACAGCACTGTCTTGCTCACATCTTCATGCCCCGGGCAGAAAGTGATATTAACTATCTGATGAGCATCGCCCTGGACAAAATCGCCTTCCTGCCCTTTGGGTACCTCATGGACCAGTGGCGCTGGAAGGTGTTTGATGGGCGGATCAAGGAGGATGAGTACAACAAGGAGTGGTGGAACCTCAGGTAGGATTGAATTCAGACCCCTGCCTGGGACAAGGACATTGGCCATCATCCTGCTGGGTGTTTGGGGTCCCCCTCCCCAAGCTGACCTGACTCTCCCTCTCTCACTCAGGATGAAGTACCAGGGCTTGTGCCCACCAGCACTGAGGTCGGAAGATGACTTTGACCCCGGGGCAAAATTTCACATCCCTGCCAACGTCCCCTATATTAGGTGAGCCAGCAGGGCTGGGGCACGAGGGATACCACTTGGACATAGAAGCAGGATCCCCAGATCAGATGCCAGTGATGACACCTTTTTCCATGGCTGGTAGTACCATCCTTCATGGGCTGGGCACCTCCAGAGACCCTGACAGAGCTTCAGAGAAGAAGTCTGGATTTGGGGGAATTTCTCCCTATCCAAGGAAGATGAGCTCATCCACTCCAACAAACATAAAACACATTATGGAAGAAATGGCCTCAGCAGGTTGAGCTGAGCTGAAGCAGGTGTAGCTCCAAAGCCAGTGATGCTCCTCCAGACTGGGAGGGTGCAACCAGAGAATGAGGGGAGCCACATTCTCTCTTGCACAGGCACTAGTAGGGTCCATTCCCTTCATCCCTCTCCACCAGGTACTTCGTCAGCTTTGTGATCCAGTTCCAGTTCCACCAGGCACTCTGTGATGCAGCCAAGCACAAGGGTCCCCTGCACACCTGTGACATCTACCAGTCCCAGGAGGCTGGGAAGATCTTGGGGTAGGTGTGTGGGCAGGGTAAAGCCAAGGCATCTACGACACCAGATCCCTTAAAGCCAGCCCAGCAAGATAGGAGGCAACACAGCCGCTGGTCACCCCTCCCCTCCCATACCTGGGGCAGGGACACCTTGGACTGGGCGCTGGGGCTGTGATTGCAAAAGCAGCCACTAGATGGTAGCTAGACCCCTGGCAGGGGGAAGGCTTCCTCCTCCTGCTCCTCCTCCTCCCAGCCCCCAGTTCCTTAGGGAAAACAACCCCCTTGCTTCAAGAAAAGCACCTGCAAAATTAACCCTTTTACCCAGGGACTGCTCTGCATCAAGCTGGATTCACTGGAGGGTTTTAATCCATGCAAACCCCTCTTCCCCCCAAGATAAATGTCCTTCCCTGTGTTCCAGGCTGGCAGCCCAATGGTTCTGGGGGTTCAGACTGTACCCAGGGATGCTGATACCAAGAGCCCCAAGAGAAAGGGAGGGGCTGGAGGCCAGGAGGGTGATGGGGAACACACTGGAACTGATTTCTCCTGCCACAGGGATGCCCTGAAGCTGGGTTTCAGCAAGCCGTGGCCCGAAGCCATGCAGCTCATCACGGGGCAGCCCAACATGTCAGCAGAGGCCCTGATGAGCTACTTCAAGCCACTCATGACGTGGCTGGAGAAGGAGAACGAGAAGAACGGGGAAGTCCTGGGCTGGCCCGAGTATAGCTGGACTCCTTACACAGGTATGCAGGGCTCAGCCAAGCACAGCAGGTCCATGACTGGCCAGGGCTCAGCCCTCACCAGGGTCAGAATGAAATGGAGCTCTCTTGGTGGCCCTTGGCCATCCCAAAAACCGCAGGGTGTTTGGATGCTTCTCCTTGATTCCTCATGGACCTGAGGCCAAAGGGCATCCAAGAGACCAGCAAGGGGGACCCAATATAGCACAGTCCAGAGCCCCCAGCAACAACCATGTCTCTCATTTCTCTCTTTTCCACCCATTCCAGCCCAAGATGACTACAGCAAAACTGATTTCCTGGGAATGTCCCTGACCAAAAGTCAAGCCACAGCGGGCGGTTGGGTCCTGCTTGCCCTGACACTCATCTTCCTGATCACCACCATCTTCTTGGGTGTCAAGTTCTCCTCAGCCAGGAAAAAGGCCTTCAAATCCAGCTCAGAAATGGAACTGAAATAAGGCAGCCACCAGCAGGGCAACAGAGACAGGGTACAAGCATGGGCACTTGGCCAGGCTTGCAGCCATGCCATGGGCACACTTGCCAAGGAAGCCATGGGTTTCCACAATCCAGGATTCCTCTCTCCTATCAGGTCAGACATTCCTTTCCACTATGCAAGAGCCAGGGCAGAGAAGAGCTATTTATTTGTCAATGTCTGAATCAGGGGAAAGAGAAATGCAGGCTCCGGCAGGCACGGAGCCGTCACAAGCTGCCCCTGTGCCCAGGGCTGGAGCTGGTCCAGCCTGGTCACCCACCAGCCACTTCTGATCTGTGGGCAAAGCCACAGAGACTTGAGTGACAGAGGGCAGTTTGGGGAGGGACAGAGCACATCCTGGTTTGCTGCTGCCAGGCTGTTTGCTTGCATGGATGAAAAATAAACCTATGTCTTGTCACCCTTGGAGCAGCAGCTCAGCTTCTTCTTGCACGTGGGCTGGGGACTCAGTGGAACAAGGCTCTCAAGAAGGAGAGCTGCCACCCCAACCCAGTGCAAACACAAATCCCTGGGGACCAGCCTGGCTTTTGGGGCAACATAACTTCAGCACCCAGCTTCCCCCCTCCCCATCTGAAAGATCAGCATCCCTTTGCAGCATCTCCATCCTCCCCTGAATCGCGGCTCCCATCAGAGCTGACAGCTCGTGGGTTCACAGTGAAGCACTTGCCTAAGGGAGGGGCTGAATCATGGCCAGGAATCCCCAAAGTCCAGACATGAACTGCTTAAAGGGCTGGAGGGTCACCAAGCCCAGGCTCGGACAAGGCTGGAGCTCACGACTACTGTGACTCCAGCACTCAATGACACATTTACGTAACAGCCGCGGAGGGGGGTCCAAGGTCATCGATCGCCTCCTGCCCTCCAGCTCCTGATTATCTTGGGATCAGCCGTGCTTGAGGCCCACCCCTCCCCCCGCCTTCGTCCCCGGCCTCGTCTTTCTTCTGCTTCTGTAAATAAAACTTCGTGTTTGTTCTGCAGTGATTAGGTGCAAAACTAATCCCAGGCAGGGGATTATTGCAACCTTAAAGAACTGTGATCTGCTGCAGCCCGAAGCAGCAGGGGAAATGAGGGGATCTGGATGATCCACCCGTCCCTCTCCCATCCGATGGCTTCTGCCCTCGGTCATATCTCACGCCGGGAAGCTGAGGCTTGGGAGCGGCTTACTGCACCTGGCAGAGAAGCAGAAGGCAGGTATCCGCCCGCCCACGCTCGGGTGTTTGCTTTCCATCCTCCTGGAGCACGGGACGCCCGCGAGGAGGTGACACCCGAACCGTCCGTCTTTGCGCCGCGGTCCCCGGATTCCGGAGCAGCAGCCCCGGCACCACCGGGCAGAGAGCAGCAGCCCCAGACTCCGAAGCTCGCACGGTGTCCTGCCCTCGCCACATCTCGGTGAATCTGCTTTATATCCCGGCACACCAGGCTCCCTCCTCTCCCCGCTTCCCGGCAGTGCGTTGCTCATGGAGCAGAGACCTGGCACGGTGAGAGCTGAGTCGGAAGCGAAGTGTATTTTCAGCCTGGGAAAGCAGGCTGGAGCAGGTGTGCTCCATACAGCCCAGTTCCTCACTGGTAATTGTGAGCTCCTTGGCTCCTTTCTGCCCCATTAGTGGAGGAAAAGAGGTCTCCAAGATCATCAAGATCCTGCAAGTTTCATAAAAATTGCTTTCTGGAGAAGAGGATTAAAAAAAAATTTAATAAGAGCCACACTGAACACTGTCACTCAGGGACTGCAACACACACTCAGCCCTAGCTAGGCATCAGAGAATCCACATAGGAGCTGAGTTTGTCCTACTGTGGACACGAGGGTGGATGATGGGTGCACTGAGCTGTGTCCAGAGGCAGACAGACCACCCAGGCCCACCAGCCACACAGAAGACAGAGGCAGATTCCTGGTTCCTTCAGCACAGGTCCAAGCTCTGTGCAGCAGGTGGGATTGGACACCAGCCAACCTTCCACACGGAGGCCAAGGTCCACACAGCAGATGGAATGGGGTTGGACACCAGGCTACCTTCAACACAGGTGCAAAGTCCACCCAGGAGATGGGGCTGGACACAAGGTTATGCCCAGTCCAGCCCAGTGGGAGGCTGAAGGTCCCACCTTGAGCTCAACTGGAGCTTCTTGGCTGAGATGGGGGTCTGGGTGAAACTTTTGAGGGCAGCGAGGGCTGGCTGGTGCCCCGAGGGCTCTGCCAAGCCGGCAGCAGTGTTTTACAAGATAGCTTTAAACCAAGGATGATTTCCCTTCCCCGTTGTGATAACATCTGGAGAGATTTTGCTGCCTTCTGGCTTCTGCATCATGCTTGCAGCTGAAATTGGGAGGTTCAGCAAAATCACTCCCTAAGGAGAAAAAAGAAATATAAAAGCAGAAAAAAGGAGGAGATTCCCCCTTAATTCACAGAATTCCTAGACGGGAGCTCAGGAGGCAGCGGGTACTGAGGCTTGGGGGGCTGCTTTACAACCCCTGACTGTATATGGAGCTTCCAGAGAGATTTGCTTTAAAATCACATGAATTCAAAGCAAAAAACACTCTGGGTTCTCTTCACCAGCAAAAGGACCCTTTGGGCATCAGAGAAAGCCATTTTTCCTTTTTTTAGGTTCATTATCCACCACAGGAAGGTGGCTGGGGGTTCCCACACCCCACAGCCCCTCAGTGCTGGGGGCCTGGCCAAGCCAGATCTATTCTTAGCCAACGGGTGGCCAGGCAGGAGCAGACAGGGTGCACAGGGCTGCGTTCCTCACATTCCCCTTCCCCGGGGACAAGGAGCGCCTGGAAATACACAGCCACAACTTGGCAGCAGCTGGGGGCCATCAGAAGGGGCCACCGTGGGCAGAGGAGAGGGGCAAGGTGGCCTTGTGGGGGGGTCTTAGGGGCAGAATTGTGGAAGGGATGTAGTGAGCCTTGGTAGGGACTGGGAAAGCTCCATCCCTGCAGCTCCCTGCCCTTGGCTTCAGCCCCTGTGAGCTCTGCCAGCACCATCCTTCCCTCCCCACTGTTCAAGCAGGTCTGAGGGGCATAAAGGTGGATTTGGGGATGAGGGGCAAGATCCCATATTCCCTCCCCAGCAAGTTCAGACTCCCCCCAACCCCATGGCTTAGCTAGAATTCTCTACTAAGGGGGACAGGGCCAGATCCAAACCAAATGACACCTCTACCCTCCCGATGTCCATCCTTGATGCAGAGGTGCCATCCATGCCTGTGGCTGGATGCACTGGGCACCCAGTGGGGTCCCATCTCACCAGGGGATGTGTCCAGGGCTGCCAGCTGGGCTAACCCCCTCCCCAGCCCCGCAGAGTCCCTACCCTGCTTTGCCCTGTCTTGGGGTGCCTCAGCAGCAGGATCCCAAAGCAGGCTCTGCCCACGTCCCAGTGCTGGTGGAGAACTGTCCCCACCCCTCGGGGGCTCCCCGTGAGCTGGCACTGTCCCACTGAGGCATCTGAGGTAACAGAGAGAGAATTGTCCCACACCAGAAGTGCTGGAAACTTGGCGTTTGGCTGCTGCCCGCCCTTACCCAGGAGTTTCCAGCCAGACAGACCCGCTGCAGCTGCTGCCAGCATCCCCTTCCCACGGTTGCATCCTGCCTTTCCCTGCTCTTCCCTGCAGCATCACGAGTTATGGCAGCCTGCAGGCCCCATCCATCCTCCTGGCAGGTGAGTCACGAGCCTGCCCTGTGCCTCAGTTTCCCCTGCTGTGCAGCGAGGACAGGCAGGATGCCAGGGGGGATGTCATGAACTGAGCGGGCAACATCCCAGAGCAGAGTCTCTGTGGCTTTTCCTGCCACTTACAAGTGGGAAGTGGCTTTGTAAGGAAACAGTGTCCGTGACTTGGTTTAATGTCACTGAGTCCTTCCCAGATTTGCAGTCTCCCGGGGCTGGAAAGGCCCAGGCTGATGAGGGTTCAGTTTGGCTGCACATTTTACCCTTGTTTTGGGTGGGGTTTTTGATTTATACTTAACAAACAGTGTGGAGGTGAGAGCCTGAAAAAATACCTCAGGATTTGGAGTGGTGAGGCAGAGGAAGTAGCCAGAACAAGGAGCATCCTTCCACCTGCAAAATAAATTTACAGCTGCAATTCCTCCCTCCCGTGTCACATCCATGGAGAATCTTCCAAAAGTGAAGGGCAAAGAAGGAGCATGAGCCGTGCCAGGCAGAAGGACACCTGAGAGTATCTGGGGTCAGTCCTGGTGGCTGGAAGCAGCTTTGGGGACCATGAAAGCCCTGTCTCTCCCTTCCCAGCTGTGTTTGCAGTGTGGTTCTAATTACAGAAATACGGAGAAATGTCGCCTCTCAGTTGGCAAACATTTCTCCTGGCAAGCGCCAGCCAACAGCTGCCATGCTGGGATCCAAGTGGGCTCCCATCCCCTCCATCCCACACCTCCCACCCCAAATCCACTCCCCATTAAGGCTGCACTTCCTTTCCCGATGTGCCTGTGCCTGCCCAGGGCAGCCCCTCACTGAGTAGGTGACAGTTTCCTGCACAGATTATAAATCCCTGCACTCCCAGGAGGAGGGATGGAGAGGACACCCTTGGGAAGCACCCTGATTTTCCCTTGGAATCCAGGTAGTTTCCCACTGATTCCCCAGGGTGTGGGAAGGAAGAAAAAAAAAAAAGGGTAAAGGAGTAAAACCTCAAAAACATTCAGTGAGGAGGAAGAGGAGGAGGAGGAGCGGGGAGAAGTAGAACTGAGTGAGAGAGGAGGAGGAGAGCAGGGCAGGGAGAGAGAGGATTACTGTTCAGTTAAATTAGAGGGAGCCCTTCAGCTGACTTGAACAGCAGGAGAATTTGCCCAAAGACCCCAATTTTTCCAATTTGGGATAAAATGTAAGCACGGGATTAACTACAAGCATATGTTTAAAACCCAGGGAATTGAAAGAAGTCTGGGCATAAAGTGTTCCGAAGAGGACAGGGAGGCAGGGCATGGACTGGCAGCTGCATGGATGACCTGGCTCTACAGGGATGCACTGAGGGACTGGGGAGCTCTGAGGGAACTGGAAGAACCATGGGGGCACTGGGAGCTCCTGGAATAATAGTGAATAATAACCTGAAAGAGAATGACATGACTCAACTCATATATGCAAGGGCTGTGTGGGGAAGAGGGCTGGTAAGAGAGGCTCTTCCACCAGGCACGTGCTGGAACGAGATGCCCTGGCTGGAGAAAGTGGGATCAAAGGGGCCCCACTGTTATGACTGGAGCAGGACAAGCCTTTCTGGGGTCGTTGCACAGCCCAAGCCCTGGCAGAGGGGCTGGGGGGCCCAGGGCTGTGGCCTGTCCCATGCCCAGAGCCATGCTGGTGCCCCCACATGCCACTCTGAGGACCCCACCAGAAGGGCTCGGAGCTGGCACGTGCCCTTTCTGTCAGACACATCCTTGTCCACGTGATGTGTCCATGAACATCCCAGACTGATTTATGGGATGAGAGGAGGGCAGGAGGCAAACCTTAAATCCTGACTGCCTAGTGATTAATAATCATAATTACTATCATATTAGCTGTAGTAGTAATAGTTTGCTTTCCCCTGCAGAACTGGTCATCCAGGAATCTCAGAGGTTTTACCAGGCCAAGTGACCAATGTCCCTATTTTCTAAAGGAAATTGCGGCACAGAGCTGTCTCCCTTGAGTCACACAGTATATCAACAAGAAAACAGAGAAGGCAGGAGTCTGGACTCTGTGTCCCTCTCCCTCCCCCATGCTATTAAGCTGCATCTGTGTAATATAGAGCAAAACATCCTCCACGACTCGCAGTAAATCACGGCAGAGGCAGTGTGCAGAGTGCATGGGGGGAGATAATGGGTTTTTCACCCTCTTCAACAATAGAACAAGTTTTTCTGTGTTAGGGAAGGCTGACTTCTCTGAGAGATGGAGATAAAAACAGCACTGAGGCTCTGAAATGGGCCTCAAATGGCACCTGCCTCACCCACCTGCATTGCTGGCCCAGGGACAGGAGGCAACCCGGGCAAATCATGCTGTGGGTCAAGTGCCCCACTGGCATGGCCTGGACCACATGGGCATTACTGAGGTGCGCTGGAATATTAATTTAAAATCCCAGCAAAACACTTCTGCTGATGATAATGAACCATAATCCTCTTAGACCAATTTCATGCCTGAAAAATCATGCATAACAAAATAATAATAGAAAGCCTCTCAGTGGACACTGTCCTTAGCAGTGGACACAGGAGAAGAGGGTCGGCCAGAGAGGATTTCTTAGGAAGGAAAGGGAACTGTTCCCCGTGGCCTCCACCCCTGAGGTGGGCAGGACAATAACTGAATTGGGTCTAGGTCTGAACATCTGCTCTAGCTGTGCAGCATCACCGTGGGACACCGATGTCCCATAGAGACCTGGGGACCCACCAGGGCGCCCCTGCCCTACAGGGCCCCTGGCGTTTTCTGTGGCCCCAGAACCCTGGAACCTCTTGTATTCTCTGTGTCCACCTGAGCTCCCAGGATCCCCTGGACTTCCATGTCCCTCAGAATTCTCAGGACTCTCGGAACGCTCTGTGTTCCTCAAGGACCCTCCGTGTCCGCAGAGCCCTGCCCCAGGCCGGGTCCTGCTATGCCACGCTCCCCCCGCACCGGCCGCCCGTCCCCCCTCCCGCCCG
>WEKY01063539.1:178265-231242 GCA_013390045.1 Picathartes gymnocephalus
GCCGGGCCGCGCTCCCCGCCGCGCCCGCGGCAAGTTCCGCTGCTCCCGGGGTGCACAGAGCGCAGCGGAGCGATGCCGGTCCGCCGGGGCCATGTGGCCCCCCAAAACACCTACCTGGACACCATCATTCGCAAATTTGAAGGACAAAGTGAGTACCGCACCCTCCGGTCCCGCGCCGCTATACCCGCGGCCAGGGCGGCCCCCCAACTTCGGAGCACAGCGGGGAGAGGAGCTGGGGAAGGAGGGAGGGTGTCCCCGGAGGCACGGAGGCGCCCCTGTGACCTCCCGAGCGGGGAGAGGGGTGGGAGACAGCCAGGCAGTGTCCCCACGGGTATTTATAGACAGGACGACACAGGGGGACGAGCCATTCCAGCCCCGCTGTTTCCTCGGGGGCTGGGGACACCGCGACCCCCCACAGTCCCCAGGCTGGCACGCTGTGCCCGGGCTGGCGGGGAGGGGGTCGCGGCTGGCTGGACTGGGGGACAGGGTGTACCCCGGCGCATTCGGGCTCGCTGCCTGTTTGCCTTCAACTCTGCGCTCTCGGCGGCCGCCGTCCCTCGTGAAATGTTGCCATTTGCTGTTGCTCCGAGTAATCCCTTTATATGAATTTTTGGGCTGGTTTCGTGTCAAATACAGCGAAGAGTCCGTGCACATCGGGGAGAGCTGGGGTTTGCGTGTGGCTAGGTGGGGGCGCGGGGGCTCCGCTCGCACTGTCTGAGCACCCCAACGGGGCTGGATCCCCCCTACAATGCTGGGGATGACGGGGGGGGACCAGGGGGCTGGGGTCCCCCAAAAACTGAGCTCGGGGAGCTGCTGTGGAGTGCCGGGGCTGTGCACCCCCCACTGCCTCGGCTCACTGGGGGTTTTCTTTGGTGTCCGAGTTTCCCGGGTGGGCAAATTTCCTGGCGCTGCCCTCCCTGCCAGATCTGCGCTACCTGGCCTGGCAGTGACTGACGTGACCCTGAAAGTGAGAAAAACTGTCCCTGGTTCCTATCAGTTACCCCTGGGAAGCGGCGGCTGGGGAGCAGCGGGGCCACGCAGTGAGGTGTGACAGCGAGGACACAGCCCGGCCCCCTGTGCCTGCCCGCACTCTGCCAGCCATGTCGGGCACCAGCTGGGTTCTGCTGAAACATCACCACACGCTGCCCCGCGGCAGTTTCGTGCTGTGACAGGTGTTGGGAGACACCAAACCAGCACACCTAAGACATCTTTGCTACAGGCAGTGAGTTCTTCCATGCCTGTGGGTGCCTTTGCCCCCAATACCACAGCTCCCACGGGTGTAACTGCTCCTGGTGAGTCCAGGTTGCAGCCAGAGAGGCCCAACTCTTCCCTGCCAGGGCTGGTGCAGAGCCCTGTCACTGTGGGACCAAGGGAAAATCTGCAGGTGAGGGCAGGGCAGAAAGCAAACTGGGGGTGAAAAACCCCCCAAGGAGACCTGGCTCTGCAGCTCCTTCCCATCCTGGTCTTGGTTACATCCCTGCGCTCAGCACAGCTTGCTCCGGCGCCCTGCCAGCCCTGTAAATCCTGTCCTGCGCCAGCCTAGCCAGGATCCAGACCAGATCCAGTCCATGGAGCTGACACTGGATGGGGAAACTGTTCATCACAGGTGGGGAATGTGTCCCAGGAGTGGGGCTTTGGGAGAAGGTCCCCTTCTTGTGCTGTCTTCCAGCTGGCAAAGCAATTTGAATATAGAAGGATCAGGAAGAAGGAGCTGGGAAACATTTGTCTGTGGTGATTTGTGCTGTTTGCAGCATCAGCACCAGCATCAGCCCTGTGTGGGAAAGGGAAAGGTGCCGGAGTGAGAGTCCCCCACAAAGGGCCACCAAGGGGCTGTCAGAGGGTGGAATGAAGCAGGAGACTTGTGCAGCATCCCTGGGGACACTGGTTTTACTGGGAGGCATCCTGCAGAGCTGGGACTCTGCAGGTGCCATTGGGGAGAGCCCTGATGTGCCTGGGAGGGCTCCCCCCACCCCACCAGGTCCCAGTGCTCGGTGCTGCAGCTGTGCAGAGGTTTGTCTTGCACTTGGGTGAAATTCCCAGTGCAGCAGGGCTCTGGAGCACGCAGGCTGCAGATGCCATTCCTGTGTAATCCAGGAGATTAATTGGGGTCTGGGATGGGAGGCAGCCTCCAAATGGACCCCCTGCTCAGACTTGCCTCCAGCTCCAACCCGGAGCTGATGCCAAGTGCTGAGGGAGATGATGCTGGGGGGGCGACATGAGATCCACCACATAAGCATGCAGCTCCCGTCACATCCCAGCAAACCTGTCCCAGAGCCCAGCACTCCCCGAGATCCTTAAAAAGAAAGAAACAAAATCAAACCAAATCAGAGCTCACCCCCAAGAGAAGGATGGAAGTGGCTCCATGTGGGCTGGATGACGTGGGCTGTGCAGCACTGCCACACACCCTGGCAAGGCAGCAAGTCTGGCCCCAGCCCAGCCTAGGTGGCTGCAGCACCAGGAGGGAATGGGGCAGCACCACTCCCTGCCTCAGTTTCCCCTTTCCTTCACTTGAGCACTTTTCTTTTTGAGCACAGGGGCCAACAAAGCCCAGTGGGGTCTGGATTTCACCTTCAGCCCAAAGGCACAATTATCCTATAAAACATTAGGGGAATCATTAATGTGATGGGTTTCACCCCTGCTTCCCACGAAGCCAAGCCTCACACTTGCTCCTCCTCTTGCCCCTTGCCTGACTTCAGCCAAATCTGAGCAAGGGTGGAAAGTCTCTGAGATAACTCAGGTCCCTGATAAGCTCCTGGGAAGGGACAGAGACGGCAGCTCTCCCCTCTGCCTGCAGTGCCGGTCAGGGACAGATTGCCCATTAGACAGCAGAGAGCCCCCACATGCCAGTGGTGAGATGTCAAGGCTGCAGGGATTGGCCAAGCCCAGCAATACTGCCTCTAGTGAGAAACCCGCCTTTGGGTCCCCTGTCCCCGCAGTCACAAATTCACGTGAAACTGGGGACACTTTCTCTCTCTGAAGAGCAGAGCAGTACTTGGGATGGTGTGGGCTGAGGTCAGCCACTCTCCCCTAGACCTGTCTCCGGTGTCCCCAGGGAGCCTGTCCCTGCACAAGACCCACAGCGGGTGACATCAAAAATCACAAGCTCCCTTGGGCTTCACCAGGGTCTCCCCAATCCCTGTGGGTCCCCAGCACCCCTGTAAGCCTCGTGCTCTGCTGCCTCCCCGCAGACCGCAAGTTCCTCATTGCCAACGCCCAGATGGAGAACTGTGCCATCATCTACTGCAACGACGGCTTCTGCGAGATGTTCGGCTACTCCCGCGTGGAGGTGATGCAACGGCCCTGCACCTGTGACTTTCTCACCGGCCCCGACACCACCAAGAGCTCCATTGCCCAGCTCACCCAGGCCCTTCTCGGCTCCGAGGAGTGCAAGCTCGAGATCCTCTACTACCGCAAAGACAGTAAGGGTTGCTTTGTGCCGTGCTCCAGTGTGGGAGGTGTGACCTGCCCTGGATTTGGGCTGTGAGAAGCCAGTGGTGGGAGACAAACATGATCTGAAGCTACCAGGGTGTCAGGACTGCACCCAGGCTCAGGGCTTTGCTGAGAGCAAATCCAGAGTGGCTACTGGTGGGATGAAGGCATCTCTGCTGTCATGGAGCACGTTGGGACCTTGAGTGATAGAGGATGTTGCCAGATTATTTGGGAATCAGGTCATTTGTGAGCCGGGGATGGCTCAGAGCTCCTGGGACAAGCAATATCATTGCTTGTGAGACCAAGGAATCCTGCACCAGGAATGAGAATCCAGTGGGAAGCCCATGGAGAAGCCAGGCTGGGAAACAGGTCTCCCAGTCTGTGCTCCAAGATGAGATGAGACAGACCCCGATCTCTGCTGAGAGTGGGTGCAGCTGACAGCCTCAGAGCTGCCTTTCCAGAGAGCAGGATGCGGCTGTGCGTGCACAGATGGAATTACGCTAAGATGAAAATGAAGCTTTGATGGAAAATACGAGTGATTAGTTCTAATACAGCAGGAAGTTAAATAAATATTTAGTGCTTGATGCTGCAAAACAGCAGTGGCTAGGGCTCCCAGGGGCAGGGAAATGCAGGTCCAGTGCTCATGGGAGGCTAGAAATATGAAGTGTTTCCTTTTCTTAACCTGTGGAGCTTTCCCATCACTTCAGATTGTATTGATGGGGGCTTGGCCTGAGCACAGGGCTGCACCCCACTGCTGGCAGCTCCTGAGCAGCCAGTTAGAGGAGAACCACTGGAAGCAAAAGAAAGGAGCAGGCAGGAGCCCTGGCTCGCAGCCCAGCACCCTATCTTGGGAGCTGGCACCTGAGTGTCCTGGCCTCCCTCCCAGACCCTATCTCCCGGGCTGGCATCCAGCTGCCAGGCTCCCGGAGTTATTCACTGGCAGCACCTCTGCGTGTTATCCCGGCCTTATCCGGCAGAACCTGACCCTGTGTGGTGGCAGGATCTGGACACTCGGTCGAGGCTCTTCCTGTGGGGCCAGTCCTGGGTGGGGAGGGGCCGTGAGTGGTGCCAGGGCTGGGTGCAAGTGCCCCCCTCAGCAGCCGCAGGGCCTGGCTGGAGCCCAGCGCAGTGCGCGAGACACACAGAGAGGCGGCACACACTGTCCCCCTGCTCCCATCCCAGTGCCAGTGCGTGGCCATGCACTGGCTGTGGCAAGGACAGCGTGTGCAGCCCTGTTCCATTTCCTCCCTCCCTCCCTCAGGATAGTTTCCCATTCCATCCCTGGGGACTACTTGGCTTGTGAGCCCGATCCATCGCCATGCTCCCTGCTTTGAAGCATTCCTGCTGGGCTCACGGGATGCTCGGTGCTGTCCTCAGGGCCCTGCTCTTCCTCTAGGCCACGGGGAACTCTCATTGCAGCTCTGAGCTGCTTTCTTCTCTTTTTTATTAAAAAAGGGGGGAAAAAATAAAAAAGCCCAGAAGCAAACCCTTCATGTCTATTTTTAAAACCTAGCCCCACCAGCAGTATGCTTTCCAATTGTTTCCCCCCAGAACTCAGCCTGCAACAGCTCGGCCCATTATAAATGGGTCTTATCGGCAAAGAAAAGGCTTTTGCATTACAGGGAGCTGCTGCTTAATTAGCCGGCAGAGCTCCGAACCTGCCTGTCCTCCTTTTCATACCAGCAGCACCAATCTCCAGCCTCGACCTGCTGTTTATTACTGCAGTACTCCCGGCTCTGCAGCTTGCGGGGTTGTTTCCTCGCTTTTCTGCCTGACAGAGGCAATATTATACCCAAAATCTGCCCGTTGGAGCCACCCAAGCAGGGCCAGGGTGGGATGGATGGAGTAGGTAGGAAGGGGCCACCCAAGGGTGTCTGGGCCAGTGGGTTCTGGGGACAGGCAGGATGCAGAGTGATGGGGTGATGCGTGTCCCTGGGGACAGCCTGGCTGCTCGGTCCCCACCCAGATGCCCATGCTGTCATCACCTAATTATAAACAGAGCCAAATGAGCCAGGGGTGCCAACAGTGAGCCCAGCTCCAAAATGGAACCAAGAACCAGCTACCCATGGGGAAAGATGGGACCAGCCCAGCCAGGGCAGTTGTCCCTCCCTGCCACACCAGCCCCAAAATGCCTTGGAAAGAGGCAAGAGCCCATTCGCAGCCTGTATGGGCTCCAAGCCTCAGCTCAAAGCTGGGACATCAGTGAAAAGTTAATTTCCTTACAAGATGCTACACAGCTGGAACCGGCCCAGACAGGGGAGTCAGCACAGGACCAGCTCCTGCCACAGCGAGGAGCAGCCATGGCCTCCAGCCCTGGGGACACACTGTCCACTGCAGCCAGGGCAAGCTCAAATCCTCCAGCATTCCCTAACGATGACACCAAGGAGCTGGTGGAGCTGAGCTGCATCCAGGGTTGGGTTTTTTCCCTCCCCAGGGGTGATGTGTTTTGCAGAGAAGCCACTGGCCAGGGCTCACAGGGTCCCCAGAGCAGAAGGTGGCCTCAGGTGCTGAGTGCCACAGTGCTAGCATGGCCTGAACAGCAGCAGCTGGTGACACTCGCTCTGCTTAATCTGCATGAATGTGATGCTGGTGAATATGAAAGGGGAGATGTGGCTGCGACAGCTGGAGCAGCTGGTGGGGTAGCCCCAGCCCCTCCATCGTGTCCCCTCCTGTTCCGAGCCCACAATTTGTCCCCTCCAGCAGCAGTTTGTGTCAGTCCCCTTGGAAATGGGATTAGGGACTGGGATCAGGCTGGCAAACTCATAGAACTGGTGTGAAAGCTAGGATTTTCCTGGGGCCTCCAGGAGTGGGAGGGTCAGAGAGTGATAGGAGTGCCCCGTGGCACCCAGTATATCCTCCCAACAGGTCCCCATGGGGGGCCCGAGCAAGCAGGCAGGCAGGCATGGGTTGGGAAGTGTCACCACACCCAAAGGGGGCAGGGGCACTCATGTGACATGTCCCCTCTGTCCCCAGCCCAGGACACGTCCGTGGCACTGCACCTCTCCAGCAGCTGCTGCCAGGAAGCCTGGCTAAGGCAGGTGGGGATGGATCCAACCAGGGTTTCTCCCTTTGTAAACAGCAGCATGTGGTGTGCCCAACGGGTGCACTGGGAGCAGGAGGGCAAATCCCACCAGCAGCTGCTGGATCCTGGCACTGTCAGGGCAGCCCCAGGGAGCCTCTGCTCCTGTCCTGTGGGGAGGTCAAGGCAGGACTAAGGGGATTTCGTGGGTGCTGGAGGAGTAGAAGGCACAGACAGCTGACAAACCCCAACCCCAAGTTGAGATCTTGGCTTGTACAAACCCACAGGGTTTATGCCAAGCTAGGGCTGTTTGCTGTTTGTTTTAAGGGTCAGTCTGTGACCTCGGGAAAGGGATGGATACCATGGCCCAGCTCCAGATGGGAACTTATAAACATCCCGCCTCGCAATGGCAAAAACTCTGGTCCCAGAGATCCTGTGCTGTGGAGCCAATTCTGCCATCCTTGGCAAGGCTGTGCTGCAGCTCCAGACGCCTCCATTGCCCTGGCTGTGCCCCAGGGCCAGTGTGACTAGGGCACAGAGCTGGAAGAGACACATTTTTCATCCTCTGCTGCTCCACAGATGCTTTCTGCTTGGACCTGATGTCCCATGAACAAAAGGACAGGCCCAGATCATCCCCAGCACCTCCAGGAATGCTGCCTGGAGGAGGCTTTTTCCTGAAATCCCTGCCCTGGCAGAGTCCCTGATTCCTACCCCCAGCCCTCCATCCACATCCTTAATGACCTTTGCATCCCCAGTGGGAGGCAGCCCCATGTGCCATGGGAACAGAGCCCTGGGATGGCTGGATAGCCCTGGGAAATGCTGTCAGCACTGCAGCTTTGGCCACACAGCCCCGCTCTAAGATGAACTAATTCCTGCAGACAGTGGGATTTAGCAAGGGAAGGACCGAGGGCCTGGGCATGGCCACTCACTTTGCTTGCAGAGGAAGTTAAAATGCATTTTGCCAACCTCCTGTATTGATCCAGGACTCCTTTCGGCTCCTAGGGATCAGAGTATCCTTCCACCTGCACCCAAAACTACCCTGCTAGGCTTGGATTTTTCTTGTGGCCATATTTTGGTGGGTACCCTCAGCCATCTGATACTCCTGGTTTTCCTTCTGCACTGCTGCTTCCAGCCAGTGAAGCCTGTGAGCACAGGAATCCCTGCCCTTCCTCACTGCACAGGGGAACCTCCGTCCCGCTGATGTTACTTAATAAGGTCATTTTTCTGGTCTGCTGTCCTGGCGGGTTGCAGTCTCCTGATGCCCTGTCTGGGTGTGGGGAGAGGGGCCAGGGCAGAGCTTGTGTTGCACTTTCTCCCCTTCGCAGGGGGATGCAGACCTGCAGGGGCTCACCCCAGCTCCCAAGAGTGACCAATCCCCCTCTAGCTCAGACTCTATCTCCATTTTTTTCCCATCCCACCTCAGGGATTTGCTTTAGGGCCTCCCAGCAATCTGCAGTTCCCTTTGAAGTTCTACCCAGCCCCAACACTGATTTATCCCAGGATGGGAGCACAGCTTGGCCCTCCAAGCTTCCCTCTGGGCATGCCAGCCATCCCTGGAGCAAAGCTCTGTTCCCATCCCTGTCCCCGTCCCCTCCATGCCCTTCCCAGCCCCTCTCCTCTGCTCCTTTATATAATACCACTATAGATTTAGCCACTCTGCCATGAGACCCTGCAGATTAAATCTCCTGGCTGGGGGAAGGGCAGGCCTGGGTAAGAGCTCCAAGCACAGATTAATAGCTCGCTTTTTTTAATATTCATAACAATGCTGGCTTGTGTCCAGCTCTCGGAAACCCCCGTGTCCTGTTGATTAGTTTAATACTGATGATACTGACAAATGCATTAACCACTGGTGGCTGCAGGGGATAAGAGGGACAGGGAGGGAGGGCCCCCAACAATGACATTTTTAATGTTATTAAGTGTTGGCTTTTATCAAGGTCAGAAGACACGGTGGGTCAGAAAGCACAAAACTCACTCAGCCTGGGGGAGCTGGGCTGGGTGCTGGAAGATCAAACCCCAGAGTTCAGGGAATGAGCCGGTTTTCCCAGCCCATACAAGCCCACCACATTGGCTGTGAGACCCTTCAAACCAGCATCCATTTCATACCCCACCTGCTGAGCCCCTCCTGCAGCCCCCAGGCTGAGTTGCACCCCAGATGGGCACAGGCACCCTCATGCAGGTGGCCACAGAGCACACGCAGGTTGTGAATGCCCCCAGGGCTCCTCCAAGAGATCATTTGGTGGCTGGATAAAATTAGATGGATGGAGACAGATTAGCTGAACAGCTGAAGGGAAGAGACAGTCAGATGGATGGGGACAGTCGACCAAGGAACGAGGATGGGAGGGCAGGCCTGAGGTCTCTCCCAGGGCTGGCTCAGCCCACTGTGCTACAGCAGGTCTGGGGTGCCTGGTTTTTGGGAAGACGGATTCAATATTCTGCAGAGCCTAGACTGGCCTACCATAGAGAAACTGAGTCAGGGCAGAGGGTGCCACGGCTCTCCCAGCTGCAGCCTCTCCACAGAGCTGGGGGTACCCCAAATCAGAGCTGCATAGAGACCCCAAATCCTGGGGGAACGCCCTGGTTTTGGGCCAGGCTTAAGGGAATCTGCTGCTGCCATCCCTGGCCCTGATACTCGTTCCCTTGACACCTCCATGCTGTGAGATGTGGGTCTGAGCAAGGCACTGAGTTCCTGACATGCAGGGCTCTGCCTAATGGGGCCACTTTTGGGGTGATTCCCCTGGTTTTGGAGGGTCTTACACCTAATTAACTTTTGGCCAACCCTGAATTGGCCAGGCAGTTGGACTAGATTATTGCTGTAGTTCCCTTCCAACAGAAATAGTCTATTTTATTTAATTTAAGCAGGGATCAGCGAGGGGCTCACAGTGACATTGGCCAGGGCTGCTCAAGCTCAGCACCTCCCAGATTTGCAGGATCAAACCAGGCACCAGCTGCCACCCAAACCCACCCCCAGCCATCTCCCAGCTGCTCCTTATATCCCTCCAACTGGATGTAACTGGGCCCAGTTTTCAGCTGTTCAGTACTGGCTATGGGATTAACCCTTTCCCATGCCACATAAGGCCTGCCAGGGTCTAGCCCCACTGAGAACAGCTCAGAGCCCATCCCCTCCTACTGCCATGGAGAAGCTTAGGAAGGAAACATGAAGTGGTGAAGGAATACAGGAGAGCAGAGCCCCTGGGCCAGGCCTGGGCTATCTGGATCAGAATTCCCAGTCCAGGGGGAAGCATGGAGTTGATGGCTGCCCATGCCAATGAACCATGGGGGTTCCAGGGAGTTAGTAATGCTTCAAAATCACCCCTGGGGGAAAAAAACTCCTCATTTTCTAACACACCAAAGGAGAAAGCACCCATGAGTGGGCTCCTGTGTGCACAGCCCCTGCTCATGCCAGTGCCAGCATTGACACCGGCAGAGCTGTGGTGTCCTGGGGGTGGAACCAGGCCATCCCAGCAGGCACGTGCCACCTCAGCACTGCCCAGAACACCTCACCCACCCAGCATCACTTACTGGGCATCTCTTCATCTAAAGATCCCTAAAAATCCTGACAAAGGGAGGGAAAAGAGTTCACTTCTTCCTGCTCCACACATAGGTAACCTGTCACAGGCCAGGGAGGGAGGGAGGGNAAGGAAGGAAGGAAGGAAGGAAGGAAGGAAGGAAGGAAGGAAGGAAGGAAGGGAAAATCACGGCCGCTGGGGTCTTTAAACAGATTTCACCATATGCATTTCTTTCCCGTTCTTGTGCCTGTGTGTGTGCACATCCCTGACGTCACGGCAGATTTTGAAGTTGCCCGATGCCGGCCATCTGCTCCTGATTACGGGAGGCCCTGAGCTCCTTAAAATTATACGCAGAAAGGCCGACATGGCCCTCAGGGCTGGAGCGTGGCCACGGCTGGAGCGGGAGCGTTGGCTCGGCCGGCAGCACTGCCCTACCCCATCTGCTAATCCCTGCTGATCAGAGCAAGGGGAAAGGCCAGACCAGGGATCTGCATGGGGCAAAAACTGCCGTGGAAGGAGGTGGCTTGGCTCCACATTGGCTGGAATGGTACCTGGCTTCTCCACCATCTCTAGGAGTTTTGGGATAGGAGCCTGAGGATGCTCGGGGGTTTTGCCAGAGGGATCATGACAGTGGCTGTGGCTCGGGAGGTCCTGCAGACAGCTCAAGGAAGGGACTTGCAGTGATTATACCCTAAGGCAGGGTTTTTGGAGGATTTGGTGGGAATAAAGCTGGCAAAGGAGGTGGGAAACCACCTGTATCCTTCACTTGGTGCTTTGGAAAAGACCTGCAGGTGTTTTCGGTTGCCTCTAATTGCAGCCTGGTGCCTGGCTGCTGCACAGGAAGAGCCACATGGTCGAGGTGACATCCAAGAGAAAAATCTGTATGGTCACATTTGGGGTCCTCCTCACAGCCTCCATCACTCACAGGACACTGAGCCAGTCTTTGTGCCCCCTTTGTGCCTCAGTTTCCCCATGATGGGACGAGGCCATGCCTGACCACTCCATGCCTTTAGGGAATGTCCTTGGGGGCTGTCACACTGATCCCACCCTGTCCTGACGCCCGTGTGGTCGGGATCACCCCCACTGCCTGCATCCAGTCCCCAAAAACTGTCTGGAGATTGCAGGGCAATTAACTGCAGCATGATTACAAGCAGGATGTTTAATGAGGTTAAACCACTACCTGGGACTTCCTGAGTTCTTAATTACTCACTCTTTAATTGCTGCTCTCAAGTACATTAATATAAATGACTGTCTGGGACAGAAAAAAGAGATGTGATCAGTGTGATTGGGATGCTTCAGGGATATGGCCCTTTCCCAGGGTTCTATATCCTCCACTCCCCACCAGCAGGGATTACACCCATCAAAGTGCTTAAAATCCCATTTTTCTGCCGAAAGTATTTGGTGCTGGGAGGGAGGGGGAGGTCAGAATCTCCTGTGCAGCCCCCCTGAGCCTGTGTCTGCTTGGCAGCCTCGTGTTTCCGCTGCCTGGTGGATGTGGTGCCTGTGAAGAACGAGGAAGGCGTTGTCATCATGTTCATCCTCAACTTCGAGGATCTGGCACAGCTCATCGCCAAGAGCACCGGGCGGAGCCTGCACCAGCGCCTGTCGCAGAGCTGGAACAAAGGTGGGTGCCCGGGGGCGCTGGGGACCTGGGAGAGCAGCACCCTCATCCATGGTTTTCTTGGGACCACGAGGGGACTGAAGGATGCACCTGTGCCTGGGCAGGATCCCGCACGGGAAGATGTTTGTGTTTTTGCACAGCTGCAGCTCTCCCTGCTCAGGGTCTGGTCCAGCCAAACCCCAGCTGGATGGGAAAAGACTGTTTGGGCCAGCCGTGCTCCCCTTGCACCCACAGCTGCCCGCACACACTTCCTGAAATCCCAGAGACCTGGGAACAGGGCTGGGACTGACCCCCTGCATGGGATGGTGCATTTTTGAGAGGAGGTCTCGCTGTGAGTGGAGCTGTGCAGTCCCTTCTGTGAACCCCCCGGATTGCTGGATCTTTTTCATATTTAACTCTGGCTTGGGCTGGAGCTGCTGGTGTGGGGCAGGAACTGTGTGCAGGGTCATCGGGAGGGCATGGGGACATTTGGTGTCACCAACAGCATGGCTGTGCTATGGGGATGTCACTGCAGGCAAATGGCACAAGGATGGCTGCACTGCAATGGCTCAGCCTACCCCAGTTTCAGGCTATTCCCCACTCTCCTAGGCTCATTCCAGGGTTTTGGAGACAGTGGAAAATTCAAATTCCCTTTTTTGGGAAGACTGGATCAAGGGGAAGCTGTGATGAGGCTCTCGAGGGGATGTGGATATTCAGGGATGCAGATGTTAGACCTGACAAAGAGCTGCAGCTTCTAAACCTCCTCCTTCCATAAGCCCTCAGTGCTGGTCACCTCTACTTGAGTCAGGGAAATAATCCCACATCTGCCTTCATGAAAGCATTCCCTAGGGCTGCTGCTGGGAGGCTTTGGGCAGGCCTCAAAATAAAGCTGTGGGAGCAACATGGGTCTGTCCCCTCATGGCACATGGGGTGGCACAGCAGGACCAGGATCAGAGCCAGGGCCACATCAGGGAACGATGGGGACAACTGCCCATTGAACTGCAGTGTGTGACTCTCAGTGCACTCCCACTCAGTGCATATCTGTATCCTGGAGCCATTCAGATGTCTGTGTATGCAGGCACCAGCAGAGATTTATTTGGGTTTTTATGGCCAGACATGCACACAGGGGGCTCATGGATGTGTGTGTGTGAATGGACAGATCACTGTGCATGTGTTCGTAGGTCTGTGAAGTGATGAGATTCATATTTTTGATGGATTGCTTTAGTACCAGCTACCCTCTATGCATGACCTGCTGAGGAAATCCTAAATCCCAGCACCAGTGTTGCTTTGCAGCCCCACCAGCTCTCAGAATATCTCAACATATGATGCACCCATACCCCATCCCACCCAAAGAGATACCTTTGGCAGAAGGCACCCAAATCAAGAATACCTGTCACTTCCCTGCATGTTGGATGTTGTGTTGTGCATCCCAAGGGGTGTTTCTTGGGTTTCACTCCAGTGACAGGGAGTGTGGAAAGGCCAGAGCTGCTGGTGCCAGTCCAGATCGGGTTCTTGTGCACAGGTTTTCTTTAATTGCATAGCCAGAGGTGGCTGCGTTGCTGGTCGCCAGCTCATTGGTGTGCGGGGAAAGTCGGATGCTTTGCTTCTTCCAGCTGAAAAGCTGTTCTGGGCAGTGGGGAAGAGGAGAGCAGAGGGAGCCCATGTGGTACTCCATGGGCAGGGGCATTTCTGGGCAGCTGGGCAGGCTGGGACCCTGCCCAAGTAGCTCGGTGGTGTTTTGGGGCTGGATGAGGGAGGCTAATCTTGCCAAAAGCAAAGAGCTCCTCAACACGCTGCTTTTTCCCAGGGGACGATGTCTGCGGAGCTCATGCCACAGCCTGTGCGCCCCAGCATTTAGAGCCCCTTTCATGCAGTTAGGGAGCACAGTTTGGTGCTGCTGGATGGGCTCCTGGGCTGACCCAGGCCCCGAGGGTGTGAACCTAGCTGCTCACACGAACTCTGCAGTAGCAAGTGACCATGGTCTCCTCTAGAAGAGGACAAGTGCCTTTGCATTGAGTGTCACAACCAGGGGCATTGGGTCCTCTCCACATCTGGGCTCTTCCTCTCCTGCACCTCTCTCACAGCTCCTAGCAGCCCTGGCTGCCCTTGTCCCAGCCCCAGTTCCCAGAGGAGTGGTCTCCTGGTCCCGTGTGATGGCAGGAAGGGACCCACCTGTGTGGTCCAAATTCCCTCACTGAAAAACCAAAACAAATCCAGGAACAAAATTGCTGGAACTACATTTCTTTCAATGCCTTTCTAAATTACCATCTCTACTGTGTGGGGTTTTTTTTCCCTAAAGTTCCACCAAGGAGATTTACAGGCTCGATTTCCTCCAGGTCCAAATCCCTTAAGTGGCTTTAACCTCTTTAATTGGCTTAGGGATGCTCTGCACCTTTCCCATGTCACATCTGCAGTTGTAGGGAACTCTTCTCCAGCTGAGAGGAGCTTGCTGCCAGGTCAGGGTCTGCCTTGAGCACACAGCAATGTGATGGCATGGGAATAGCAAGTGCTTTGGAGGAGGAAGGGCCACACAGCACATGCGTCCCCCAAAGCCACCCAAAATTCTCGGTAGCCTCTCCCCTGTCCCACCTCCCTCCAGCCATCCACATGCAGCTAGGTCACATCTTTCTCTCTTGTGTTTTGTTTTTCTTTTTAACAAGGTGAAGGTAGGAGTTTGAAGTTTAGTCTCCCGTCCCTGCGGCGACTCAAAATCCAGCGGAAATCTCTGCCCACCAGTGAGTTTGATGGAGTAGCCATTGACTATGGAAAGGTAACCGTAGCCTTTGTCTGATATAAGCCCACGCCTCAGGCCAGGTCCCAGTGCTCTTCCTCGCTGTCCCCATCCTGCTCCCCCTCGGCTGCTGTGGCTCGGGCCATCTCCAGCGGCAGGGCCCGGCATGAGGTCAGTGCTGAGGGTGGCCCTGCCGAGCGCCGGCCCTGCCAAAGGCTGGCCCCGCTGAGCGCTGGCAGCGAGCGCGGTGCTTTGGCGCGTGGGCTGGAGCTCGCCGGTGCTGCTCTGCACATTGCGTGGCTCGTGGGGGGAGCGGGAGATGTGCCAAAGCGGGGAGGAAGGGCTGGTGCCATACTGCAAGTTGTCCAGGATGGTGGAGCTCCAGGGAGTGGTCCCCACCTCGAGGAGGGGACGTGCTGGTGGCTGTAGGAGCATGAGGAGGTGTGCTCTGAGCAGGGACTGGCAGGCTCATTCCCCCATGTTTTCTTGGCAGGGACCAGGCAGCACAGGCAGGTCCAGCTTCTTAGCCCTCCAGCAAAGATTGTGCTTCCCATGATGGAGGGTGATGCTGTCACCGACCTTGAAAAACTGTTGCTGGGACTTGTTTAGAGATTGCTGTTCTTGGTGGCTTTCTGACTGTCAAAAGTGCTCAGGGTACCTCCAGTCAAAGACCTGTTGTTTTCTGAAATGCTGCAGCTCAAGGCTGTAAGCAGGAGGCTTCTGCTCTGCTAAGGCATCCCCAGGTGCCAGGGTCTCGTTGTGCTGAGTGTATCCAGACAGCCTGGATAAATCTGCTACCCCAAATCATAGATATCATGAGATGGAAGGTGCCTGTCTTCTCAGAGGTTGTGCTTATGGTAGGTTGAAGATGTGCGTAGGGTTATCAGATGCTTTGGGTATATCGTTCCTATAGACACCAGCACGGCTAAAAGCTCTGGGTACCCCCAGGCTGGAGCTGCACGAGGCACTGCAGTGTTTCAGGGCACACACATGGAAAATGTGCATTGAGGACAACCTGATGATCCACCATTTTGCTGGAGGTTGGCCAAGTGGGCTCAGTCCTGTAGGTGCAGGGCCAGCCAGCAGCCAGCCTCTCCAGGCACCCCATCCTAAAACCTGGCCTAAGGGCCTTAGGGATGGTGAGAAGTGCCACAGTCCCTCCTGTGGGTATTACTGGAGGGGCACAATCCCACAGGTTTCTGCTCCAGAAGGTGCACACCCCATGGCAGAAGTTAAAGTCTGCAAACTCTTTAGGTCTCCAGGGAAAAGGTTCAGCCATGGCTAACAGTGGCTGTAGGAGAAGGAGGACCGATACGGTCAAATTTGCAAACCCAGCAGCTCCTGCAGCGCTTCCTGGTGCAGAGCACATCCTCTCCCATAAACACCAGCACAGGGCCTGGGCACTGACCCTCGGTGGTGGCCTGAGCTCTTGCAGCAGGTGAGGGAAGGGCAGCCCCAGTGGCGGGACACAGGGACATCTCAGAAAACTGCATGGCACAGCAGGTCCTCCAGGCAAGCCTGTCCCTAGGTCTTCTCTTCTCTTGCTCTCACCTGCTTCCCAGCTGTGCAGCATCGCCTTGCAAACCTCCCCGCGGCCGCCCAGCCTCCAGCAGGAGCTGGTAGGAGGTAGGAGCTGCCAAGTCCCCAGGGACTCGGTCGCCCCACTCCAAAGCAGGTCCTGCTCCAGGCTGGAGATGACCTCAGGAACTGCAGTGCTTCCCAGTCCTCTGCCTCTCCTCCTACCTACCCCGGCTCCCTCTCCTTCCCCCTCAGCACGCGGGGACTCCTTCTAATGCAACGCTTTCTCCTGGCTGTCTTAAAGCCTGGTGGTGACTCCCTGATTTTGAGGGACTTGAAGACATCGCCCAAGGAAAACTGTATGCAGTCAGAGACCGAATCCCTCCTGGAAAAGGAGCGGAGGCCAAGCCTGGAGGCCGACCCCACCCTACAACACTCGTCCCCGAAACAAGAGCCTCCCATGCTGGGCCCACGAGGGTCGTACCCTGCGTGGGGTTTCTTTCGGTCTCGCCCTGGGGGCAGCTTCCACAGCCTCCGCAGGGTCTCCTCCTTGGACAACTTTGAGGCTGCGAGGTCTGAGTTCCAGAGAAAATTCAGGGAAAGGAGGGCAAACTCAGGTAGGGAAAAACCCCGGAGCTGTCGGTTCTACTGTGGGAGTCAGGGTTCTGGCCATGGACTCAGCACATCTCAGGGGGGAGGTCGAGGTCTCTTTTCCCTCTGCAAAGTGGAGATTATCTGGGTCTTCTCCCCAAAACCCACTGGTCTCCATGCGATTCCCTGTATAGGCAGGTCCTGCTCTGTAGGTAGAGCCATGCATGGTTTGTGTGCGAGATGTGAGACCGTGTGAGGTTGCGTTCAGCTGCCCCACATGAGGGGCATCCCGATGCCATCCCACCTTCCCCGGAGGGAGGGAAGGGGTCTGCAGGCATGTGCAGTGTGAGCTGTGTCCATGTGTTGGAGGTGGGTGAGACACTGGCCAAACCACTCCAAAGACCACTCCACTTCACCACGTCCAGACCTCTGGGTCTCATGAGAGTGATGATGGCAAATTAGATGGAGGTCAGGAAAGAGAAGCCTCTCAACTGAGGATGAGAAAGATTGGTCTGTGGAATCTGGCTGTAAAAATGGGCTGGGGGTTCATGATCCTCCAATAGTCACAGGTTATGGACCCTCAGGAGGAGACAATATAGAGGGATGGAAGGGGAATGAGCAGCGAGAAGGGTGGCAGCAGGAGGGCTGCTGCTAACTGGGCACCTTCACAATGTCTTCAGACACCTCCTGCCCACACCACCAATGGGGTCAATGTCAGAGTGCAAGGGTTAGAAAGGGTAAAAAATTGAAAATACAACCCTGCCCTGCCTGTAGGAGATGGAAAGGTTGGTACACACTGGCAACAGTGCCTGGGCATCTTCCTGCAGCCCTGGGTCTGGGTACAGGCTCCCACTCATGACAACACGTTGCTACAAACCTGACCATGAAATGACCACCTCCACAGCTTCCTCCCTGGTCCTGCACTGGGGTGACCCAGAGGCAGGTCCCCAGGGAGAAATATCAGGATCCACCCTCACTACAGCTCTTCTTCTGGAGAAAGTTCTGACCTCCCTACCTGGAGCTGGGGGTGCAGGATACATCCAAGTGGGAATATCATCCAACTCCTGGTTCAGTTTGGTGGCCAAAAACCAAGACAGCAGCTCAGGAGCTATGATTGTCAGGCTAAAGCATGCAAGGGTGGAGGAGAACGACCTCCTCCTTTGTCTGTTTTCATGCCAGCTTTGGCACCTCTCCCTGGTGAATCTCAGTGGGTTGGTCCCCAACCCACTACGGTCGTCAGGGTAGCAAAGGACATTGAGTGTCACTGTGTTTTGGCAGCTGGTCTGAGCCCCCTGAAGGAGGTTTAATGGTGAAAAGATGGGTGACGTGTGGGAAAAACAGCCCTCTCTCAGGCATCCCAGGTTGGGCATCCCACGTCTGAGCCAGCCTGAAGAAGTCAAGCCTTTATGGCCAAGCAGACTTTGGCACCTTTTGGTGGCACCTTGTGGTGGTTCCCAACTCCTGGAGGTCCTACACGAGGTCAGGGCTCTGGGGATCTTGTTCCTGCTCACGCTGCACTTCTCAATACTCCTCTTCATCCTCTTTCAGAGGCTTCCCATGTCAAACCCAACCCCCCAAACTCCACCTCAGACTCGGACCTGATGAAGTACCGGACCATCAGCCAGATCCCCCAGTTCACCCTCAACTTCGTGGAGTTCAACCTGGAGAAGCACCGCTCGGGCTCCACCACAGAGATCGAGATAATTGCTCCCCACAAGGTGATGGAACGCACTCAAAACGTCACCGAGAAAGTCACACAGGTATGTGGGCAGTGACGTGCCACCAAGGCAGTGATGGGGTGCTGGTGTTGCTGCTGGGGGACAGTCACAAGCACTCCAGTGGCTTTTGAAGGAGAGAAGCAGAGAGGGCAGTGACACCTGGAGATTCCACCCCAGGAAAAGCCAGTATCCTTGTGTTTGGTTATGCCTTCCTCTGAATGGCTGAAATTCTTGTTTTAGTCCCCTAAATGAGTATTTCTGGTAATTTGTGGCCAGGGAAACACCAGCATGAACTGTTCATGATGGTGGCCTTGAAGGGGACACGCATTTGCATGTTTGTGTGTGCATGTGGCTTCTTTTGCGGGGAGCTCTGGCCACTGCTCCTGCCCCCCAGCGTTGGGAATGGAGCCCCTGGGGCACCGAGGTGCCCAGCCAGGGACCCGGCCTGGTGTCAGCACGCTGAGGGCCGCAAGATCCCCTGGGAGACAGCAGGTGGCACTGCACTGTCACCAACACGTGTGGCACCGCCTGTCACTGCAGGGTTCACTTAGGCACTGTGACCCAAAGGGATGCACACGGAATAGTACATGGGGATATCAGAGTGCAGGAAAGGTGCTGATGTACCCCACAATCCCGAGTAAGGAACTTTTCTACCTGTGGGGAAACTGAGGCACAGGAGAGCCTCAATGTAATAAATACTTCTAGGGGCACCTCCTATTGTTGCCAGCAGCATCCCAGGGCAAATTTAATGAAAATGCAGCCATCTGATCCCAGAAAAGCCTCCAGACTTGGGAGTTTGCTCCTTCAGAGTGGGGTACTATGCAGGATTCTCCTTCTGTCTCAGTGCCAGCAAACCTCTAACTTCACAGCCTCCATGCACAGGGGATGGGCTCCCCACTTCACACATCATGTAACAGTTCTTAGGCTTGTTTTCCCCCTGGCTTGGCCCCTTCATTAGTCCCTCAAAAATGGGCGTGACTGCAGTGACCCAGGATTAGCCCCTGAACTCCCCAGTGGGATGGTGAGCAGCCTCCATGCCCCGGTCCCCATCACAAGGAACACACCGGGGATCAATGGTCACACTGGGGTGACTGTCACACCAGTGGGTGTTGGCCACTCAGTGTGAGGTCAGTAGCTGGTTGTGGAATGATAGGATCAGGTGGTGGCCGTATGGCCCTGCAGTGCAGCACCCACAGAGGTCAATCTTCCCTTCACTTTCAATTTCCAGATGGGATGGGATGCGGACAGGACAGGATGGACCTCTCCTCCGTGCCGCACCTCCCCTTTCCAGGGAGGACCTGCCTGTCCTCACCCCAGTGTTCCCCACACCTCCCACCAAGCCACAGCTCCCCACTCCTGGCTGTTAAATAATTCATGGTGAGGCAAAGACAGTGGCGAGACACCGTCTAAAAATACCAGCGGGTGTGCAGGGAGTGGAGACGGGCCCTGTTTGGGATGGTCTGGCCCTGCACTGAGCTGGCAGGGAGGGCAGGCCACAAGTGCAGTGAAGGTCCCAGGCTCAGCCTCGCAGGGCTGTGGCTCTGGAGCTCAGCTGGAGGCACGTGGGGATGCTGTGGGGTCAGTGTCACCAGGCTAGGGTCCTGTCTGCAGGTGGCATGTGTCCCAGTCCCCCAAGTCTGCCCCGCTGGGCAGGAGGGTGCTGGGGACAGGGATGGAGGGCTGAGCTGTGTCAGGATACATGCTGGGAGGGACACTGGGTCACTGCGAGCCTGCAGCCAGCTCCGTGGGCCTGGAGCTGCCCAGCCCCTTGTGCTTGAGGCTCTCCTGGAGGTGCTTCTGGAGTGGCCCCCACCCCAGCCCAGTGCCCTTATCCCCAGCACCAGGCAAGGGACAGGGAAGGTGATGGGTACCAGGCACCACGGGGCATGAGCAATGGCCTGGGTTAGCCAGGGTCACAGGAGCCTCCCCTCTGTCACCCACAGCCTACACACACCCTGCTCCCTCCTGCTCCTCCTTCTCCCTTCTGCACTCCCTCACTCAGTGCCAGCACCCAGCACCCTACACCATGAGCCTGCGGCCGGGAAGTGCAGGAGGAAGGGGACAAGGGAAGGGGCACCCAGGAGGATCACCACAGGGAACACTGGCACTGCCACCTGCAGAGACTCCCAGGGCCACCCAGTCCACCCAAGGGTGACCTTCCCATCCCCTAGGGACAGAGAGGAACAAGGCTGCAGCTGCTCCCTACTCTGTGTTGGTTTGGATGCTCTTCTGGGGGTTGTTTCTTTACCCTTTTCTGCTTCAGACCTTTGGGGCTGTGGTTTTTCATTCATTCCTGCCTGGAAAGCAAGAGGGCTTAACGTGTTCTTGCTTCTGCTGCAAGAGCTAGGTGCCAGGAACAGGGATGACAGGCAGGGCAGGTGTCCCAGCATAAGGAACAGTATTTGGTGGCCCAAATTCAGGACTGGCCCCTCAGAGCTGCCTCCAGCCAGAACAATGCAGAACAAGCATTCACCTGCTCAGGGCTGGAGCACTGCTGGCTTTCCCAGACACAAGGTGAAGGAGCCCATCTCATATCTTCTTAGTTTTAGGACCAAGCATTTTATCAATGTTGCCTTGTCCCCTTCCCTGCAGTCCCCACGGGAGCCGCTCCCCAAGCCCAGCTGGTGCCTCATTCCCTCCACAACGATTGCGTTTGGGTCACTTTTTCCAATCCCTCCCCTCTCCGTCTGCCAACCACGTCGACGGCTCCCGCTGCTCCATTGGCGCTCTTGTCCCCACGGGGCCCCAGCATCGATCGGGTTTGATTAATCCACGCTGGGCTCCTGAATGCCCTTTGCAGCCACATGTCTCCCACCCGCCTGGCCGAGTGCCTGCGTGCCTGCGTGGGCGATGCCACGGCCCGAGCGCTGCGCCCGCCGTGCCGGACGCTGCCTGGGCGTGTGGGGCTGGGGGCCCCCATGGTGGACACTCGGACCTCGAGGGTCAGCTGCCGCCTGGGGCGTCGGGCGAGCTGCAGGCAGGTAGGAGCAGGGGGGACCTCTGGGGCGTGGGACCCTCCAGTGTCCTGGGGCTCTGGGATGTGGGAGCAGCTGCTTTCTGTGGGATGGGGCTGTGGGGATGGATCCACTTTGGGTCGCAGCATCGGGAGCCCTTGGGAAACCCTTGAACAAGACAGCTGTCAGTGAAGGAAGGATCAGAGCCTTCTTCCAGATCTCTTGCCAGAGCCGTGGTGATGCTCATCCCTGTTGCCTTGGCATATGTGGATCCTCCTTTCTCCTCTCTCCTCTCTCCTCTCCTTTGCAGCCCAGCAAAAAGCTCCCTTTTAGCTGGGGGCTCAGCGCCAGGAGAGACAATTGAGGTGCCCCTAACCCTCCTCTGCAACTGGCACTGGTCCCAGCACCACAGGGACACTGGGGGACAACAGAGCAGCAGGGGCAGGAAGGGGATCCAGCTGCCCCCAGCTACAAATAAGCCCCTTCATGCCACCACCCCTCAGCATCCAAAGCAGGGCAGCCCCACCCCTTCCATACCCAATGCCTTGTGTTGTGTCCCCACAGTGGCTTTAGAGCCATCAGGAGCTGGCATTGGTCCTGGAGGGGGAGCTGGGCAGGCCTAGGATGTGTGGGGAACTCACTGGTGCTGTGGATTGTCCCCATGGGGACACATGACAGCATGGCAGGTGCTTGCATGCTTGAGATGGTGTTTGCACGTTGGTGGCCACAGGTGAGACGGGAAATGGGCATTGCCTGAGGCTTTGCTGCAGGTGACCCCAGCTATCCCTGTGCTTGGAGGACAACTGTGCCAGAAGGACATCCAGGGCAAGATACTTGCTATGGCCGAGAAAGGCATGGTGCAAGGCTTGCGGGATGCCTTATGTGCTGTCACCCCCGGGTGACACAGCCATGGGATGGCACGTCAAAACTTCCCATCCCATAGCCCTGTGCCAGGGACACTGAGCAGCTCCCAAGCAGGTGGCACAGAGCTGAGGGCAGAAGGAGGCACAGCAGCAGGCACTTTCCTCTCTGCTGAGTCAGAAGGACATAAAGCAGGTAAGAAGCTGCCCCAAGAGTGCTGTGACCATCAGAGACAGACAAGGACCTTGTCAGCCACAGCGGGCAACTGGGCAAACACATATGCAGCCAACAAAGGTGAAAAAGCTGTAGGAAACTATTGTGTGCTCCTCGATGCTCTGCCAGCACATGGAAGTCCCTTGCCTGGTTTCTGGCATTATCCAGCCCCTCTCCTGGTCTCCCGTCCTTCTCACACCCCTCTCCTGGCAGGTGCTGTCCCTGGGTGCTGACGTCCTTCCCGAGTACAAGTTGCAGGCACCGCGCATCCACCGATGGACCATCCTGCACTACAGCCCCTTCAAGGCCGTGTGGGACTGGCTCATTCTCCTGCTGGTCATCTACACAGCTGTCTTCACCCCCTATTCAGCTGCCTTCCTGCTCAACGAGGAGCAGGTGGAGGAGAAGCGCTGGGACTGCAGTTACTCCTGTGACCCACTCAACATCATTGACCTCATTGTGGACATCATGTTCATCGTGGACATTGTCATCAACTTCCGCACCACCTACGTCAACATCAACGACGAGGGGGTGAGCCACCCCGGCAAGATCGCCATTCATTACTTCAAGGGCTGGTTCCTCATTGACATGGTGGCCGCCATCCCCTTCGACCTGCTCATCTTTCGCTCTGGCTCTGATGAGGTAAGAGCAGGGTCTGTCAGGACAGGGGGGGGATGCATGGATGGATATGGAGAGATGTGTCAGAAAGAAAGAGAGGGATGTGGATGGTTTGATGTAAGTGGTGGATGGCTAAATCCATGGGGAGAGGGGTGGTTGGTCACAGGGTAGACAAGGGCATCTTTACAGGTTTTTAAGCAGTTGGGACCTGGGATTTAATTTTGTAGGGTCAGGCAGTCCCTAAGTGTCCCTTAGAGTGTACTCTAAGTGTCAAGAGGGGATCCACTCCCCTTGCTGAAACTGACCCTGCAGAACAGGCTGGGGGCTGTTGAACAGCTGGCCCCACACTCCAGTGTGGGGGAATTTGGGGGTGCATTGCCAGTCAGACTCAAAATGTTGGCAACGGGATAACCCTGTAGGTACTGTACTGCCTGGAGGCTCCACATCTGGGAGTGAAAGGCAGCTCTTTTGGGAGCAATAGCTGGCAAGGTGAGGACCCATCAGGAAACACGGGCTTGGCCTTGGCTCTTCTTACTTGCTCACCTCTAATCCCAGAGCTTGTTGCCTTTATGGTCAGCAGAGGGAAACTGCCCTTCCTGCGCTGTGACTCATCTGACCTAGTTCAGAGGTCACCTCCAGGACAAGGTGATTCGCACTCTAGAAATGCATTTTTATCCTGCAAAGGAAGCACGGCTCGGCTGGGAACATGCCTTTGGAACATACCATATTTATCCTTCGCTTGTCCCTGAGGTTTCTCACCTCTCCCCTGCAGACCACCACCCTCATTGGCCTCCTGAAGACTGCCCGGCTGCTGCGCCTGGTGCGCGTGGCCCGCAAGCTGGACCGGTACTCGGAGTATGGAGCAGCCGTGCTCTTCCTGCTCATGTGCACCTTCGCCCTCATCGCCCACTGGCTGGCCTGCATCTGGTATGCCATCGGCAACGTGGAGCGGCCCTACATGGAGCACAAGATCGGCTGGCTGGACAACCTGGGTGACCAGATCGGCAAGCGCTACAACGACAGCGACCTCTCCTCTGGCCCGTCCATCAAGGATAAATATGTCACTGCCCTGTACTTCACCTTCAGCAGCCTCACCAGCGTGGGCTTTGGCAATGTCTCGCCCAACACCAACTCCGAGAAGATTTTCTCCATCTGTGTCATGCTCATTGGCTGTGAGTGCCTGCACATGTCCCAGTGTCCCCATCCCTGCTTTGAAGGTTGGAGCATCTCCCTCTGCCTATGTCTCTCCCGCACAGAAAAATGGATGGGGTGATAGAAATACGTGTTTTCAGGTGCTGGTAGATATGGGTTTTGGGAATCTGCTGGTTCCAGGTCCGATGTAGCTGGACGTGCATCTCCCCATGTCCCGCTGAGTCCTGCCCTCTTGTTGCAGCTCTGATGTACGCCAGTATCTTCGGCAATGTCTCAGCCATCATCCAGCGCCTCTACTCAGGCACAGCCCGCTACCACACGCAGATGCTGCGGGTCAAGGAGTTCATCCGCTTCCACCAGATCCCCAACCCCTTGCGCCAGCGCCTGGAGGAGTACTTCCAGCACGCCTGGTCCTACACCAATGGCATCGACATGAATGCAGTGAGTACGGGCAGGGAGGCCCTGTGTCCTCACAGCACTTTGTCCTGAACAATATGGCATCTAGATCTGGGTCCACCCAAACACTCCCATCCTTTTGACCAGGATAGAGGCAGGAGACTTGGGAGGCTGGAGACAGACTCTATCCATACAACTCCTGCATTTCCACCTCCTGCATCCCCCTTTCTCCTTCTCCCCTTTTTCTGCCCATTCCTTTACATCTACCCAGAAGTTTTCCAGAGTCAAGAGCACATTTCTTGGCCAGAGAGCAGGTTTGGTGGGGAGCACAGAGTCCCTGTTGGCACTGAGCACTTTCAGGCTGGTGTCTGTTGGTGTCACAGGAGTGGAGCAGGTATCGATCCAGCTCCTCTCCACACCGCCGGTTGCTAAGCAAAGTGCATCCTGCTCTTGCAGCAGGGAAAGGAGGGCATTTAAATAAACCTCGATCCATTTTAATTAGAGCCCAGAGAGGCAGCTGTTTGTTAGCAATGGGGGGATCAATGGCGGAGCTGTGCTGGAGAGGCGCCGTGTCTCCGAGCCCAGTGGGAGGGCTTGTGCCGACGGCGCCGGAGCTCCACAGGGATGAGGAGGTGGCTCGTCTGAGGTGTTCTGGGCTGGGGACTGGACTCATGGCCCCGGGATTCAGTGCACAGACATGGTGGCTTGGCCCGCAGCAATGCAGACGAATGAGAAAGGATAAGGCAAGGAGAGACATGAGACCTCATATTCCCAGTCTCTTAGCTGTGGGCAGGTCATCAGCCCCCTCATTCCCAGCTGATGCTCCTTATTTTCCTCAAGATTTGATCCTGAGCACCATCAGGACACAGATTTGTATGAATTCAGCATCTCTCCCTAAAGTTTCTGCTGCCACATGAAATAATTGGGCAGCATTTGGGGGTTTTCTGCTGGGAGAGCTTTGGGTTAAACCTCTCTGGTGGAGGAGACACCCTGGGCTGGACAGCAGTGGCAATAATGAGAAGCAGCACCATGGCACCCTACCAAGCAGAGGTGCTCTTGGCTTAGTACAAACCCAGGTCACAAATCCCCTGTGAGAGCTGAGCTTGTGGCTCAGCCATGCCACTGCTCACACCAACTCCTGCTGGGTGCTGCAGAGACACAGTGTCCAATCATCAATCACCCCACAGCCCTATCAATTCATCCACCCCTGATTTCCCAGTAGGGAAACACTCCTGCTAGCCTGGGAGATCATCATGATGGAGCCAGGAACAAGTCATGCTCACCAGCCCCAGCATGGCTGTTCCAGATTTGGCCACCAGCGGGATGTGAGCAAAGAGGACAGCAAGGAGGACCCCGGGGCCATATGCTGCTCTCCAAAAAAAACCCAAACCCAGGTGGTTTTCACCTTGGCACTGTGAGTCATTGGTGGCGGCAGCTTTCTCCATATTGTGAGTTTTACCTTGATGTCACCTTCAGATCCAGCTTTTGTTCAACATGAGGTATTTGCACAGGTATATTTAGCTGTCACTGCACACAACTGTCCCGTGCTGCTGCTTCTTGGCATTCAGGCAGGTGCTGTTTAATTAAGCTTTTTGTGCTCTTCTGTACCAGTTTCTGCTCTCATTCATCCAAGATTAGTGGGTGTAAGGATGAAAAAGGGGATATGCCACCAGTGGGTATAAATAGATTGAACTGGTTACTTTTATTTATTGCTTGGGAGTGCTGTTCTCCCCAGCCACAAGCAGTTAAAAGCCAGCAATAGGCAGGCAGGCAGGGATCCACCAAGGGAAGATCAAAAGATCATCAAAATAATGGAATCACAGAATGGTTTGAGGTTGGAAGGGACCTCAAAGCTGAAACTGTTCCACTCCTTGTCATGGGCAGGATCACCTTCCAGTAGACCAGGTTGCTCCAAGCCCCATCCAGTCTGGTCTTGAACATTTCCAGGGATGGGAAAATGTCCCCACTTTTGGCTTTCTGAGCACACGGTGTCCCTGTTCGGCCCCATTGTTTCACACTGAGTGTCATACAACTCAGTTCGGTCACAGGGTTCCCTTCCAGGGACAGCGGCATGATGGCATTTCTCCCTGACTCTCCACAGGTGCTGAAGGGCTTCCCTGACTGCCTGCAGGCTGATATCTGCCTGCACCTGAACCGCACGCTGCTGCAGAACTGCAAAGCGTTCCGGGGAGCCAGCAAAGGCTGCCTGCGTGCCCTGGCCATGAAGTTCAAGACGACTCATGCACCCCCTGGAGACACCCTGGTGCACTATGGAGATGTCCTCACCACACTCTACTTCATCTCCCGGGGTTCCATTGAGATCCTCCGGGAAGACATCGTGGTGGCCATCTTAGGTGAAAAAGTCCTTCCTTTTATGAGGGGTGATGGGCAGTGAGCAGTGGACGAAGGGTGGCAGGTGAGGGTGAAGAACTTCCCCACGTATTGGGGAAGGGAAGGCTGTTCCTCAGCATCTGACAGGTCCCTACGCCAGTGGACTGGGAAAGGAGAACCCCTGGGAGATGCCAGGGAGAAGCTGCAGGGGAGTGAGGAGAGCAGGGCATGGCTCAGCAGTCACCAGCCATCACCGATGACCCCCTGCCCTGGCTTGGTGTCACCATCAGTGGTGGCTTTCACAGTGTCATCCCCAGCACACACAATCAGGGTTGGGGTTCCTGGGCATCCCCTTGTTCATAAGCCCCAAAGTAAGGGGTACTGGACGAGAATGTCTGGAACAGGAGTGGGTGCCCACCTCTCCATAATGAGCTGTCTCTTGACACAGGGAAGAACGACATCTTTGGGGAGCCCATCAGCCTCTACGCCCGCCCAGGGAAGTCCAACGCTGACGTGAGGGCCCTGACCTACTGCGACTTGCATAAGATCCAGCGCGAGGACCTGCTGGAGGTCTTGGACATGTACCCAGCCTTCTCTGACAACTTCTGGAGCAACTTAGAGATCACCTTCAACCTACGAGATGTGAGTGCCAGGGCTGCCCCAGGGAGCAATGTGGTCAATGCTTAAATTTGGTAAGTGGGAGGGCTGAAGCAAGGATGTCAGCAGGTGCAACAGCCACATTTCCCAGGGCATTCTCCAGGGAGTTATGATTTCCCCACAGCAGGACACGTCTACTGTATGTTTCTGAGCTCTTTGGAAAAGCTGGCACAACAAGCCATGCCGGTGGTACTCTGCTCTGCAGCACTTGTAAATCATCCACAGGGCTGCTCCAGCCTAGGCAAATGGGTTGCACACGTTTTGAAGCTGCTGCAGTAAGAAATATTCTCATGCTTCACTGAATTGGGTACCAGCTTCCTCCAAAAATTCCTTTTAAAATAATCGGGTTTGCAATCCCTGAAAGGCTGGAAGCATTTTTGCCAGTGCTGTTTGACTCTTTTATAGTGTGTGCCTGAACTTTTCTGACATTTTTTTTTTTCCCAGAGAGCTGAAATATAGAAAAGAAAGTCAAATTCCCTCCATGTCTTGTCCCACTCTGGGATGTTCTGCCACTTCTCAGGGTGCTCCTTCCCTCCCTATGGCCCTGACACCCTTACCTCAGTCTCAGAGCAGCAAGGACAGCCTCAGGAATACCTTATGCTCTGAAACCAGTCGAGGAGGCACTGGGTGGGACAGGGCAGTGGTGAAGAGACAGAGGTAGCTTCACCTTCAGAGGAGGTGGAAAGGGCTGTAGCCACCATGGCACGCATGAATGGGACATGGCAGCCTTTCCCTGGTGACCAGCCCCTCTCACTCCTCAGGCAGACAGCGTTCCCCGCTCACCGCTCAGCGAGGAGTATGACTGCACCTACCGCCGGGCTCGCCGGCACAAGCACTCCCTTTGCCAGCCCAACAAGCCTGGTGAGTCGCCGGCCTGCAGGGCAGGATCATTAGCAGTTACTACCCTGGCAGGTGCCCCGAAACAAAGGCTGCTGATGCCTCTGTCCCTGCAGACCATGCTGCAGGCACCCAAACTGCCTTCCCTCCCTCCCCTTGGATGTCCCAGCCTCACAAGCATCCTGAGGGAATGGGGGCTGTTTTTTTCATGTGTGGTACTCCCCGAACTGACCTGTTGTGCTGTCCCACAGGCCCAGACACGGGCATCTCTGATGCAGAGCAGTATCACACCTACTCCGAGCTCACCAACCCACAGGACCCACTGAGTAAGGACCAGTGGGACGAGCTGGGCAGTAGCACCTCTCCCTGCTCCCAGGCCAGTGATGATGAGGCCAAGACTGGCAGCCCTGTGACAGCTGAGCCCTTCCCCACACCCAAAAAGGATGACTTTGCTCTGCCCTCGCTCAGCCTCATCACCACCAGCACCGGCAACGCGGAGGTTGGCAAGCAGGCAGCGGAGAGCAGCCAGTCCTACACAGGTACCCAGGGCTGCGGGCAGAGCTGGCAGGAGGGTGGTGAGAGATGCTTGGGTATGGTGGCCTTGTCTTGGAGCAGATCCAAGCAGCTGACGTGGATTTGAGGGGAGCCACACTCCAAGGCCAAGGGTCTTTGCTGCCTTTTGTCCCCAGTTGGATCTGCTCTGTCCCTCCTGTGCCACTGCATGTATGTCAGGGTGGTGGCTGTCCATGTGTGTGGGTGATGGCTCTCCATGTATGTCAGGTGACAAAATCTGAAGCACCTCCATACCAGTGGGGCTGGAGAATACAAGACAGAAGTGCTGAGATGTCTCCTCTCCTTCCAGCCACTTCCCTGGATATTCCCAACATGTTCACCTTCTGGGAGGATCGGCAGCCGACCCGCCCTGCAGAGCCTTTGCAGCACATCTCGCTGGTGCACAGCTCGCAGGATGTGCCCCTGCACAGTGACTACAGGCCGGGGCAGATCGAGTCCAGGCTGGAGCTCCTGCAGGCCCAGCTCAGCAGGTGGGCAGGGTTGGAGAGGACCTGGGGGACTCTGGGCCATCACCTTCTGCTTCCTAGTGGTGGCTGCACTGGGCTATGTGTGCAGCAAGACCACGTCCTGACCCCTGGGACACCGCATTCCTGGGGAGGGGGTGGGAGTGCTTTGCAATTGCCGGCTTCTCAAAGGGCAAGTCATCCTCTAGCTCAAGCAAATGAGCCTTATGACTACCATTGCCCTCTAAATAAGAAAAAATACATGATTTTTCAAACTGACAGAGAGTAGGTTTAGATTGGATACTAGGAAAAAATCCTTCCCTGTGAGGGTGGGGAGGCCCTGGCACAGGGTGCCCAGAGAAGCTGCCCCATCCCTGAAGTGTTCCAGGCCAGGCTAGACAGGGCTTGGAGCAACCTGGGATAGTGGAAGGTGTCCTTGCCCATGGCTGGGGATGGAACTGGCTGGGCTTTAAGATCCCTTTCAACCCCAACTATTCTGTGATTTTTGAAGAAGAGCCCACGCTGGAGGTGCAGCTTTAAGGTCCCCAGGTAACACCCACAAGAGGGGCTGACACTGTGGGCTCTGCTGCCCTTGTTGAGCTCATTTCACCACACACTTGTGTTTAGATGTCTCTGCAGTGCACCATCCTAGCACTGGGGGACAGATCTGGCCACTTTGTAAGTGATGCTGTGACTGTCCTGCAAGCAGGGCTGTGCCCACTCCTGCCAGAGCCGTTCACTTCAGTCAAGGACAAGGCAGAAGGAAGAGACTTCTACTTTTCCATTTCCTTCTGTTCCTCAGTTAAAAGTGGTTGGCACTAACCTGCCTTGCTCCATCTGTCAGCACAGGCAGCTGGCCTGGAGAATTGATCCAGATTAAAACTAACCACTGCAATTTTTTTCCCCCTTCCAGGGTAATTTTAGCTTTTTTCAAATCCCCTCTCCAGATCCCCATTTGGCTCCACATAAAGTTGGGCAGAGGATGATTGAGTGTGGCAGGAGAGAGATGGCAGGATTGATCTCTCTGTGGCAGTGCTGGTTTGAAGCTCTCTAAAAACCTCAACAAGCAGCAGGCAAAGCATCACTGCCCTGGGGCAGCAGGATCGGCACCTCCTCCCAGTGCCTCCCCTGCCCAGCTGCGGGATGCAAAAGGGTTCTCTGCACTAATGCCGGGCTGCTCTGTCCCCAGGCTGGAGTCCAGGATGTCGTCAGACATTAATGTAATCCTGCAGCTCCTGCAGCGCCAGCTGTCCCAAGTGCCACCCGCGTACAGCCCCATCTCGCCCACCTCCCACAGCCTGGCCATGTACGGCATCGTCCCGCGGAGCCTGGAGCCGCTCGGCCCCTGCGCACCTCTGGAGGACCAGGAGCTGGTGACCCAGGAGCAGGTAAGGTCACCCCTCCTGGCTCAGCACCCACCAGGGTGCTTCTGCCCCAGTCCTGAGTTCTCTCCAGGCAAAGCACAGCCAAACACTCATGGGTCCCAGCAAAGCCATGGGGGCTTGATTTGGGAGCAGATCTGCCCAGTGCATCACTGATTTTGGGGCACAGCTGCCATCCCCAACACTGCCAGGTTGCCCCATCAGTAGGGAAGGAAGTGGGTTCCTCTGCTCTGAGGCTTCCTCAAGTGAAAATAACATTTTGGGGCTTGGAGTCTGATGAGGAGAGAGTGTGGCTACTTCGTTTTGCTTTTACCATAACCCATGTGATTCCTCATTTCCCACCAGAGCCCAAGCTACACAGAGGTAGAAAAGTTCCACTTGAAATCCAGGGACTCCTTGTCAAGCGGAATGCAGCTCTCTGTGTCATCTGACAAAACCATGACCGTCTACTCCGAGCAGGAGCACCACTCCCCACCTCTCCTGAACCCAGAGCCTCCCCACCAAAGGGCACCAAACACCCAGGGACTCTTGCGGGGCTCTCGTTTCCCTTCCCTCCCTGAGCACTTGGAGGCATCTTCCGAGCACCAGGACATTCAGAGACAGCTCTCCGACCCCGTGCTTCCTGGAAGTTAGAGACGTGGGGGCTGCGGGGCGAGTCAAGAGGAACCTCAACTGCAAGCCCGGTCAGTTGATGTTGGTTTTGACGGCAAGGGTAAGACATTGGACAATGCCATTGGCTCAGGGGTATAATTTGTAGCTATCTTCTGCCACCGTGACAGGAAGTATAGAGTGGCTGGCTTCAAAGGTCAACATTTTCCAGCGGTTCCCATAGAGTAGATTTCATTTGCACATTAGAGTGAACCTAGAACAGTTCTTACAGCCACCATCGAGCTGGCTAGGCCACATGGTTCCCACCACCTCCTCCTTGCCAAGGCTTCCTCTCGAGAAGGGCACGAGCCAAGCGAGCCACAGTGACCACAGGAGAGCAAATCCATGGCTCTGGGCTGCGAGGCCGCTGTGCTGGAAACTTCTAAAGCACGGACCACTGTGTTGGTATGAGGCTCAGCCCAGCAGAGCCTGCAGGTATTACAGAAAGGGTGGTCACCAGAGGAGGAGTGGGAGATCTTCACAGTGTGGTCCAGGGGAAACTGCAGGTGGCAAGCCTGGGACAAGGACAGAGGACAGAAGCTTGTCCTACTTGATTGCCACTGGGAGGTGAAGGGCCAAGAGCCCCTGCCACCTCAGCCTGCTTCAGCACGAGTCCCAGGGCACTGACTTCTCCAGCAAGGCTGATCATGCCTTGCAAACCCCAACACACATCCCACAACTACCCAGGTAAATCCAACTCGTCACTGGCCTGGGCATAAAGCACAAAATTCAAAAGCACAATCCCAGAAACTGAAAAGCCCCAAACATCCCATGTCCGCCCCTCTCCCCCAGCTTCTCTCTTTTGATAAAGGTTCAATAGGTGCTTCCTCCTGCCCACTCCTTCTCCCGGCAGACTCCGCAGCATTCCCGTAGGAGAAGCCCCCGTAACACTGCTGCCTCGCCGCTCAGGTAGATGCTGTGATAGTCCTAGGCCGCCAGCTCAAGTAATGTATCGAGCTCCCTTTGAGAGTAGTCAAACTGTGAGCATCTCTTTCTCTGGAGTTTTAGTGTACACTTTGCTAATAAAGATGTTTTTGGCACCTAATGTGAATTACAGCTGTGTTCGTTGGGATCCTCCATGAATTCATCCCGGGCATCTTCACCCCGAAAAGGCTGTGGTCAAAGCCACATCCAAGCTTCATCCAAGGAGTGTAGGGCTGACAGGGCCAGTCAGGTCACGGGCGGAGCCTGCGGGGGTTTTGCCGAGCAATCCCTTCCCGAAAGGATGCACTTGAGGCTCTGCAAAGCTTTTCTACAAGCCCAGGCAGCTGTGTATGAGAAATGATCTCACAAACACAACTCAGGCAAAGCTCAGACCAGGAGTCCTAGCAGCGAGCAGGACTCCAAGGAGCGCAGCGCTGCCCAAAGCGCTCCTGCAACCCCCGCTGGGCGGAGACGGGTGCTTGGCAGGGCTGGAGCCAGGATCACGCATCACCGACACCACACGGTCCCCTCGCCCCCGGCAGGGGATTAAATCAGCCTCTCCCCGGCTCGAGCAGGAGGCCGGGCACAGCGAGGAGCTCCCTAAGGAGCCAGCTGCGCCCCTTCTCCCAGTGAGCCGCCGAGCACTCGCCAGTGCTGCTTCCAAAAATAAACCCCATAACCAACCTCCTGTTAATTAGAGACAAGAGAGACAAGCCCGGTCCCGTCCGGCACTCGGCCAAGGCGGGACTCGAACTGGCGAGCCCGTCGTGCGCCCGAACCAGCCCCACCCGCCTAGGGCTGGCGTGACTGACATCACTTCCAGCCAATCGATCACCGAAAAGGGCTCAAGGTCCCGCCTCCAGTCACTGCGACCACGGGTAGCCAATAAGATGTCGACAACGAGCGCGCCCGCCCTCCTGGGCGGGGCCAAGAGCAGCCGTAGGTTACCCCAGCCAGAGCGCGAGCGTCCCTTTGGAGTGAAGGACGACAGGGCCAATAGAAAACCGAAGCGGGCCAAGCGGACGGGCAGACTACCCAATAGACAGCCGGCGCTCTAAATGACAGGCAGGACATCCAATCCGCGCGTAGGTGGCGGGGCTTCCCGCGCGACTTCCGTTCCCGTTGTGTGAGAGGCCGAGTCCCAAACGGCCTCAGCGCCGCTGCCGCCGCTGGGTCTGGGCCGGGACCGGGGGCCGAGCCGGGGCCTCCCCGTTCCCTGCCGCTGCCCTGGGGGCCGAGCCGAGCCTCCCCCGCCACCCCGAGAGCCGACCCGAGCCTTCCCCGCTCCCCGGCACCCAGGGGGCTGTGCCGTGCCGTGCCTCCTGCGCTCCCCGTCCCGGGGCCCGCGCTGAGCCTCCCCCCGGCCCGCCCCGCCTCCTCGCTCGCTCTAGCCGGGCCCCCCTGCAGGCTCCCTGCGCCAGGCCCGCGGCTCCCCCTGCCCAGCCATGTCGCTGCACGGGAAGCGGAAGGAGATCTACAAATATGAGGCGCCCTGGACCGTGTACGCCATGAACTGGAGCGTCCGGCCCGACAAGCGGTTCCGCCTGGCGCTGGGGAGCTTCGTAGAGGAGTACAACAACAAGGTGGGCAGCGGTAGGCACAGGGACTGGGGCAAAGCAGGGGTTGGCCCGTCTCATCCTGGGCTTGGGGTGGGCGGGGGCCGCCTGCCCGCCCGCCCTGTCCTGTGCTCCGGAGCTGTGCAGGGCTGTCAGGTGCCCCCCGAAGTGCAGGCGCTGGACCTGCGAGGCGAAGTCCAGGCTGCTCTCCTAGCGAGCCCGGAGGTGAGGGGACACTGCGGGGCTGCGGTGGGAAGAGCCCTGGGTGCTGCTTGTTTTGGGATAACGCTGCTGCAGGGCTTCTCGTGACTTCTGAGCTTCGGGAATAACGATTGTGTTGACTTCAGTCACATAAGCACCACATTGAGTTCTCTGTAGTGTAAAGAGCTGGAAACTAAAGGTATGAGGATGAGATGAGTCTGAGTGCTGTTGCTATAGAAATAAAACAAGGTCCCCCGGCTTGGGCGTATCTGGCTTTTTGGTCAATATAAATGAAAGTTTGTGGCCAGGACTGAAGTTTATGCATATATATGCATATAGATATAAAGAACTTGTTTCCATGGAGGGTGGCAGAGCACTGGAACAGGGTGGTCGAGTGACTTGTGGAGTCTCCCTTTGTGGTGACATTCCAAAGCCACCTGGAGGTGTTCCTGTGTCACCTGCTCCAGGTGACCCTGCCTAGAAAGGGGGATTGGACTAGACGACCTCAAGAGTTCCCTTCCAACCCCAGCAATTCTGTGATGTACAGGGTGTCTGAGACGGCTGGAAATGTGCTGTTCTCATTGTACTTTCCTGCTGTGGCGGGCTTCTCTGTGATAACTTTTTTCATAAATATATAAACCACTCTCAGTGATTCCTCAGTACTTTTCCCTGAGAACAAGGGTATAATGAGGCATGAGATCGAATCTTCAGTGTTTCCCTGCAAAGTGTAAGTGAAGAATGTCACACAGGTAATAGAGACTCTGTGTTCATCTCTCAGAATACATGTGTAGTCACTTCTGAACAGACTTCAAGGTGCTGGTCTGGTAGAATGAATTCATAGAAATAGAAGAGAGATGAGGAGGTGAAGGAAGTTATAGAGCATCCTGAAATTTCTATGAAACTGAAGTTTTGTCAATGGAGCTTGGTTTATAGCATGTAGCTTTGTAGCCTTGTCAAGGTGTTTAATGGAGATTGTGGAAAATACTGTCAGAAAGCTGGTGTTGGGGATAGGGCTCCGTGCAAGGGTGTGGTGACAGGGAGTGGCAGGGGTGAGTTCTCTTAGAATGCTTAGATCACTGCCCTTGCAGCAGTCCTCGACATGGGCTTTACTGAGCATGTTGTAGTTCAGGCAGCGGGAGCTCTGTCTGAGAGTTGTCTCCTTTTCCTGGAGAGTGTTGTGCTTCCGGGAATGCTGCTGGGGACAGGCAGGGCCTGAGCTTGAAAACTTCCCATTTTTTTAAAGACTAACTTGGAAACATTTTTGTAGTCTGCACTCTGAGAAGGTAAAATAGCAAATCTGCTAAGAGTTGTTGTTTAGAGGTGGCACAGTTGGTTAATAAGGGGCTATACATTTATGCTGCCTATACCTCTTTAAGTTTGGAGCATTCCCTGGGGTTACTCTCAGTTATGGTGTGGTCAGATCTGCTTCTCAACTCAAGCTTCCAGTGTAAAGCCATTGAGTCAACTCTTCTCTTCTACCCTTTACACTCACAGTTGTTGCAGACAGAAATGGTGTAGGACTATGTAAATTATCACTGTCTGTAAATATTACCCAGGCACAGACTGAAGCTGCTTGCCAAGACCTGCTTGAACCCCAACGAGTTTTGTTGCAGCTTGTACACCTTCACTGATCAAATCACTGCTAAAAGAAGAGAGATGCCTTTCTCTGGTTGGAAGAATTAAATAATTTGAGGTGGTGTTTCCTAAACTTCTTGCATTGGGAAACTGCAGTCAGCCTTTGTAATCCTTCATGGATCAGTGTCATGATAGGAGGAAACAGTGTTCTTAGGTCTTACTATTTTAAATGCTCCACATGCTCCTGCCTGTGGCTTCGTGGATCAGGAGTGATCTGTGGAAAACAACAGGAAAGGCTGATTTTTGGGATCTATCTGCAAGACAAAACTGGAATCCAGTTTAGGAGACAGTAGGGGTTGTGCCGTACTCAGCTCGCTCCCTTCACATTCTGACCAGGTGCTTTCCAGATTTCCACCTCCTCCCAAGCAGTGCCTCAGACAGAGAGCATTCAGGGCAGCTGTTCTGCCAGAAGGTCGTTTGTTCTGTAAGATCTAGCACTGCAAAGAAAAATTGATTGAATGCTGGAAAATAATTGGAGCAGTGACATCTTTCTGATTGTACATGACCCTAAAATAATTGTGAAATGTCGTTTTGGGTAGGTGCAGAAGGGAGAGACAGGGCTCTGATATAGTCAGCATCCTAGAAATAATTCCATGTTCCATCCCTTTGTGTTGAGCCTGCACAAGAGGATGAGTAGAGGGGTTCTGTAGTGACTGTGTGTGATCGAGTCCAAAGAGAAGAGTCACAGCTCTGAATATGCAGAGCTTCTCGAGCAAGCCCCGGTCTCCCAGCAGAGCAGTGCCTCCTGCTCAGGTACCACCAGCTCGGAGGGCTGTGCTGGCACCTGAGCTGCAGCAGTTGCAGGAGCTCTGGTCATGATAATACAACTTCTGTTCTCTAACCCGGCCTGCATCTAAACATGTCAAAGATCAGAGATACTGGATTGCTGAATTGCTTCATCTTTAGATCTGAGGAGGGGTTAAATGTGAATATACAGTGCAGGAATATTTACACTAGCCCCAGTGAAAGGGGATCCTTTGCTGTTTGTGATTTGCTTCTGGTGATGAGGATGTTGATTGTGTTGTGTAGGATTAATACACTCATGTTGAGTGGAAAACAGCATAAGCAAAGGAGAAATTATTAGAGGTCATTTGTCTTCTGATCCTAACCTTGCCACAAGATTTTCTATCACCAAGGACAATTTGCTTCCTTTATAAAATCCTCTTAGTATTTCTGATCCCTAAAGGAGTTAGAAAGCTATTTGTCAATCACTTCAGAAGTCTGGGAGGTTTTTGACTGATTTATACTAGGGTGTGAAGGATAATAAGGAGTAGTTGTGATAAAGAGAGGGCAAGACAGGCTGTATTTCAGTTTTTGGAAGCATACTTGGCTGTATCTTTTAGTGTTTCTTATGGGGTGGAAAGGGTGGAGCTTCTCATTGCGGGGGCAAGGTTTGCATTTAAGAGCATCTCAAAATGAGCTTATAAAACTGCAAATTAATTAGATTTTAAGATCCACTAAAGTGTTTGTTGGTTTTCTGTTATAGCGGGAAAAATGTTATAGATTTCCCATCTAGTTGAAATGTGTAGTTTGTTAGACAAATTGCTTATGCCAGGATAAGCATAAATTTAGGATTTTTTCAGATAAACATCTTAGAAAAAGTCCATTAAGCTACTGTTCTCAGGAGGAAGCTGCTGCATGGAAAGTACTAGGAAGTTCCTACTGGGAGCAGCTTACAAACTAATTGTAGTGAGTCGTCCCCATGTTTGTGTTTGAGCAGCATTTTACACAGTGGGACTTGAATCCTGTTTGGGTCCTGTAGTCACTGCAGGTTAAACAAGTCCTCCCAGCACCTTTTGTTCTCTGCACACTTTCTGACATGTCAATATTTTTCTAATAACATCATGTCTGGGACTTGAAGCATTACTTCAGGTGTTGTCATGACCAGGCTGTCTGGAGACAGTTTCTTGTTTGCTCTGTTTTGCATCACTCTCACAATGGGGCAGCACTTCCCCCTGACACATCACTGTGCAAAAATACTAATTTGGAACTCACTTACCTAGAATCTTTCAGGAGACCTGTTTTCTTGGTCTGTTCACAAAAAGCATTTGAATAATTATGTAACCCTTTTAACTTCCCAGTATTTTTTTTTAAAAGTTTGAATTCTGTTTTACTTTATTCCTCTCTGGTGTGATTAATTTATGAGTCTTTCATGCACTTGTGACAGAACATTTTGGGTCATGTGATGCTGAAAAAGCTTGCCAGCCGCCTAACATGATCCATCACAGTCTGCAAGGTTATGGCCAAGAATTCCACAATATGCTCTTTAACTGTGCAAATAACAGCTTGGTTTGCTCTCTGAAGATGACATTGTCAGCATCAGTTCAATTAAGGATGAATTAGAATAATAGTTGTGCAGTTTAACTCTGTGATTTAAACTGGGCTTTGCAATATGGAAAAGAGAAGGGTGGTCTTTAATCCTTTAGGGTTGGATTTCAGTTCATTTGGGATCATGTTTTCAAATCAAAGCACTGTGTGATTATGGATACTTCTCTCTACTTATATGCCCCAGCAGCGCTTTAACAATTTCTCATTTCATTGACATGACGATCCTTTTATATTGTCCTTGAGAAGATGTCCTGAAACACACTCAGTCTTAATGCTGTCACTAGAAATTAGTATTATAATAAAATGCTTTCTTTTAAATATGGTTTCTCACAGGTGCAGCTTGTTGGTTTGGATGAAGAGAGCTCAGAATTCATTTGCAGGAACACCTTTGATCACCCCTACCCCACCACAAAGCTGATGTGGATCCCAGACACCAAGGGAGTCTACCCAGACCTGTTGGCCACCAGTGGTGACTACCTGCGAGTGTGGAGAGTGAGTAAATCCTCCCTAGGAAAAGATGAACCATGACATGAGTTGTGTTACATATTGATCTCTTTTTCACTCGAGACAAGATTTTCTTCACTGCAATAATGTGACTATATGAAGACTGTACAAGAAGCAGAATTATCGTGGCAATTGCTGAAGTCAGATGATGTTGCTTTTTAAGTCAGATGTTTCATTTTCTCTAAAGGTGGGTGAAACTGAGACCCGACTGGAGTGTTTGCTGAACAACAACAAGAACTCAGATTTCTGTGCTCCACTGACGTCATTTGACTGGAATGAAGTGGATCCTTACCTGTTAGGTGAGACTGACAAAATGTTATGTTTTTGACACACTTTTGAATTTAGTCTGATGAAGTCTGGGCTGTAACTGCTGCTGTGCCACTGCGTGTCCACTGGTTAATCTGATAGTTAACCACAGAATGCTGCATCGTAGAAACTGTTGTTGTTTTACATTAAAAAATAAAAACAGTCATCTCATGGAGACTTTTTTTTTCATTGAAAGGTGCCCTGTCCAGTGGAGAATGGGTCACTCAGGTTGTACTAGGAACATTTGGGAATAGGGAGTCTTGGCCTTCAGGGCTAGTGAGCTATTGTTGCAGTGCTGAGTAAGGATGTGCATCAGCTCTGTGACTTATTTCAGAGTGTTCTGGAGTGGATATAAAACTGTGCACTGAGCTGTGTGTTTTGTGAAGTCATTTCAGCAGCAGGAGGAGAGCCAGGAGTCCTTAATTCAGTTGGAGGAGGGGGCTGAACACTGAAGGTTTAATTATAGCCTGCGGGACAAATTGTGAATCCAGGATGACTGATCCAGAGGTTTGTTTCCCAGAAGAGAACAGCCATTTATGTCAGGGGGATTTGCCCAGAGATTAACAGCGATAATATGTCATAGTAATTATTTACTACATGATTTATTTTTTGTGTGTTACATCTCTCATCTCTTAAGAGCTTTACTGCTAACCCCACCTTCAGCCCACAGCAACAATCAATTAATAACAACACACCGTCAGAACACTGATTGAATTTGGGTTTTGGCATGCACAAGAGACGTACAGAATCGGAAAGTTGATCTCAGGATTGCATCAGGCTTCTGAATAGATTGAAGCAGACATGAACTATTTACACTTTATTCCTGTGTGGAAGGCTATTTCTACAGCTAAAAGGTTTGGGTCATTTAAATGCATGGAAGACTGCTGGCTGTTTGACATTCTTGATTTTAATTCTATGCTGTTCTCATGGCTGTTTTGATCTGTAGATGTTGGGGGATGTTACATTAACCCAGGAAGTGATTAAATAATTTGTGACAATATTAACTTTGCTAATAGAAGTGGTTTTGTTTCAGGTACCTCTAGTATTGACACAACCTGCACTATTTGGGGTCTGGAGACAGGACAGGTTCTGGGAAGAGTAAATTTGGTGTCTGGCCACGTGAAGACCCAGCTTATTGCACATGACAAAGAGGTGAGGGGGGTTTTGTTTGTTTACAGTGCATCTTTTTAAAGCAGTAGAAAAGGAACAGAACTTTTCCATTTTCTTCCTTTTGTTTTTCTTGAACAATTTAATGATTCAAAAAGATTATTTATGTAAGTTTGTATAGAGTTTTGCTAAGGTTACATACAGTTTTGAGTACTTAAGTACTGTTGGCTATCGAAACAATTCTTTTTACTCATCATAGACTCTTGCCTTAAGAACATGCTTGTTTTAACAGATTGTGCTCCAGAATATTGTAGAAAAATGAGGTAAAACATCAAATTAGACTTGAAATCAACTTCCTATTGAAGGCAATAAACAGCTTGCAAAATTCTTTCTTTTTAACATTTTACTTTTCAACAACTAGTGTAAAAATCCCCAAGTCTGGGAAATCGATAGGTTTTCATTTCAGTGAGTGATACTGTAATTACATAAACACATATTTCCTCCTTTTGGCAAGTGTAATAACGAAGCAGTTGCAGGGAACACGAAGCATTTGAGAGCCTGTGTCACAGGCTGTGTGCTGTCCCTGCATGCTGCACTGCCCGTGTCAGCGGTGCTGTGCTTTGGGCAGGTGTACGACATCGCCTTCAGCCGTGCCGGCGGCGGCAGGGACATGTTTGCCTCGGTGGGCGCCGATGGCTCGGTGAGGATGTTTGACCTGCGTCACCTGGAGCACAGCACCATCATCTATGAGGACCCCCAGCACCACCCGCTGCTGCGTCTCTGCTGGAACAAGCAGGATCCCAACTATCTGGCTACAATGGCCATGGACGGCATGGAGGTAAGGCAGCAGCTCCTCTCCCCAAGGTGCTAATGGGGATTTTCTGGGGGAGGTGGCTTGATACTGATATGTACCAGGTATTTAAGGTAAGGGAACAGTGTCAGTTCCCGAGGTATGATTAAGGACCAGTTCTTAGTGCACTAAGGAGTTAAAGAAGTGACTTTGGCATGATAAACTTGAGCTTTATGGCTTGTATATATTCCAGCTGATTTTTAAGAGGAGTCTGTGAGCAGCTGAGCAATAATTTCCACATGAAATCTTAACTGCAGGTGTTTTAGTCACCTTGTTCTTTCCCAGTCCAGTTTTAGTTTGTTACCAGGGCTGCTTCAGGGAAGCACAATTTGTTTGCCACTGTGGCCTAACTCAAAAGCCTTCTGTGAGGTCTGAGTTCTTTTGAGACATGTGACACACTGATGAACTGGAAGCTGTTCTTTAGGAACAGGGCTTGCTTGCCAACCACATCCTTTAGGAAAGAGCCATGTTTATACTTACCTCAAAATATTTAGTGTTTTGAAGAAATTAATTTTTAAAAATGCAGTTTACTAATGTAGCTGATTTTTGTTTCTGAAGGTTGTGATTCTAGATGTCAGAGTTCCCTGCACCCCTGTTGCCAGGTTAAACAACCACAGAGCGTGTGTAAATGGAATTGCCTGGGCACCTCACTCTTCCTGCCACATCTGTACAGCAGGTAAGTGTGACCTACAGGGAAATCTCAGAGTCTTCCTCTGCATTTGCAAAATCTTCTTCATCCTAAAGTTTATGCAGTTCTCCGCCTGCCTTTTGCTAAAGAATACTTGCAATTTAGAATCCCTTTATTAGTGACTTTCCAAAAATGTCAGAGAAATAGACACCTACTAGAGTTTATTGCATGGAAGTGGTGAGCCCAGTGCCCAAACTCTGGCTAAGCTCCTGTTATTTTAATGCTCCTTAGCTTTTTTTGCAATCCAGTTCTTAAATGTTTTCTACTGTTAGCAGTTCCACTGGTCATTTGTTTATCAGCTCTGTCCTGGATAATGTATAATGATCCAAGTTTATTTTGTTGGAGCATAATTGTGTTGTTGTATCTGGCTTGAATATCAGGACTGGATCAGCCGTATCTTACCTGGCTCCTTAGGCTATAGGCCTGTAGTAGGCACATATGGAGATGTTGTTACACTCTGACTGTACTTGCATTTCTTGTCTGTGTGCAGCGGATGATCACCAGGCTCTCATCTGGGACATCCAGCAAATGCCTCGTGCCATTGAGGACCCGATCCTGGCCTACACAGCCGAGGGAGAGATCAACAATGTACAGTGGGCATCCACCCAGCCAGACTGGATAGCCATCTGCTACAACAACTGCCTGGAGATCCTCAGAGTCTAACTTGGCTGTTTCATGCACAGTGAGGCAGGGCTGTGTCATTCCCCCTCCCCTCTAAAGTAAGAACACCACCAGTCAAGTGGCCAGTATCTGTTGTTGCTTTGCATCTACTGTTACAAGAAACTGTTACAGGAATCGATGGCAGGGGTCTCCTGTCTCTCAAGACTCTAAAATGCAGAGACCTGCTGAGCCTCTTGGACCTCCTGGGTTCTGGTTTTCTTGTGAAATTCTTTTTCCCTCAGTAAAAGTTCTGTATATTTGTTTGTTGACTGTATTAATAAGCTTGCAGGCTTTTGAGTTGCTGCATATGTCCATGTGTTTGTCCGCCAGCTGAGGCAGCACATCCGCCAGTTTAATAGATGCAGGTGCAAAACAAGGTGGGGGGGAAAAGACAATGTTAACGGCCACCTTGGCAGGAATCTTTCTCATTCCTGTTGTTGCTGCCTCTAAACTGTTTAAACGTTTGTATGTTTTTTATATATTGGGCTAACTTTCTATTGAGTAAGGTTTTTCTCCCTAATTCTTACTTTTGATATGTGATCCACTTCCATGTGTCCAAAGCAGGAGCTGTTCAGGGATACAAACCATGGTAACACTGCAGGCTCCCTGGCAGTAAAGGCCTGCCAGAATTAACCGTTGCCGTGGCTCCCTGTATCTAGTGACCTGGGCAGAATTTTCTGGTGCTGTGAAGTACAAGTACTTGTTGCACAATTTCTTTACACTTTTCTGATGCTCAAGGCAGTTGTTACTATGGTAGGTCTTATTTTTAAATTCTGGGTTTGTGTGTATCCTGCAGTCGTGTTAGCAAGCAGAGCAGTGATAGGTTGAGAAGGAAGATCCATGCATGATGTGAGCTCCCAGGAGGTAAACAACTCCTGAAAAAATGTATTTGTAATGGACTTGGGATTGGCACTTCCAGTCAAATTATTTCCCCTCAGAAGACTTACCTTATCTAAATCAAAATAAAATGGTTTCACACTTTGTACCTTGCTTGAGTGGCAAATAATATGAGCAAGATTTTGTGGTTAGGCCTTCAGAGGTTGTGTTTGGCCTGTGTTCCTGGGAGTTCTTGAAGGGAGTGCAAAGCAATCTTTTTGTGAAGTGTATTTGCTTTGTACTGCCAGGTCTTGCTGAATGAATGAGACAAGTCAGAAAAGCTGATCTGCTGTCCAAAAGAAAGCTGTTTTTTGAAATAAATTACTCCCTAATGCGATGCACAAAGGTGGATTTAGAAGGAAAGAAACTGTGCCATTTGAGGCATTTGTCATTCTCCTGACTTTGGGGGATGTGCCAGAGAGCTTCTGTTTGGAATAGTGGATCACTCCACAATAATACTGTTCCGTGAAAGCTGAGTGGATTAGGCAAGATGAAAATCTTTGTTGAAGTCTTACTGTAACACAGGTCCTGTGCTGAAAGCTCTGCAGTGCTCTCTGATGAAGACATGACAGCTAGAGCTGGTCTGGAAGGGTGTGCATCCCAGTTTCCATGTAAATGTCAGAAACCATCAAAATTCTTTCCACCTAATGAGTATTCACCTGCAACTGGAGGCAGATTATAAATAGAAGGACACTGGCAAATTTGGATCTTGTCAGTTTATGCAGGAAAGGCAAGTTGGGAAAGCAATTGCTGTGGAACAGTGAAGCTGTCACTGAGAACACTGTCAAATACAGAACAGAATCTGCAAAGTTTTGTCATTCTGGATGTAGAGAAATACTCTTCTGCAGGCTGCTTCTCACCGTGGAGCTCAGAAAAGCATTGCCTCAGGAATTTGATAGGAATTCATTAGGGACAGCTCTATTCCATCACTCCTTTTGATAGCAGAGAACCAAGAGACTCTAACACTGTTCAAGCTGATGTTTTGTCAATGACACTTCATGTTCAGTTGTGGGATTTCTTGACAAAGCTTGATTTGACTTGAAGGTCAATTTTTCTTATGAGCAGCAGTACTGAGAGTAGTGTGTTCCACAGACAGGCTTTAGCTAGATGTCAGAGCAATATTAGCCAAACAATTAGTTATCACTTCTTACAACAGCGCTTAGTCTGAAACTGGAAAAACTTAGAATGAAGTAAAAATTGGGGTTTTCTTAGCGGGAGCGGCTAATGGCATTCACAGTTTCAGGAGTCATTTGAAATATATTCACAGAGCTTGCCATGCTCTGTTTAATTACAAATGTCAGGCAAAACATGCAGTTACTAAGAGGGAGCTAGCTGCAGTGTTAGTACTTTCCATGTCCCCTTTTTGTTTCAAAGTTTGCTCTTGTACATATGGTGTGAGTCAAAGATTAATGCTAAGATGATGAGAAGAGAGCTTGTATAAAGGGACTCATAATCTGAATAGCCAGGTAGATTCTGCTTCTGTTGGAAAACAATCCTGTTAGGGACCTGAAGAGGATCCAGTGTCAGTTCTTCTATCCATAAAACTGCTTGAAGTCTATTTGTGGAATTGTGTACTTATTCCAAACGCATCAAAGGCAGGTGAAGGAATCTTGGAGGCTCCAGTGGACTCTAAATAAAGCCTATATCCTGTTTTTTTAGCCAGTTGGGATACCTTCTGGATCTACAGCATATTGCTTTGGGCATAATCCACTGTCATTCTTCACATGAAATTACGTTTTAAGTCACTAGAGACTGTTTTGGCACAGGGAAATCATACTTAAAATAACTTCAAAGATGTCACTTGAAAGGTTAATGAGTGAAAAGACATGAAAATCCTCATGGGTGAGATGTCCTGTAGTGTAAATGGCACTTCCATATAGACAAGGAAGGGAAGGACTTTGGTGTCCTTTTGCCAGCAGCTGCTGACCCAATGACAGGGAGGGAATGCTCTATTTGGTGGGCCAGGTTCATCTGCAAGATAAAACAAACCCTGACACTTGTCACTGTAGCCTGTGAATTGAAATACACAGTTTATCACATTTCATCTGCTTGGCATTCAATTATGTTGGGCATAAAGCCCCCATAAGCATTATTTTTCCCCAAAGTTCATGGAAGGAAATACTTTGCTATTCAGTTTCTGTTATTTGGTGCTTACTGCACAAGCAGAGGATGCAGAACAACTGCTTGCAGATACCTCATGTTTCTTGAGTAGAAAGTAACATTAAGGGAAGAGTGAACACAGGTGAGGTGAGCAAAGCAGAAAAGCATGTGCTATTGTTGGTAAGGCTAGCCTGATTCTGGGACAGAAATACCTCTGAGTCAGGAAATTCTGTATCACTTCTCCAGATGATTAATTCAAGAGACTAAACTATTGTTTGGTTGTTATGTTCTGTTTTAACCAAGCTTTCCACAGATTCCTACAATTATGTGGGCAGCCTGCTGACTCTCATCGAGGAGATGCTGACAATGTTAGTGAGGTGAAAACCTGCAGTAAACAAGTTGAATTTTGAATTAGTGTGTAGTGTGCCAACTCTGTGAATTGTCTGCATGAGGGGGACTATGGTAGCTTGCATCTATGGGAATTGTACTTGTGTGTGTGCAGGGATTTAAAAGGCAAGGATTTGAGTGCTTTGACAATCTATTTAGAAAGAAAACACAGTGGCTTCAAATAACATGAAAGGAGACTGCTAAAACAGGTTGTTCCTTATGGAACCTTGAAATGTATTTAACGGGGGAGGCATTGCCTCTCATAAGTCCAAGTTAATGATCCTTTCAAAACTTAGTGGTAATTACTCTCCTGAACGTTCTGGATAATAGTAAAAAGCTCTATTTTTGCCTGGTGGTGCAATGAGAAGCTGCCTCAGTCTCAAGTGGAGATCATAGCCTGCCAGAGACCAGGTGAGGGGAGGAGTCTGATGTACAGAATTCACAGATGTTCCCATGCTTGTTAATGGAAATGAAGAGCTGAGTGTGTCAGTTTTGTTCTCTTGCAGATAGCACTTTAACAAGGATATTTTTGGTAAGATTAGGAGGAGAGTCATCTTTTCCTCAGCCCTTGTAGGGTAGACATTTTTCTGTGTTGTGTAGAAAATGTTAAATAATGACCATCACCAAAATCCTAAACGGGGGACATAGTGGACCCTTACTTGTTTTTACTGAAAGCCAAAAATATGAGCACTTGACAAGACTGTAAATGTTAAATTGAAGCTTCATGTTCTGAAACTGACACCGTCCTGTAGGCCAACCCAAGGGCTGTAGTGCTGCATGTCCCCCAGAGAGTCCTGTTTCTTTAGGAACTTAGTGGGGTTTGGGAATCCTCTTCTTTACCATCAGAACAAGATGGTGGCAGTGCCGGGTTGGTTGTATAGGGATGTGCCTGTATTCTTTGGATAACTTGAATTTTATGAGAGAAAAACTGCAGCTGCTGCCTGTAAATTCACACAGCCTGAAACATTGAACTGGCCAGCTTGTTCGTGGTGTTCTAACTCTTTCCAGACACACTGGAAAGAGTGGACAGCAGCACAGGTAAGCTCTGGGCTCAGCAGACTGCACAGTTTCAGTCCCATCAAAGTACTAAAGGGTTGAGTTTTCCCATTGCTCATAGCAAAGTGGTCCCACCACCTCAAATGCACGCTTTTATCCTGCCAGGTAATATAAATTCTTTCTAACACGTGTTTCCTGCTTTCTACTCTCAGACCAATATTCCAGAGCAAGCCTGTACTTGCTGTTCTGTGGACATGGAAAGCAATGAGTGAGGTACTGTCAACTCTGTCCCAGTTTCTCTTGATCTTTGCAGAGAATCCGGGGAATTAATTGTATGTGGCACTTAAAGAGCACTTTCTGATGCAGCTGTACTTCCCCTGCTTACCCAAGAAGAGTCAGAAATGTTTCATTCTTGAGGATATTGAGGAGAGTTTAGGATGTCCCGACTCGGTTTGTTTTCAGGAAGAGATCTCCAGAACTTCCAATCAGCACCTTTCACCAGCAGTAAAAAGAACAGTAATTAAAAATGCAACTAAATACCAGTCACTGAAGGCTCATCTGGTGATTCATGGCAGACACCAGATGCAAAGGCACTTGTAAGAGTTGCTGCTGCCTGTTTCAGGTGGCAAGTGTGTCTGCCAAGGACCTCAGTGGCCTTTTGTGCAGCGTCTGATACTCAGCATCAAGCAAGAATTTCCATAGTCATAAAAATAATTTAAATTATCTCAGTGGCTTCTATCAAGTTTGTTTCTTTTCAGGAATCTAACAAAATTAAGAAAAAAAGCTATTTCCTGACAAAGTATTGTGGCCATGTGCAGCTGTAAACCTGTGGTCCAGCTCCCATCCCTTGGAGTTTGCTTTCCATGTGCAACACGTGCAACTGCAGCCCCCTCTTAGTGCTGAGGGTGGGTCTGTGGGATCTTAGCAAGGCAGAAAGGCAAGAACTAGAGCAGGACAGAGTCCCAGTGCAGCTGGAAAAAGGTATGTTGCTTTTTTTGACAACTTGGGAAATAGGAATTACAAAATCTACTATTTTAAAAGAACCTTTTTCTAACCCTTGGGTTGCTAGCAGTGTAAAATGTAATTTAAATCCATTGCACCGAACCATTTTTGTTACCAGTAGCCAAGTAGGAGATATTACTTTAGGTGTGTTTTTTCCCTTCTGCTCTTCCCATTCACAGTCCCGTTTGTGGTAATTTCCTGAAGGTGTAATCTTTGTAGCATGATTGTACAAACATCCATATGAGATTCCTGACTTCTTGTTCTCACTAGAGTATGCTAAAGCAATAGTAATTTTACTTCTGTCCTTTTCTCCACCTGCAACTTTGCTACTATTCTGTCCTAGAGGAATCCCAGTATCCTGCTACTCAACAGACATATATTGTTGACATGGATAACTGCAGTGTCCCTATATTCCTTTATTTTTATGGAGAAAATATAAAAGGGTTTGTTATAATGGATTTTAACATCTGAGTCATGGAACCATGTTGTTGAAACTCTGTAAATTTTAAGGCAATTTTCTGAACTCGCTTGAAAGTGGAATGTTGCGTCCTTTTATGCTATTTCCTGCTTCCTATGTAGTTTTATTCAGATTTTTTAACTTTCTTTCTAAGTTTCGGCCTCCTGTGTATTAGGTACAGTATTTTCTGCCTTTCATACTTTGTAATAAAAATGGAACATTTGTAGATTGACTGCAGTTCACTGTGTGATGAGTGAAAACCTGGGGCAGCAGGGAACTACAAATGAATTTCGTTTCTTCTGTGTGGAGTTTGTTGCTGTAAGAGGAGGCTGATTGCTTTGCCTTGTCTCTGCAAAGCTGGTGAAGTACATTGATCCTTCATCCCACAAATACCCAAACAAACTTGGTAATTCCAGCTACTCTTAAGTTGCAAGTTTCCCCAAATAATTACATTATTAGGAACCCAGTCACGACAGAACTCCAACAGAATGGTTAATGTAGCTGTACATTAAATATTTGCTTTCTTAAAAATCTGCTGTGGGGTCCATATGTTCCAGTGTTGTTTTTGCTCATGTTTTCCAATGCTTTTCTTGTTCCCTGCACAACAAATGGGATTTATCTGCTGTGTGAGTTTGTTTTTAAGATGAGGGACTTTTTTAGAATTCAAATAATTAGTCTCAGAGGGGTTTTGAATATAGGCAAAGTGAAGACAAAGCAATTGGGCACTTCTGTAGCTTTAAATCTCTCCTGGGCAGGGTGACCTCTCTTAAAGGGTGTTTTTTCCACACACTCAGTCACTGCTGTTGTGTCTGGAACTGGGACCAAGAGGGGAATAGGGTGGCAGAACTTGGAAGTTTGTACCTTAGCCTTGGCAAGCAGGGCTGATGACTTCATTAAGTATTTAGATTAAATCTAGTTCAACTAAACAGTTGGATTTCTCTCTAATTCTTTGTGCACTGCCTTTGAAATAAAAGCTTATTAAGCTTCATGACCACAGTGGAAAGAGTTGCCTGCAAAGATGCTGCAGTGGTTTTAAAGCTATATATGGACTTTGTGTTAGTAACCCCTGTTTGGAAAAAAAAAATTTTCCTAAGAATTGTTTGTCTTTTACTCTAGAAATGTATTTGCATCCTCATGGATTATTTTTCCCCTGGATCTGTGCTTTGGAATACTCTAGAGAAACGTTCTCAGCTTCCACTATGGTGGAAGGAGGCAGCTTATGCAAATTGGAGCAGTGCAGGTTGCCTGTCAGTGTGGCAAAACGAGTGCCATAAAATGACACAGAGGAACGTAGGTAGAAAGACGAGAGATTCTGCCTTTTGTAAATATTAAGGACCAGCCAACATCTGGCACAGCTGTCTGTGACCGTGGCAAGGTCCCTGCTTTGATACCACCTCTAAGTGAAAAGCAGATAATTAATCAGTGATCAGTAAACGGCTCGAAAATACTGGCCAGAAAACCTCCGTGGTAACACAATGCACAGCAATAGGTGTAGAGAAAAAGTGGTCTCTCAGATTATTCTGGGGCCTGTGACTGGAAGAAGCATTTAATTTTGAGCTTTTTCATTCGTGCTGTTTTAGAAACAGTCCAGACTGTCAGCTCGGAGGAAGTAATGATCTAAAAGCATATAATATTTTTAACGTTCTTCCTCCCCTTCCTTCTCTAATTTTGCCATTCCAAAGGCAGAGCAGCTCCTGGTTTTTAACCAGCTTCAGAGCCCCCTCTGCTGGAATGCTGCTGGCAGCCAGGCCCAGCCCTCGGCAACAGGACAGGTACAGGGGCACACCTGCTCCTGCAGGCTGAGAAGGGCTGCCTCAGGTGTGTTTTACAGGAGTTTCACATCATTCATGTTTTCTGCTGGGGGAGAGATACATGTGGGCCTATGTATATCCTGCCATGCTGTCCTAGAGTTGGATAATGCTGATAGTGTTCCATGCACTTTGTTTTCAAAGCTGAGAACACAAGAAATTGTTAGGAGAGACAGAACTGCCTGGAATTAGTGAGATTACTCTTACATCTGCAGAAGACAATGCAGACCCCTTTCATGCATCCTTTCGAGATTGGATAGCCCATCCCTGGAAGTGTCCCAGGCCAGGCTGGATGAGGCTCGGAGCACCCTGGCACAGTGGAAGGTGTCCCTGTCCATGGCAGAAGGTGGCATGGATGGGCTTTAAAGTCCTTCCAACCCAAACCATTCAAGGATTCTCTGGTTCTATTTACTTTCTCTCTTCCTCACCCCTTTCTGTGGCTGTGGAGCCCAAGATGTAGAATAAGGAAGTTTTGGCACGGGACAAGACTCAGCCTGGAGCCTGCTCAGCTCCCCAGGAAGGATGTCTTACCTAAACAAGAAGGGAAACAGGAAGGAAAGAAGAAATAGTACATCTGATTGCAAGGAGAAGGGGCTCTTTGAATCAGGTATGCTTCAGAAAATGGTAATACTACCAAAATAGAAAATAAGATGATGGCATAGTGATTAAGACACTAGGAAAAGATGCCAGGAGTTAAATCCCAAAGGTCTACTCCAGACTTCCTGTGTAACTTTTTTAACAAGTCACTGTCTCTCTGTGCAATGCCCTTAAGTCCCTAAAATAAGGATTACACTTCCTTTTCTTAGTTGATGCTGCGTGACAGCATTTAAGCAATTAGGCCTTATAAAGTTCCTTTAAAACAAATGAGCTAACTGGAAACAGGAGTTCCTGGAGAGTGTCTGTGAATATCTTTACTGATGATTTTACATAAAATGGCATCAGACAATCTGAATAAATTCAAGAATTAAGTGTGTTCTTCAGTTGCTGTTTACAGGAGCAAAGCTTCCCTGCTGGAAAGCTGCAGCTTTGGAAGGATGTGGGCAATCCGGGTGGAAAACCACGGAATATCAGCTGCTGTAAAACAAATAACCTGATCCTCTTCAGGAACTGTAATGGCAGGAAAAGGAGAACTGGGTTCACACTGATAGAGAGAAGGATTAGATGGGGTATTGGGAAGAAATTCCTCCCTGTGAGGGTGGGGAGGCCCTGGCACAGGGTCCCCAGAGAAGCTGTGGTTGCCCCTAGATCCCTGGAAGTGTCCAAGGCCAGGGCAGACGGGGTTTGGAGTGACCAGGGACAGTGGGAGGTGTCCCTGTCCATGGCAGAGGGTGAGACTGGGTGGTTTTTAAGGCCCCTTCCAACCCAAACCATTCTGGGATTCCGTGATTATGCACAAAACCAGTACAGTATTAAGTACACAGTAAAAGTCAGAAAGGAATTACTCATTTTTTTCTCAAGTTGCACAAAAAAAAGGGGTACTTATTTTGGTAGAAAGTTGGATTCCAGTTCAGGAAGGATTTACCAGCTTGTCAGGAAAAATGAAAAAATGTGCGAGAGTCTGTAGTGGTCCAAAAAAAAGTCCTGATGGCACTTGCATGTAGATAGTGATGTGAGAATGTCTGTAAAATAGGGAAACTACAAATCAAGGGATAAAATTGTTGGTTTATACATTAGGCTTGACAGGTGGGTGAAGTGATGAGCTGTTAAGGACAAATCATTCTATTTTCAATTTGGTAAAGGGGGGAAAAAAGCTTCAGTGAAATCCAGACACCCTGGGCAGCTGGAGATGGGAAGAGCGAGTTCCACCAGGGCAGGTGTCTCCTGCCATCTGCCAGGAGCTCCTGGCTCCTGTCACAAGCTGCCACTCGCCAGTCTAATATCTTTTGGACTCAGTAAACCAAGTTTCTGCCCTAAGGACATGGAATCATTCTCATTTAAAAGGACTTCAACTGAGAATTGTATGTGCAAACGTGTAGGAACTGCAAGATAGGCAAAAATAACAAATGGTGAGGTGATGATGGAGGGGTTTGAAATCAGGGCTGGTGCAGTGGGGAATTGATACTAAATTTGGACCTCCCAGGGCATAGGGTGGGCTCTTCTCTCTCTTAGAAAACCTTTTTATAATGATCTTGGCACAAAGGGCAAGCATCAAAATCAAATTTGGTGATGAACAAAAGTGGGAGGCTTCAATAATATGAGGGAACTGGAGTATCTTGGAGATTGCATGACTGAAGAGTGAGAAATAGAGATGAGATGAAATGTAGCAGCAGAGAGAGCAAGGATGGGAATTTATGGACAAGGAGAAATCTGTGAAGGATACCAAGAGTGTTTTATTGGAGATTAGTGAGGAAAGGAAACTGAGATTTAGTGGTTGGTAAGGGACAGTGATGAGCCATCATGAAGCTGTGAAAAAGCATGTCAAAAAGTGGTTCCAAGGTCAGTAATGATGCTGTCAAACGAGAGAGGAACTCAAATTGGAACAGGGGCAAAAAGCTACCAGCTTGATACCACAAATGCAAGGCTTGTATTAAGAAGGGAAAGTGGTTGGATTTCTATTACAATGAAGCCTGAATGGAGATATTATTATCTTCAAGATGTATTTAGAGAGAAAATTCCAGGGAAGAATTGGACAAACAACTTGCTCATCAAGAAGATCGCCTGGAATTTTCTCTCTAAAGAACAAATGCCTTCTGCTGTTCCTTTTGTGGAAAAGACACTATGAAAATCCCATTCCGCAGGTGGAATGGACACAGAGAAGCTGGGCAAGAGCAGGCTCTATGTTGCTTTAAAAGGTATGATTTGATTAAAACACAGCCTGTAGCAGGGGGTGGAATGAGATGCTCTTTAAGGTCCCTTCCAACCCAAACCATTCATGACTCAGAGTAGAATTCCTGGGTTAGATTGGATGATCACAGCAGCACACGGTGATGTGTGAACGGAGTTGCCCATCAGTTGCATCAAACCGAACCTAGTATGATTTTTTTATTATAATTCATTAGTTAATTTTAAGGGAACATTTCTTCTTATTAACTCTGTGAATTGGTTCCCAGAGGTGCTTTACTGCAGACACAGCAGGAACAGAGGACAAAACTCGCTTTTTCCTTTCCATTTCCCTTTCTGGGACCCACCCCCGCTCCCAGCCAGTGGGCGGGGCCGCCCCGCCGTCCGTCACTCTGATTGACAGCGGGTGGTGAGGGGCGTGGTCTTGCATGCCCCTCCCCCTGCCAGCCGAGGGGGCGTGGCTCTACGGCGGTGCAAGGGGCCCCCGTGATTGACAGCCGGCTAGGCGGGGAGGCGGCGCGGGCGGCGCGGCTGCTCGCGCGCCCATTGGCCGGCAGCGCCGTCGGGTGGGCGCTCCGGCGGTGCTGATTGGCGGGCGCCGGCGGGTGCCGCTGTGATTGGCAGGAGGCGGCGG